>OX377618.1:105778196-106164166 GCA_947397865.1 Polietes domitor
AGAAGTAGCAATCTGTTACATGGCAAAGCGGAGCTCTCCAAAGCATTGGCATGATGATTCTCGGCTGTCGTCTGAAAGAATTTCAATAATAAGTTATATATGTTCTTGAATTTCGTAATCTACACTTACCTTGAGTCAGCTAGCTGTACGTAGCACCTTGGACATAGAGCACTTGGTGTCCACCGCTCATCTATGTTTGAGACCTTTAAATTGAAGCTCTCTTCAAATGAATCTCTCAATTTAGGTGAAAAACAACGCTTGTTTTTTTCAGAAACGTATTCTCCGCACATGTAACAAAAATTACTTGGATTGGTATTGCATTCAAATCCTCGCGAACGTTTGCTCATTTTAACTATCGCGTTCGTCGACACTTGTTGAATGAGTAAAATCGATCAATGAAGACCTATTTATACTGTGTATTGTTTAGTATTTTACTGACAGGTACTTATAAATGGGTGTATATTTTTTTTACGGTGGCTACATACCTGTTTCACCATGTGTGAGTCTTAAATTTTCCGAATAATGACCACCCTTAAATGTGGGTTGCATTTCTGTAAAAAAATCATACAGGTAGCCAACGGAAAACCCAAATAATTAAAAAAGTCCCCTTTCCTTTTTTCCATTTAATTGTTCACGCACATTTATTAGCGTTTATTACTTTGCTTACGCAATCATAAAAATTAAATAACCCTTTGTTTATTCCGTTTTGTTAATTCTGAGAATCAAAAAAAAAGAAAAAACCTTACCATAGACAAAGTTGTGCATATGTCGCGCAAATTTTTGAAATTCATACCTTTACTCAATTGCGAATAAAAGCGAAACGCGTGCATCGATTTTCATGATCTTTGTCTCATTTTGCTCATAGGTTATGTGACTTAACGTAAAAGTAATAAGATTTGACATTTTTTTTCATTTTGGATTTTTTATGGATTTTAAAAAAAAAATTTTAAATTTTTAGGCAAAAAATAAGTTTTTTCCTTTATATATTCATTTTTAACTTGGAAACTGTTGCTTGTATAGGAAAACAATATATGAACAGATTAAGGGAATTGTAATTTTAAATTTTTTAAAATTTAATTCAATTAAATCGGGCTAGTGGTTCCCGAGTTATGCCGGACGAAACAAATTAACCAAAAAAAAATTTTTTAAATTTTTGAAATTCATACTTTTACTCAATTGCGAATAAAAGCGAAACGCTTGCATCGATTTTCATGATCTTTGTCTCATTTTGCTCATAGGTTATGTGACTTTACGTAAAAGTAATAAGATTTGACTTTTTCTTTCATTTTGGATTTTTTATGGATTTTTTAAAAAAAAAACAATATATGAACAGATTAAGGGAATTGTAATTTTAAATTTTTTAAAATTTAATTCAATTAAATCGGGCTAGTGGTTCCCGAGTTATGCCGGACGAAACAAATTAACCAAAAAAAAATTTTTTAAATTTTTGAAATTCATACTTTTACTCAATTGCGAATAAAAGCGAAACGCTTGCTTGCATCGATTTTCATGATCTTTGTCTCATTTTGCTCATAGGTTATGTGACTTTACGTAAAAGTAATAAGATTTGACATTTTTTTTCATTTTGGATTTTTTATGGATTTTTTAAAAAAAAAAATTTTAAATTTTTAGGCAAAAAATAAGTTTTTTCCTTTATATATTCATTTTTAACTTGGAAACTGTTGCTTGTATAGGAAAACAATATATGAACAGATTAAGGGAATTGTAATTTTAAATTTTTTAAAATTTAATTCAATTAAATCGGGCTAGTGGTTCCCGAGTTATGCCGGACGAAACAAATTAACCAAAAAAAAATTTTTTAAATTTTTGAAATTCATACTTTTACTCAATTGCGAATAAAAGCGAAACGCTTGCATCGATTTTTCATGATCTTTGTCTCATTTTGCTCATAGGTTATGTGACTTTACGTAAAAGTAATAAGATTTGACATTTTTTTTCATTTTGGATTTTTTATGGATTTTTTAAAAAAAAAATTTTATATTTTTAGGCAAAAAATAAGTTTTTTCCTTTATATATTCATTTTTAACTTGGAAACTGTTGCTTGTATAGGAAAACAATATATGAACAGATTAAGGGAATTGTAATTTTAAATTTTTTAAAATTTAATTCAATTAAATCGGGCTAGTGGTTCCCGAGTTATGCCGGACGAAACAAATAACCAAAAAAAAATTTTTAAAATTTAAAAAAAAAATAATAAAAAAAAACCAAACGAAAAAAAATTTTTTATTGCGTTTTTCGAGCTCATGTCAAGGTTATCTACACAGAAAAAATTATCGCATCCCGAGTACATTTTGACTGTTGACTAGTGTAATTAATAATTAATAATTAATAATTAATAATTAATAATTAATAATTAATAATTAATAATTAATAATTAATAATTAATAATTAATAATTAATAATTAATAATTAATAATTAATAATTAATAATTAATAATTAATAATTAATAATTAATAATTAATAATTAATAATTAATAATTAATAATTAATAATTAATAATTAATAATTAATAATTAATAATTAATAATTAATAATTAATAATTAATAATTAATAATTAATAATTAATAATTAATAATTAATAATTAATAATTAATAATTAATAATTAATAATTAATAATTAATAATTAATAATTAATAATTAATAATTAATAATTAATAATTAATAATTAATAATTAATAATTAATAATTAATAATTAATAATTAATAATTAATAATTAATAATTAATAATTAATAATTAATAATTAATAATTAATAATTAATAATTAATAATTAATAATTAATAATTAATAATTAATAATTAATAATTAATAATTAATAATTAATAATTAATAATTAATAATTAATAATTAATAATTAATAATTAATAATTAATAATTAATAATTAATAATTAATAATTAATAATTAATAATTAATAATTAATAATTAATAATTAATAATTAATAATTAATAATTAATAATTAATAATTAATAATTAATAATTAATAATTAATAATTAATAATTAATAATTAATAATTAATAATTAATAACACTACTCAACAAAATGAAAAAAATTTCATGTACTCCGGATGCGATAATTTTTTCTGTGTAGATAACCTTGACATGAGCTCGAAAAACGCAATAAAAAATTTTTTTTTCGTTTGGTTTTTGTTTTATTATTTTTTTTTTTAATTTTAAAATTTTTTTTTTGGTTAATTTGTTTCGTCCGCCATAACTCGGGAACCACTAGCCCGATTTAATTGAATTAAATTTTAAAAAATTTAAAATTACAATCTCTTAATCTGTTCATATATTGTTTTCCTATACAAGCAACAGTTTCCAAGTTAAAATGAATATATAAAGGAAAAAACTTATTTTTTGCCTAAAGATTTAAATTTTTTTTTTTTTTAAATCCATAAAAAATCCAAAATGAAAAAAATGTCAAATCTTATTACTTTTACGTAAAGCCACATAACCTATGAGCAAAATGAGACCAAGATCATGAAATCGATGCACGCGTTTCGCTTTTATTCGCAATTGAGTAAAGGTATGAATTTCAAAAATTTGCTCGACATATGCACAACTTTGTCTATGGTAAGGTTTTTTCTTTTTTTTTTGATTCTCAGAATTAACAAAACGGAATAAACAAAGGGTTATTTAATTTTTATGATTGCGTGAGCAAAGTAATAAACGCTAATAAATGTGCGTGAACAATTAAAAGGAAAAAAGGAAAGGGGACTTTTTTAATTATTTGGGTTTTCCGTTGGCTACCTGTATGATTTTTTTACAGAAATGCAACCCACATTTAAGGGTGGTCATTATTCGGAAAATTTAAGACTCACACATGGTGAAACAGGTATGTAGCCACCGTAAAAAAATATACACCCATTTATAAGTACCTGTCAGTAAAATACTAAACAATACACAGTATAAATAGGTCTTCATTGATCGATTTTACTCATTCAACAAGTGTCGACGAACGCGATAGTTAAAATGAGCAAATGTTCGCGAGGATTTGAATGCAATACCAATACCAATACCGCTCACCATGCTCGTCACTCACATCGCCCAGGTTGTCCGGAAAGAAGTCCAAGTGCGAGTGTAGAAATGTATCTTAAGCGACATATTTGCTCTAATTTTTTTATAATTTTGGAGTAGTTGTTCGACGATCTCTCTGTAATTTGAGCTTTTGTTGTTTCCAAGAAATCCGGAAACAATTTGCCGAAATGAGTTCCAAGCTGCAGCTTCATTTGGTGATAAAATGTGCTCAAACTGTTGGTCTTGCAACAACTTTTTAATTTGCGGACCGTCGAAAACGCCTTCCTTAATCTTTGCCGATGAAAGGTGAGGAAAAATGGTTTTTAAATAGGCGAACGCTTCGCCATCTTTGTTGATAGCTTTCACGAAGTTTTTTATGAGTCCGAGCTTTATGTGAAGAGGTGGGAGAAAAACATTTTCCTTTTTTATGAGTGGTGTATATTTCACGTTGTCGCTCCGGGGATGAAGTTAACTCTTTCTGTCCAACTCCTCCTGGTGTAATGATGTTGACGATCGCGGCTGTCCCAAAGGCAGAGAAAACAACAGTACTTTGTGAATCCACCTTGTAATCCACAAAGGATACCGATAACCTTAAGGTCGGCACAAACTTTCCAATCGTGCCTCTCATAGTTAAGGCACTTTAGTAGATTGTCCATGACTTCGTATGTTTCCTTGGTGTCAACGGCATGAGCAATTGGAATCGAAGGTTTCTCGTTGCCGTTGTGCAGTAAAATTGCTTTAAGGCTCTGCTTGTTGCTGTCGATGAAAAGACGCCACTCTCCTGGATCGTAAGAGTACCCGTGTTCACCAAATAATCCGGGAATGTCCTTACAAAAACAGATGTTGTCTTTTTTTGTGTAGTACCTTGCGTATGGTTCATGACGCTTCCTGTAGATTGTTGTCACCACACCAGGAGCCAAGAAACCGAACTGTTGCATGCGCGATGCATGCAACTCTGCATCTTCATTGGAGAGTTTCAATTCTCTAACCCAATCGTTCAGTTCTGCTTGGGAACATAAGCGTTGACCTCCATGCAATGTATATGTTGACTCGCATTCTGATGTGGTTTCTACTGTCTCCGAATCTGATGTTGGATGTATCGCCTCATTATTAGATGCCCATCTTGAAACGGACGGTTGCGGGTCCACTGGTTCTTCGGAAAATGGCACTGGAAAATTCACTGTTGAAACAGCAGCGTAAGTCCCTCGTATATTTTTTCCCACGCCTGTTTTTTTGCTAAGACAGAAGTAGCAATCTGTTACATGGCAAAGCGGAGCTCTCCAAAGCATTGGCATGATGATTCTCGGCTGTCGTCTGAAAGAATTTCAATAATAAGTTATATATGTTCTTGAATTTCGTAATCTACACTTACCTTGAGTCAGCTAGCTGTACGTAGCACCTTGGACAGAAACGTATTCTCCGCACATGTAACAAAAATTACTTGGATTGGTATTGCATTCAAATCCTCGCGAACGTTTGCTCATTTTTACTATCGCGTTCGTCGACACTTCTTGAATGAGTAAAATCGATCAATGAAGACCTATTTATACTGTGTATTGTTTAGTATTTTACTGACAGGTACTTATAAATGGGTGTATATTTTTTTACGGTGGCTACATACCTGTTTCACCATGTGTGAGTCTTAAATTTTCCGAATAATGACCACCCTTAAATGTGGGTTGCATTTCTGTAAAAAAATCATACAGGTAGCCAACGGAAAACCCAAATAATTAAAAAAGTCCCCTTTCCTTTTTTCCTTTTAATTGTTCACGCACATTTATTAGCGTTTATTACTTTGCTTACGCAATCATAAAAATTAAATAACCCTTTGTTTATTCCGTTTTGTTAATTCTGAGAATCAAAAAAAAAACCTTACCATAGACAAAGTTGTGCATATGTCGAGCAAATTTTTGAAATTCATACCTTTACTCAATTGCGAATAAAAGCGAAACGCGTGCATCGATTTTCATGATCTTTGTCTCATTTTGCTCATAGGTTATGTGACTTTACGTAAAAGTAATAAGATTTGACATTTTTTTTCATTTTGGATTTTTTATGGATTTAAAAAAAAAAATTAAATCTTTAGGCAAAAAATAAGTTTTTTCCTTTATATATTCATTTTTAACTTGGAAACTGTTGCTTGTATAGGAAAACAATATATGAACAGATTAAGGGAATTGTAATTTTAAATTTTTTAAAATTTAATTCAATTAAATCGGGCTAGTGGTTCCCGAGTTATGCCGGACGAAACAAATTAACCAAAAAAAAAATTTTAAAATTAAAAAAAAAAAAAAAAACAAAAACCAAACGAAAAAAAATTTTTTATTGCGTTTTTCGAGCTCATGTCAAGGTTATCTACACAGAAAAAATTATCGCATCCCGAGTACATTTTGACTGTTGACTAGTGTAATGGGCTTATAATAAATGCGTCCAAAACTAAAATAATGTTTCTTAGACCCCGGCATATACCTCACACAGATGTCGCACTAAAATTTCACAACACAGATTGCATGCATAAAAACCACAGCAATAATAATATGCAAACAAATGACATATGTTCAACGTTTATAGAACTAGTGGATTCCTGCAAATGCCTAGGAGTATATTTGGATTCTAAATTTAAGTGGAAAACACTTATAGAACATTTACAAAAAAAATTGCGCAAAACAATATTCGCACTATACCACCTTAGCAAATGCTCCCCATATAAAGTCATGAAACAAGCCTATTTTTCGTTAGTCGAATCATGAGGCACGGTATTACGGCATGGGGAAGAGCGGCATACTGCAGAACGTTACAACTGACACAGGACGGAATCATCAAACCACAGTACAAAAATCAACATTATACGAGAAACTTGAATCCAATTAATCTAAACGCAAACGGTACAAACACCCATACAACAACAACGTAATATCTCAGAAGCAAACAATCACCAAACATCACAGAATTCCCACCAATTCTACAAGGATCTGAAAATACTAGATATTGACGGAATTTTTAAAACAACAATTGTAAACGAGTTTTATTAATTATTAAAAATAAAAAAATATTAATTATTTATTATTAATTATTATGAAGGAAGTTAAAAACTGCTCTCTCCAAAATCGAACAATATACATTGTCAGAAAAAGTAATTGAACTTCAAAGGCAGGATGAAGAAAAAACAGCGCAAATCTCCGAAATGAACAGGCGAATCCAACAATTAGAGCAGCTCTCAATATTCAATAATATTGAAATAAACAACATGACTAACGCAGAGCTCGAAGCAGCGACTGTAATAAAATAAAATACGGATATTAATAGCACACACTACATTCAAAAACTAGTAAATCAAAAAATTTTTTTTTTTCAAATCCATGCTTTATGCAAGCAGAATTCTATTGGGCCTAGAAATTCTTTTTTAGTTATCTTTTGTAGAAGGAAAAATTACTGCAAAATTTCAGTTTTTTATCTGCCATAGAACGGCATTTATTCGAAAATGGGTTTTAACTTCGTATGGGAGGTGCCACGCCCACATTTCCATTACCGCCCATTTTTGTCACAACTACGCACATTAATGCTAGATGCACTTACACAAAATTACAGTAGGTGTAATTTTGGTTTTAACTTCATATGGGAGGTGCCACGCCCACTTTTGCATTACCGCCCATTTTAGGCGCAACTACGCACATTGATGCTAGATGCACTTACACAAAATTTGAGCACTATACGTGTCATAGAACTGACACTATTCGATAATATGTTTTAACTTCGTATGGGAGGTGGTACGCCCACTATTCCAATACCGCCCATTTTTGGCACAACTATGCGAATTGATGCTAGATGCACTTACACAAAATTTCAGCACTCTAGGTGTCATATTGATGCTAGATGCACTTACACAAAATTACAGCACTCTAGGTGTCATAGAACTGACTATATTCAATAATAGGTTCTAACTTCGTATGGGAGGTGCCACGCCCACTTTTCCAATACCGCCCATTTTTGGCACAACTATGCGAATTGATGCTAGATGCACTTACACAAAATTTCAGCACTCTAGGTGTCATAGAACTGACAATATTCAATAATAGTTTTTAACTTCGTATGGGAGGTGCCACGCCCACTTTTCCAATACCGCCCCTTTTTGGCACAACTATGCGAATTGATGCTAGATGCACTTACACAAAATTTCAGCACTCTAGGTGTCATAGAACTGACAATATTCAATAATAGGTTTTAACTTCGTATGGGATATGCCACGCCCACTTTTCCAATACCGCCCATTTTTGGCACAACTATGCGAATTGATGCTAGATGCACTTACACAAAATTTCAGCACTCTAGGTGTCATAGAACTGACAATATTCAATAATAGGTTTTAACTTCATATGGGAGGTGCCACGCCCACTTTTGCATTACCGCCCATTTTAGGCGCAACTACGCACATTGATGCTAGATGCACTTACACAAAATTTGAGCACTATACGTGTCATAGAACTGACACTATTCGATAATATGTTTTAACTTCGTATGGGAGGTGGTACGCCCACTATTCCAATACCGCCCATTTTTGGCACAACTATGCGAATTGATGCTAGATGCACTTACACAAAATTTCAGCACTCTAGGTGTCATAGAACTGACAATATTCAATAATAGGTTTTAACTTCGTATGGGAGGTGCCACGCCCACTTTTCCAATACCGCCCCTTTTTGGCACAACTATGCGAATTGATGCTAGATGAACATACACAAAATTTCAGCACTCTAGGTGTCATAGAACTGACAATATTCAATAATAGGTTTTAACTTCGTATGGGAGATGCCACGCCCACTTTTCCAATACCGCCCATTTTTGGCACAACTATGCGAATTGATGCTAGATGCACTTACACAAAATTTCAGCACTCTAGGTGTCATAGAACTGACAATATTCAATAATAGGTTTTAACTTCGTATGGGAGGTTCCACGCCCACTTTTCCAATACCGCCCATTTTTGGCACAACTATGCACATTGATGCTAGATGCACTTACACAAAATTACAGCACTCTAGGTGTCATAGAACTGACTATATTCAATAATAGGTTCTAACTTCGTATGGGAGGTGCCACGCCCACTTTTCCACTTGATGCTAGATGCACTTACACAAAATTTCAGCACTCTAGGTGTCATAGAACTGACAATATTCAATAATAGGTTTTAACTTCGTATGGGAGGTTCCACGCCCACTTTTCCAATACCGCCCATTTTTGGCACAACTATGCACATTGATGCTAGATGCACTTACACAAAATTACAGCACTCTAGGTGTCATAGAACTGACTATATTCAATAATAGGTTCTAACTTCGTATGGGAGGTGCCACGCCCACTTTTCCAATACCGCCCATTTTTGGCACAACTATGCGAATTGATGCTAGATGCACTTACACAAAATTTCAGCACTCTAGGTGTCATAGAACTGACAATATTCAATAATAGGTTTTAACTTCGTATGGGAGGTGCCACGCCCACTTTTCCAATACCGCCCCTTTTTGGCACAACTATGCGAATTGATGCTAGATGCACTTACACAAAATTTCAGCACTCTAGGTGTCATAGAACTGACAATATTCAATAATAGGATTTAACTTCGTATGGGAGATGCCACGCCCACTTTTCCAATACCGCCCATTTTTGGCACAACTATGCGAATTGATGCTAGATGCACTTACACAAAATTTCAGCACTCTAGGTGTCATAGAACTGACAATATTCAATAATAGGTTTTAACTTCGTATGGGAGGTTCCACGCCCACTTTTCCAATACCGCCCCTTTTTAGCACAACTATGCGAATTGATGCTAGATGCACTTACACAAAATTTCAGCTCTCTAGGTGTCATAGAACTGACAATATTCAATAATAGGTTTTAACTTCGTATGGGAGATGCCACGCCCACTTTTCCAATACCGCCCATTTTTGGCACAACTATGCGAATTGATGCTAGATGCACTTACACAAAATTTCAGCACTCTAGGTGTCATAGAACTGACAATATTCAATAATAGGTTTTAACTTCGTATGGGAGGTGCCACGCCCACTTTTCCAATACCGCCCCTTTTTGGCACAACTATGCGAATTGATGCTAGATGCACTTACACAAAATTTCAGCACTCTAGGTGTCATAGAACTGACAATATTCAATAATAGGTTTTAACTTCGTATGGGAGGTGCCACGCCCCTTTGTCCAATTGGGCAAATTTTTCCATTTCCTTGTATTGTCATCGAAAATGATTAAGTGTGCAAAATTTGAGCAAAATTGGTTGAGAAAAAAGCTTTCAAAAATTGATTTCAAATTTTGTGGCACACAAACATATATAGAAAGTAACCTTATATAAAGCATGGAAAAACAACAAAATCATTGTTCGGTTCTCGAGTAATACAAAAAAGAAAGAAGTAATGATGAAAATAAAGAGACATAGAGTTGAAACAAATGTTCTAACTGGAGAGAAAAGCAACCAAACGAACAAATACCTTTACATAAATGATGAACTGACACCGCACAATATGAGTGTTTTGAGGAAGGCTAAAATAAAAGCCAGAGAAAATAATTGGAAATATGTATGGTCGCGAAATGGGCACATATATGCTCGAAAAAAACGAAGAATCAACCCCAATTATGTTAAACAATGAAGATGACGTGAAAGTTATAAGCAATGCAATTTAAAATATTAATTATAAAATAATAGTACACAAACAATTCCCAAAATAAAAACTAAAGCCAAGCCCAAAAGCATACATTTTCATATTTTTTACTCTTTTTTTATAGAAAAAAAAACGAAAAAACATACAGAAAGAACAAAACAAATTTACATGTACATTGTACAATTATACATGAATTGTACATGCATTACACCTGTGAAATACTTAACAACTTCTATGAAATTGAAAAAAAGTACTTAGATTGCCCAATATCACTCATCCACATGAACATTAGGTCATTGAGAATAAATTTCACTATTTTATTCGATCACATTAAAAGTATAATACACAAAATACACCTAATAATTCTAACAGAGACTAATATAACAAACGATGAAAATCAATTGTACACCATAAATGGTTTCAACGCTACCTTTTTAATCAGAGAAGGCATGCAGTGTATAAACATACCTACAAACACACATTCCCTCGAAACAGTGCGAACTGATATTACAACAACACAGCCGCTTACCGTCTTAGTCAGAACATCAACACGTTCTTACAAGAACTAGATCACCGCATTAACAGCATACACAAGAAACAAGAGATCATAATTGTGGGAGGCATGAATATCGATATAAGCACTCACAACACAACAACAGCAAGATATTTGGACATGCTTTCGTCAAACGGTTTCCACAGCATGATAAACGAGAAGACAAGAGAAGATGACCACAACAATTGATCATATGTTTGTGAGATGCAACAAAGCAAGAGTAAGCGCACATGCCGCTGTAATAATAACAACAATATCAGACCACTACACATTATTTGGTTGCCTAGAACAAATGAACAAAACAAAACATAAAACTAAACAAGATATACAGGGTAAGTAAGGATAAAAATTAAAAAGTTAAACACCTAATTAATAACACAAATTGGGACAGTATTGCTAACAACTCAAAATATACAAATGAATTGTTCGATAATATATTTAAAACATTCTGTGAAATATACAAAAAATCCGAAGAATAAAATTAAAAAAAAAACGGGAATCAATATCAGTGGCTCAACGATGATGTTTTAAAATGCTGTGAGATTAGGGATAAACTCCACAAGAAGTGGCTAAAAATAAAAACAATGGAGTAAATGAAAAAATATATAAAACATTTAATAATAAGTTAAATAAGAAAATAATATACGCTAAAAATGCATATAATTTCAAGCAATTTGTAGAAAATAGAAATAATATTCGTGGAACTTGGCAAATAACAAAGAGAAAACGTCGATGAAACAATAAAAAGAATTTTTATATGTGATAAAATGTGTAATGTGTGCGAAATAAAAACAATTATAAACCCAACAATAAATATACAGAACAGCACATATACAGACTACACAAGTGAGGCAGAAGTTTATAACATTTTTAAATCCTTAAATGCGCGAAAGAGTGAAGTTGCCGATGGTATAAGATCTATTGACTTAAAGAATAATACAAACCGCCTTACGCCAATTCTAACGATGGTCATAAATAGTAGCATGCGCGAATCAATTGTCCCGGATCTACTGAAAATTTCACAGATTCGACCAATTTGGTAGTAAAACGGATTATAACAATTACAGACCAAACGCTATTTTGTCAACAGTGGAAAAGATTTTGGAGAAAATAGTGGTTAGAAGACTAAACAGTTTTTTAGTGAAATACAATGTCATAAACAAAAGTCAATATGGCTTCCAAAAAGGCAAAAAAAGGACACTTTTCCAATCATATCAACCAAAATTTATCCAAACAAAATAACTGCCTTGCCCTTTTTATTGATTTCAGTAAAGCATTTGATACACTGTCACATGAAAAATTAATAACTGTTCTGGAAAAAAATGGAATTAGAGGTCAAAGCTTAAACTGGTTAAAAAATTACCTGCACTGTAGATTTTTCCGTGTAAAGATAGATGACCATCTAAGCAGAAACATACCCTCAGAATATGGTGTACCACAGGGATCAAAACTGGGGCCAATTTTCTTTATAATATATGCTAATGATATGTGGTAAAATCATTGAAAGATACCACAGCATTCACATACGTCGATGACACCGGCATAATAGTCTCCAATAAATGCATACAGACCGCTGTACACATAATGCAAATGGAGCTGGACAAACTAACAAGATGGTGTCATGACTGTGGGTTAATCATAAACGCATCAAAAACAACAAGTAAAAACGGCGTTAAGTTCGGCCGGGCCGAACTTTATATACCCTCCACCATGGATTGCATTCCACAGAGGTTGTCGGTTTTCGTAGAACTGCTGTAGTATTACAGGAAAATATAATTTTTTTAATATAGCCAAACAAAAACGAATACAAATATTGAAAAGTTAATTTTATAAATAAATATAATATTTTAATTATTTCAATGCTACCAATACGCCAATTCAAAAAATAAATATTCTTATATTTATATTTTCAAAGCCATAACTATTGGTAGATAGTGGGTGCTACAGTTGGTTGTATTTCCATTCTATTTGAATTCCAAAAGTACAAATTTTGAAAATCCATTATCAAAAGTACATAGTGAAAAATAACCTAACTTCATGATTCAACCAATTTTTGCCGTAAAAGAAAAAGTACGAATTTGGAAAAAACTTTTTATTTTCCGTGTCTATGCAGTTAGAGGAATGTATACACCGAATTCCATGATTCCAGCTGCGCCCATTTGGTTGGTACCATTTTTACTCCCTTGACGTTTCTACGCAATTAGAATTTTATCATTCTAGCTGTGGTCGTTTAGTTGGTACTATTTTTATCCCTCTGTACCATTGTATCCCTTGAAAGTACTAATTTCGAAAAATTCGTCTATTTTCGTGTCTACGCAGTCAGAGGAATGTATACTCCGAATTTCATGGCTCTAGCTGCGGTCATTTGATTGGTACTATTTTTATCCCCTTTTTTCATTTTAACCCCAAAAAGTACGAATTTCGAAAAATCAGTTTATTTTCCGTGTCTACACACTCAGAGGAATGTATACTCCGAATTTCATGACTCTAGCTGTTGCATTAGATTGGTACTCTTTTTATCCCCTTTTTCATTTAAACCCCAAAAAGTACGAATTTCGAAAAATCAGTTTATTTTCCGTGTCTACACACTCAGAGGAATGTATACTCCGAATTTCATGACTCTAGCTGCGGTCATTTGATTGGTACTATTTTTATCCCCTTTTTTCATTTTAACCCCAAAAAGTACGAATTTTGCAAAATCGGTGTATTTTACTTATGTATGCAATCAGAGGAATGTGTACACCGAATTTCATTATTCTAGGTACAGCCGTTTGGTTGGTACCATTTTTATCCCTTTTTTGCCCCATTTCACCCCTACAAATAATAATCACTTTATGGTGCACGTTTTTGCTATAAGGGGAATACGCATATCAAATATCAAGCAAATATAAACAGACATATTCAAAAAACATGCTTAAATACGCTAAAATATTAGGGATTATTATGGGTATTTTTAGTCCTTGTGAGGGAAAAAATTTTCCCTTTGGGCCGATTTCGCCCCATTTCAATCCCAACAGATCTACGACTATAAGACGCATTTATGGAAAATTTGAACGTTCTAGCTCCTTTCGTTTAGATGCTAGCGTGCTTTCAACAGACGGACAGACGGACGGACGGACGGACGGACGGACGGACGGACGGACGGACGGACATGGCTAGATCGTCTTAGAATTTTATGACGATCAAGAATATATATACTTTATAGGGTCTCAGGTCGATATTTCAAGGTGTTACAAACGGAATGACAAAGTTAGTATACCCCCATCCTGGAGGTGGAGGGTATAAAAATCATACACATAAGACCCAGTAATATTCCACACACCAACATCTCTCTTAAATTTCACAATACAGATTGTCTACACAAATCATTTACCTACAATGATACCTTAATGCTTGATGACTACAGTACGACGAAAATTGAGCTGGTAGACACATACAAGTACCTGGGAGTGCATTTGGACATTACCTTTAAGTAGAAAACATATGTAGAAACCCTTCAAAAAAGCTGCGAAAGTCGTCATATGCACTGTACCAGCTAATAGCTCCCCGTACTTCGTTCTAAAGCAAGCGTATTTTGCGCTATCAGAATCATATTTAAGACACGGGATAACCGCTTGGGGCAACTCCGCATACTGCAGGACATTTCAAATAGTGCATGATAGAATCATAAAATGGTTAAACAAAAATCAGCAACGTACAAAAGCATATCAACATAACCTTTAACCAAACCCAAACAACACTCGTCAAACTATTAATACAAACAACCAAAACAATTTAAACATAAACGAAAATCCAATATCACACAACAAATCCAATATCATTAAACACTTAGACAAAAATCTACAAATCCTTAACATCAATAACTTATACAAAACGACGATAACAAAAGAATTTTTCAACGATACAAACTATCTCGAACGAATTAATCATCAACAAAATACAAGAAGAAGAAAAGGACGATATATAATTCCAAACTACAGGAACGATTATGGGAAATATTCTTTGGCCGTCACCGTACCTTCAACACTGAATCAACTGCCATTGAACATTTTGGATATCACGAATTCAAGAAGCAGAAACAAGTTAATAAAAAACATGTATTGAACAATTCATAGCTTAAATAAACATAAATGTTAATCTTTATGATTTGAAATAACCAAATGTATAACACAGCTGAATTAAATTCTGATAAAACACAATGTAAATACACAATTTTTAGTCTAAGTCAGTTAGCGTCGAGTATCTTTCCAGCGATCCCTATCAAACACAAAAATATGGACGATCGAACGGATTTTATAAATTGTGATCTTTGGAATTACCTAAACCATTAAAGGCCGCAATATTTTTTTTTTAATTTTTGGTCCTCAAGGATCTTGATCCCATCCTGAATTGTGGGCTATTTTCTGTCGCCAAGATCTTTCCGATTATATAAGATACGGTATCATCTTATATAATTCGATCATGCATGCGAACAGTAATTCAACTTAAAGTAGTAAATTTTTTTCTAGACATAATGTATAGTGACAACTTTGACGAATCATAAAATACTAATTACATTGAATAATACCAACGTCAAAAAATAACAATAACGTCAAAAAATTCGCATTAGCAGGGAGATCAAGCTTACCATTTTTTTATAAATCAAAGGGGTCGAGTTCAAAAAGACCATTTTTTGTCGATTTAATTTGGAATCACTCATATGTATATTTGTATTATACTAACATACGGATATGAATACATGTTATTAATTAAATCCGATGGTGCTGAGCGTTGCTGACTAATATTTAATCGTAGAGAACGCTACGCTTTCGTTTCCCTTTATCACCGTCAGCACTTTTGACTTTCTTTCTCATATGTTTGGGTATAACACGGAACACTTCCGAATCTATTTGCACGGGCATCGAGTTTTGTCTTATGGCCATCCATTTCATTTTGTCGTTTTCGGTTATTTTGGCGCGCAGATTTGTAGATGTTGCGGCTGAAATGAACAGAAAAAAATTTAAAGAAAAACATCGATATTTGTAAATATATAAGTGTAGTAGGGCGTATCGATTATGAAAATTTTTGTACACCCTCCACATTAAGATATAAATTTTGTCATTCCGTTGTTAAAACCTTGAAATATTCAATGGAGACCCCATAAAGTATATATACAGGCATGTTACAGAAATATTTCCTATAAAAAATATGGTAACATTGACCCAGCGCAATCAATAATTTCGGCTCCACACTCTGATTGGCGTTAGTGATTAAAATTAACTAAAACCAAAAAAAACATTCGAGTGCCGTCGGTTGATTTGACAAGTTGTCACTCTGCGTTTTTTCTGCCTTTAATCTATTCAAGCGTCACTGGGATCCAGAGGATCTACAAGAAGTATAGGTAAGCGTCTAGTGTGGATAGGATCGGAGCACAATCCAAGGAGCGAAAGATTAAAACTTCCATTGCCATCGCACCGCCAGCTGTCTTGGTCGAAAAGTCAATGAACCTGGACAACCAAAGTTCTTCTACCACTGTCGAAAACCCTAAAACCAACAGTTCGTCTGACTCGTCGATGACGACCAATTCTACGCCTTTTGTAAACTATTACTCGTATGATGAGGATCATTCAGGACCTATATGGTATATGTAGACGTAAAGGGTCCGCCATCTAACGTTGCTTTTTTTCAACTATTCAACCGTTGGACTATTATTTGTAGAAGCCGAGGCAGCCATTTGAATGAAATTATTTTCCATTATTAACCGGAAGGATTGTACTTTCAAATAAAAAAGAAATTTGAGAAAATATTCAGTAGTTTTTTTATAGCATTTTAAAAAAAAAGTTATTTGGCGGACCCTTAGTTGCCGCGGGCAGAGGCAGAGGTAAGATTGTTTTCAAAAATTCCAGTGCGGCTAACAATTTCGCATATGATAAACGTCACGCGAAAGCAGTCTTCCAACCTAAAATCTTCGCATTTCGTGTCGAGAATGGGTGTAATTTATCCTGTGGATCTGGACATTTCTGTTGAATAGATAGAAGAAAACTTCCAATCGGATGTACCTATTCTGAAGATCTTCAGAATAAGTAGCCAATAGGGTTAGGTTTCGACGTCGAAAAATGTAGCAAAAATAAAACTTAACATTTTACCAATTATGAAATTTTTACAATACAATATACAAAGCTTGAACAACCAAAACAACAAAAACCTGCTTGAACCTTTCCTAGAAAGATACAACATCGACATAACTTTCTTAACTGAAACGTTGCTGAGAGACAACTCAGACACTAACATTCTCAATTACAATTTTGCTTTTAGAAATCGTTCGGATGGACACGGGGGAGTTGGTATTTATATAAACAGGCAGATTTAATTTTCTCTTCTTTACTTGAACATCGACGCTGAGGTTTGGGTATTCAAACACTCAATCTGAAAATCAACTTTAACATTATCGTAGGTAACGTACGAATCGATAACTAGCGCCATTTTTAGTACAACAGAGACCTTTGCCGGGCCAACCATTATTGCCGGCGACTTTAACGCCAAGTCCACAATGTGGGGCAATTCTGCTTCCGATTCCGAGGGTCGTTTTCTGCGATATGCTATGGAACGATCTGCCTTAATAACGGTGATTTTTGAATTTGGTGGAGCTGGCGAGATTGTCAGGATCCGACTTGCTAAAGTTTTGAAAGAGATATCAAACCTAAAAGTGGGGGCACGATACCATTAGATTAAGCGTGTACAATAAATACAATCCAAAAAGATGGTGGATTGAGGAAACATAGCGGAACATACGCGGTAAGAATCAAATATTATAAATCTCGAACAATTGAAGACTTAGTGCTTTTTTAGGAAGCTGAAGACGCATTGAAGATGAACATTGAGCAGCGCAAGAGACAGAACTTCAGACAGAACGTCAAGAAATATAACTGGATAAAAGTATTAATCGCTTATGGAGTGACGATCAGAAGGGTGATTTTTTGTCCCGGTCCTAGGGACTGGTGCGGATGTGCCTTGCCATAAATTTCACAGCTTTTTGAAATTCCTAGGCTCGGCTGCGGCCCTTGATAGAATATCTTATGAATATATCAACAATCTGACACAAGTTGATAAACGTGCCTTTTTCGGTGACGTGTGGTTCAGTGGTGTTATACCCGACATATGGAGGGAGGTGAGGATTGTACCAATACCAAGGTGGAGCAAGGACCCCACGAAAATTGAGAATTATAGGTCGATTTCGCTGTCGTGTGTGCCCTTGAAGATTTTGGAAGCCGTGATTAAGATCCATATCCAGAAACATGTTGATTATAATGAAATTATACCTAGTAGGTCTTATGCTTTTAGGCCAGGTCGTTCGGCATAGATGTGTATCAATGACCTGATTATGTTTACTCACTTAAGTCCACCGGATTTCATGTTCTAGGCTGTTGCATTGGCGTAGAAAAGGCGTATGACCGCACCAACGTAATCAAAATGACGGAACACCTCTCACTGATTGGCATTAATGCTCACATAGTTAATTGGATTTTTAACTTTCTATGGGGAAGAAATCTTCGTTTCGGAAACAGAAATATAGTTGTGGACAATGGCACAGGGTAGTGGACTAAGCAGGACCGTGCGCAGGATTTTCCCCTGGGGGGGGTTTTCATCTACACTCATAAAAAAGTTAACCCTATAATGAGTTAAAATTAACTAAAATTTAGGAAACCAAGTACATTTTTACTAAATATAAGTAGAATTTTGCTGAAATTTTCTTAAATCTAAGTAAATTTTTCCTAAAACCATGTAATTTTTTTTACTAAATTTAAGCAAAATTTTCCTAAAAGTAAGTAAATTTTTACTAAATCTTAGTAAAATTTTGCTGAAAATTTCCTTAAACTAAGTAAATGTTTACTCAAATCAAGTAAATATTTACTCAAACTGAGGACAATTTTTCTGAATTTTTTCCTCAAAACGAGTAAATTTTTACTGAAACTGAGGAAAATTTTATTTTATACAAGGAAAAAGGTGAAATTAAAATAAGTTCAATTTAACTAAAAAAATCAAACAAATAGTTTTGCTTCAGAGTATGCAAAACTGATACAAAAAATGACAACATGAAATATTTCTCAAAAGTTTCATGATGCCTCTGCCATAAGGAGTTGAGCTATTACTCCATGATTGTTGCGAAGACAAGGTATTACACCATGAATGCTGTGAAGACAAGAGAGGCGCCTTTGCAGATTAATACTTGATTAATACTTGAAGCATTTAACAAATAAGTCTCTGCAAACGAACGAGAATTGCTTCTTAAATTAATATTCAAGAATTTTTAAACAATTTCAAATGTTTTTTATAAGTTCATTAATACTTAAATGTATGAAGAACTCGTCATAAAATTCAGTAAACTTTTTAACTTCATTTTAGGAAAAAACACATTTTAAGTTAAAATTTCCTAAATGGATTTTTCCATACAAAAAATTTCTAATCGTTGTAGCGAATTATATCCTTCGGTTTTATGCTCTCCATTGTTGACATATTTTGTTTCTATTATTTTTATGTTCATTGCCACTTATGCAGTCACAAACTAACGTGCGAGAGGATAGCCAAATCAGAAATAAAAAAATGGCTTTAGAAAAAATCTTTTCCAAATTTTCCAGATGACATCCAAATCTGAGAATAGTTTGGCATCAAAAACTCATTTTCGAGCAAATGGTTCATATCCACTTTTGAATATAAACCCTCGATATATATTTTGAAGAAATATTACACAAAAAACGATTAAATTCCTCGGCGATAAACCCTTCAGTACCGCATTTTTTCTATGATAAATGCAGAAAATTGGATATGCTTTTTGACGAAGTATGGGTCTAAATAGGATGTCTAAAGAGTTTTGGGGTTTTTAATTTATACAGGACATGAGTAACAGGATGTTTACTCAAAATCTTTATACGCATATTCCGATTAAATAAAAAATATTTGGAAATGTTTCTTCATTTTTATAATCTTAAACATGTATAAATTCAATTAACAAATACAGTTTTTTGTATTCGATGAAATGCAAGAAGAAACAACTAGAAATTTTAATTCCAAAAAACCAAATAACTGGTATTTTAGAGTATCGTTTTCCTACGTAGATCCAAGTTACTGAATTTGTTGTTTCTCTTTTGACTAATACTTGCTACATATGTACAAAAAATACTAACTCTGAAAAATATTAGACATAAGTGATAAATATAACAAAAATTTTAGTAAGTTAAGACTCATTTCTTCATTTGTCGAAATGGATTTGTATTATAATTGCAAACTCCCAAAACATTGGAAGTAACAGAAAACGTTGTTGTTGAATCTGTGATGAAAATAGGACACATCGGTTCATATTTAGATACAGCTCCATAAAAATGTCCAATAGCAAATGTTACATCGCTCTAGCGCTCTACAAGCATCAAAAAAATTATTTGCTTTTATTAAGAATATTTTAGATTTCATTATGATTCTTATCTACACTTTTTTAAAATTACTAAACAATTTTGTTATTAAATTTCCAAACTTTTATTGCAGTACATAATTAAAAGTTCATAAGATATAGCTCTAGTCGAATGTCAAGAAGTGGTATCGGTTAATAAAAATGAAAATTTTCCGAACAATTTGGTGTCCATTAGCGAAATTAGTACTACACAATCTTGAAATTGGCACAATTCGTTTAGTTTGTTTGTATTTTTCATAACCTTTGTCCGAAATTCAAGAAAGATACCACGATTTTTCTATGTATTTTTCGTGTTTTCATGATTTTACTGCAAAATTACCATTTCAGACGAGTTATTTTAAAAAAATCTTAAAAATTCTATATTTTATTGCTTCAGAAAGTCTAGAAGGTTTTAAAAAGTATATGTTCGAAACCTCTCTGGGGGGGGTTTGAACCCCCAAAACCCCCCCCCTGCGCACGGCCCTGGGACTAAGTCCTATCCTCTTCAACATCTACACTTCGGTGTTTTATCATATTAACTCTTGGAATTGTGAACTCTTCCAGTTTAGTACCGACTTTTTTATTGTTGTCCACCATAGAGATTTTGAAACGGCAATCTCTATGAGGAATAAAATGCAGACGAATTAATCGAAAACTAAGCGGACATTGTTTTTGTGGGACCAACCTCGCCATGATGGGTGTCGTGCCGTCATCCTTGTGCGAGGTCTGCAATACGGTTGAAACACCCTCTCATGTGATGTTTACCTGCCCTAAGTATTCTAATAAGAGGAGCTCATATCATCAGCTTGACAATATCAACACAATTGAGTAATATTTTGGCAGATATTTTGGACGATATCGATTTACAACTATAATTCATAAAAGACTCATCCGGTACTCATTATCCTGGCGTTTTCTAGGACTGGCCAAATAATTCTACGGCGTCGTATGACTCGAAGTAACCACAAAAAACTAAACAAACAAAGAAGTTTTTTATTGTGTTTTTTTCCATTCGGAAAGATCTTTAGATGCCGGTCCAGTGCTATTTATTTTTTCCGTCAATTCTTCCCACAGTCTACAACCACCTTGTCTCCTTCAATATATAAAAAATAGCTTTTAATGTTAACATTAAAACAAAAACTAACATTTCGTTGACGGAGTATTCTTCTACAGATATTTCTATTTTTGTTTTGTTTTCTTGTTTGCTTTAAGGGTTGTTTTGGTTAAGGTGTAATGGACTTCTAGCAAAATTATTTCATGCCAACAATGACAATAAGAAAATGTTAAAATTTCTTGCTAATTTATACGAAAATAGTTGCAAGAAAATAATAATTAAATATTCTTTTCCTAATCAAAAGAAAGAAAATTTATCGCATGCGTTTTTTTAACGCTTGATCGCGGGGGATTTTGAGCAAAACCAAAGGTAACTTCGACTAACTCTGATCGTTTGACATAACAACATTGGTATTACTTCATTTGTCAATATTCAACATTTCTTGGGTTGAAAGAACTTCCTTTCCAAATTTTCCGGCGAACAAGAAAGAACGTAGTCTTGTAAAAGTTACTCTTAAAAAACATTAATCCGTAAAGTGAAAATTTCAATCTTCAAGACGTATACCATTCACTCAATAAGGTAAAATGTGTGAAAGTATGTAAAATTGTTCAGTGTTGAATAACTTTATCTGCATAGGATTCATTATACCACTACGTCCTTGGAATCTTGGAAAGGAAGATACCCTCCACAAAGGATTATATCTGGAAACAGATCTGTGAAGGTATAAAAATCTATTGTCATTCTCGTTCACTGAACTTTAACCTGCAACATCGCAGAAATATTCCGATCCATCGTTTCCACAACTCAAAAGAAGAAATCTTTCAAAAAGAGACACCTAACTCACAACGAAGAAGTTTTTCCCAGCAAACATTTGTAAGATTTGTTTAGCTACAGTGGCATATGACATTATTGGTGCGAGGAGTATGCATTAACCGTGACAGCACCACAAACATTTTTTATAATAAACACTAGAATTGCGATTAAAACATCAAGTTATTTGTTGCATTGCACGGAGTCGATGTGAAAGAATTAAACACACTTGTTTAGCATTGCGCTAAACTCGTTGTAACCACTGTAGTGTAGCTGAAAGGCCATGTATGTACCCATATGTACATGCATGTACATACATACACACACATGTACATACATGCCTGGAAGCTACCTGCACTTGTTCCCTCTTTCTTTTGCATATTCTTGCTGAATATTGTTTATCTGCTGCGATGGGGGGACAAGCGGTATTCAAGCAAGAATAAATGTTTCATTCGATTTTCTTGCTTCAACCCGTCCAACCGCTGTGCTCTTGTGATAAAGTGATCTAAGTAAAAAAGGGAACAAATCTAGTTTAATGGCGCTAAGGTCCACTTTCCGAGATTGGGGCCTTGAAAGTTCGGATATATAATTTGAACTATAGTCATCATTCCTGATCCGATCGGGTCGATATATATATCATTGGAAAGCTTATTGAATTTACTATAAGATAGCGGAGATTATTAACCCATCGGGAGCCAGCGTTAAAAAAGTGAATTTTGAACCCGCTTTTTTTGGTAAAATCGACATTATATGGAAATGTGATCGATATTGAGGTAAGAGATGATTAATATCAGTTTATAGCCTACACTTTAAGCTTTCTTTCAATGTGGGTTACGGAATAGTAACCCACCTGGAACCGGAGATATTCAACTTCAAAATAATGTTTTTGGGGAAAGTCTGCAATAATTGTAAACATATTGTTTTCTGTAGGCGTGTTTACACATGAGGATGTATTGTACATCCTAAAAGTAGTTTATATGTAAACACGCAGACAGAAACATGAAGTTTTTTGAGTAGCCGGCCTTCGGCCGGGGTTAAAGATTTTCTTCTATGGGGTATGTCCAAAACCGGCTACGCAGACTAAAGTTTTTTTGCGTAGCCGGCCTTCGGCTGGGGTTTAAGATTTTCTCCTCTGGGGTATGTCCAAAACCGGCTATGCAGACTAAAGTTTCCATGCGTAGCCGGCCTTCGGCCGGGGTTAAAAATTTTCTCCTCTGGGGTATGTCCAAAACCGGCTACGCAGACTAAAGTTTTCCTGCGTAGACGGCCTTCGGCCGGAGTTAAAGATTTTCTCCTCTGGGGTATGTCCAAAACCGGCTACGCAGACTAAAGTTTTTTTATGTAGCCGGCCTTCGGCCGGGGTTAAAGATTTTCTCCTCTGGGGTATGTCCAAAACCGGCTACGCAGACTAAAGTTTTTTTGAGTCCCCGGCCTTCGGCCGGGGTTTATGATTTTCTCCTCTGGGGTATGTCCAAAACTGCCTACGCAGACTAAAGTTTCTCTGCGTAGCCGGCCTTCGGCCGGGGTTAAAGATTTTCTCCTCTGGGGTATGTCCAAAACCGGCTACGCAGACTAAAGTTTTCCTGCGTAGCCGGCCTTCCGCCGGAGTTAAAGATTTTCTCCTCTGGGGTATGTCCAAAACCGGCTACGCAGACTAAAGTTTTTTTATGTAGCCGGCCTTCGGCCGGGGTATAAGATTTTCTCCTCTGGGGTATGTCCAAAACCGGCTACGCAGACTAAATTTATATTCAAAATTTATATTTCGTAAAAATTAAAAAAACACTCGGAAGTTTGTAAAACAAAGCCAGAATATGGTTGGCTCGTAATTGATTAAGAAATCGATAACTAAATCATAGGACAACTTTGAAGTTGAATATCTTCGGTTCCAAGAGGGTTAAGGAGCTCCAAACTACCTTAAAAGAAAGCTGGAAGTCTTGATTATAAACCTATATATACGATGGCGTACCTCAATATAGCACCTATTTCCAGATAATGTCGATTTTACCAAAAAAGCGGGTTCAAAATTCACTATTTTTAACGCTGGTTCCCGATGGGTTAATGATTTTAAATTTTTCCGCTATCTTATAGTAAATTCAATAAGCTTTCCAACGATATATATATCGGCCCGATCGGATCAGGAATGATGACTATAGTTCAAATTATATATCCGAACTTTCAAGGTCCCAATCTCGGAAAGTGGACCTTAGCGCCAAAAATTTTTTTTTTGTTGTGTTCAGATCAAAAAGTTCTATCTATAGTGAAAATTTGAAACAATTCTGAGAATCGCACTTAAACTAGATTTATGCCAAATCTAAACCCACAACCCCACACTAACTCATTACAAAAGGCACAAAAACAAAAAAATTTTACGAGTTAACATTCTATTTTTTTTTTGAGGAAAAAATTTAACAAAAAAAATTTGACTTGCGAGACAATAGACTTTTGCCGCTGGAAAACTTTATCGGTCAAATTTTATAATACAACATTCTGGGATACTCCTTTTTGGATCAACATAAAAGCGTTCTTACAAAATTTGACTTGCGAGACAATAGACTTTTGCCGCTGGAAAAGTTTATCGGTCAAATTTTATAAAACAACATTCCGAGACACTCCTTTTTCGATCAAACTAGAAATTTTTTTAACAAAATTTTGGCTTGCGAGACAATAGACTTTGCCGCTGGAAAAGTTTATCGGCCAAATTTTACGGTTCGACACAATTATTGTTGTAAAATTAATTGGTTCCTAACAATAGACCCCAATTACACTAGTCCTAGAATTTTATTGATATAAAAACTTACGTGGTATCCTGGTAAAAGACCCCAACTCCGAGATTTTTGGAAATACAATTTTTTTGGGGTAATTTTGTTGCATTCATAAGATAAACGCAAGAATTTGGCAAGAATTAAAGTGGGCGTTTCAAATTTTCTTTACGTTTTTGACGGGCTCAAAGACTTTATAACAGAAAAGTACGAAAATTTGCCATGGATACAATTTTATGCGAAAAGTTTGCTAATTGCGTGAACAATTTAGTCGATTTCGAGTGCGTCTTCTCCGTCTCGAAGACCGAGGACAGCGTTCATGGGCTCGAAATTCTGAGGGTTGAACTCAATTCACTATGAGACCAAGTCAAACGGGCGTATTTGGAGTGCCGCGATCGAGTGGCGGAAGCAGGAGAGAAACCAATTGACAAAACGAAACTTAGGAACCACTATAAGGAATCACTAACCAGCTACACCAGAGTTCTAAGCGCACTAAATGATGAGATTCAGACGATTAAGGATCGGCTAGCGGAGGAAAAACAGGAGCGCGTATCGGCTGCGGCAGAAAAAAAAAGACGGAGTCTGAATTTGCACAAATATCGAGGTTACCACCCTGTGACACGGACACTTTCCGTGGAGGATACACCGCCTGGCCGACATTTAGAGACCTTTTTTCTGCCATCTACATCAAAAACTCCAAATTGAGCAAAGTCGAGAAGTTACTCCACCTGACCCAAAAAACTGCGGGAGAAGCGAGGGAAATCATCAGCCACGTACCCCTAACCAATGATGGATTCGACATTGCCTGGAAAAACTTAGTGGCCAGATATGAAAATAAGCGGATGCAGGTTAATGAACAGCTGAAGACTCTATTTAATTTGCCTCATGTTTCCGCAGATTCAGGATCTTCGATACAAAAAATGCAGCGAATAATTAATAGTTTAATTCAAACGTTGAATACATTAAATATTGACACCGGGGGATGGGACCCAATTTTAGTGTTCCTTAGCTCAACAAAGCTGCCTAGAATTTAAAAATTCTTTAAAATATTGTACGACACTTCCTACTTGGGCAGAATTTGATATGTTTTTGACACACAAGTTCAAGACCCTAGAGTCAGTCGGAAATATAAAACCGAGCGCATCAAAAAATAGTCAGCCTGGATCTGATCATAATAAAAAAGATAGGCGTTTTAATACGTTTCAAACAAATATTTCACAAAACCCAACAAGCACGGGATCAAAGCACAAACTCAGCAATAATTCAACAAATTCGTTTAACAAGAATGATCAAAGTTGTCAACTCTGCAAGGAAAATTATTTTATCCGAGATTGTCCAAAATTCCTTGAAAAGAGTATAAATGACAGAATTCACATTGTAAAGACTTCATATTTATGCTACAACTGTCTCTCCTCAAAGCATGGCATCAAGGATTGTAGAAGCCCCTATAAATGTCGAGAGTGTCAACTAAAGCATCACACCGTGTTCCATAAGGCAAATGGGACCCAATCTTCGATGGACAGTCAAACTTTAGAAAGAGATAATGTACGACCTAGTACTAGTGCTGCAGCTCTTACAACGTTAATACAGTCCACATCAAACCTAGAACCTCCTAGCCTCACAACTTTGACTCTTCAAGAGTGCAAACCACCTTGTCTACTACAAAGTAGAGAAACTTTGCTGTTCACTGCCATAGTTCAAGTCGAGTCTCGAGGACAGAAATACGATGCCAGACCAATAATTGACCCTGGATCTCAATCTACTTTCATTTCGGAAAAACTTAAGAATTTTTTAAGATTTCCTACGAGGCGCAACTTAGTTCATGTGACCGGTATAAATCAGGCCGTGTCAGAAACCTCTACAAAAGCTTGTCTTTTCAACCTTTGCTCACGAACAGACCCTAGAATTAAATTAGAAGTTTGGGCACCGGTCTTGAAGACCTTACCTTCTAATTTACCACCTAGAACACTGGAAAAACTCAAATTATTAATGCTTCCAAACTTGAACTGGCAGACCCTCGTTTTTACGCAAGCCGACCTATTGATCTTCTGATTGGAATGAATATCGGACCCCTAATTTTAGCAATTGGCGTTCCTATGCAGTCTATCGGGTCACCATTAGCTCAAAAAACCGTATTTGGATGGATTATCGGTGGACCCATTACTCAGGAGACTCAAGTCGAAAACCGCATTTCACTTTGTAACACCGTCTCAATAAGGTAAAATGTGTGAAAGTATGTAAAATTGTTCAGTGTTGAATAACTTTATCTGCATAGGATTCATTATACCACTACGTCCTTGGAATCTTGGAAAGGAAGATACCCTCCACAAAGGATTATATCTGGAAACAGATCTGTGAAGGTATAAAAATCTATTGTCATTCTCGTTCACTGAACTTTAACCTGCAACATCGCAGAAATATTCCGATCCATCGTTTCCACAACTCAAAAGAAGAAATCTTTCAAAAAGAGACACCTAACTCACAACGAAGAAGTTTTTCCCAGCAAACATTTGTAAGATTTGTTTAGCTACAGTGGCATATGACATTATTGGTGCGAGGAGTATGCATTAACCGTGACAGCACCACAAACATTTTTTATAATAAACACTAGAATTGCGATTAAAACATCAAGTTATTTGTTGCATTGCACGGAGTCGATGTGAAAGAATTAAACACACTTGTTTAGCATTGCGCTAAACTCGTTGTAACCACTGTAGTGTAGCTGAAAGGCCATGTATGTACCCATATGTACATGCATGTACATACATACACACACATGTACATACATGCCTGGAAGCTACCTGCACTTGTTCCCTCTTTCTTTTGCATATTCTTGCTGAATATTGTTTATCTGCTGCGATGGGGGGACAAGCGGTATTCAAGCAAGAATAAATGTTTCATTCGATTTTCTTGCTTCAACCCGTCCAACCGCTGTGCTCTTGTGATAAAGTGATCTAAGTAAAAAAGGGAACAAATCTAGTTTAATGGCGCTAAGGTCCACTTTCCGAGATTGGGGCCTTGAAAGTTCGGATATATAATTTGAACTATAGTCATCATTCCTGATCCGATCGGGTCGATATATATATCATTGGAAAGCTTATTGAATTTACTATAAGATAGCGGAGATTATTAACCCATCGGGAGCCAGCGTTAAAAAAGTGAATTTTGAACCCGCTTTTTTTGGTAAAATCGACATTATATGGAAATGTGATCGATATTGAGGTAAGAGATGATTAATATCAGTTTATAGCCTACACTTTAAGCTTTCTTTCAATGTGGGTTACGGAATAGTAACCCACCTGGAACCGGAGATATTCAACTTCAAAATAATGTTTTTGGGGAAAGTCTGCAATAATTGTAAACATATTGTTTTCTGTAGGCGTGTTTACACATGAGGATGTATTGTACATCCTAAAAGTAGTTTATATGTAAACACGCAGACAGAAACATGAAGTTTTTTGAGTAGCCGGCCTTCGGCCGGGGTTAAAGATTTTCTTCTATGGGGTATGTCCAAAACCGGCTACGCAGACTAAAGTTTTTTTGCGTAGCCGGCCTTCGGCTGGGGTTTAAGATTTTCTCCTCTGGGGTATGTCCAAAACCGGCTATGCAGACTAAAGTTTCCATGCGTAGCCGGCCTTCGGCCGGGGTTAAAAATTTTCTCCTCTGGGGTATGTCCAAAACCGGCTACGCAGACTAAAGTTTTCCTGCGTAGACGGCCTTCGGCCGGAGTTAAAGATTTTCTCCTCTGGGGTATGTCCAAAACCGGCTACGCAGACTAAAGTTTTTTTATGTTGTTTACGTTGTAACCACTGTAGTGTAGCTGAAAGGCCATGTATGTACCCATATGTACATGCATGTACATACATACACACACATGTACATACATGCCTGGAAGCTACCTGCACTTGTTCCCTCTTTCTTTTGCATATTCTTGCTGAATATTGTTTATCTGCTGCGATGGGGGGACAAGCGGTATTCAAGCAAGAATAAATGTTTCATTCGATTTTCTTGCTTCAACCCGTCCAACCGCTGTGCTCTTGTGATAAAGTGATCTAAGTAAAAAAGGGAACAAATCTAGTTTAATGGCGCTAAGGTCCACTTTCCGAGATTGGGGCCTTGAAAGTTCGGATATATAATTTGAACTATAGTCATCATTCCTGATCCGATCGGGTCGATATATATATCATTGGAAAGCTTATTGAATTTACTATAAGATAGCGGAGATTATTAACCCATCGGGAGCCAGCGTTAAAAAAGTGAATTTTGAACCCGCTTTTTTTGGTAAAATCGACATTATATGGAAATGTGATCGATATTGAGGTAAGAGATGATTAATATCAGTTTATAGCCTACACTTTAAGCTTTCTTTCAATGTGGGTTACGGAATAGTAACCCACCTGGAACCGGAGATATTCAACTTCAAAATAATGTTTTTGGGGAAAGTCTGCAATAATTGTAAACATATTGTTTTCTGTAGGCGTGTTTACACATGAGGATGTATTGTACATCCTAAAAGTAGTTTATATGTAAACACGCAGACAGAAACATGAAGTTTTTTGAGTAGCCGGCCTTCGGCCGGGGTTAAAGATTTTCTTCTATGGGGTATGTCCAAAACCGGCTACGCAGACTAAAGTTTTTTTGCGTAGCCGGCCTTCGGCTGGGGTTTAAGATTTTCTCCTCTGGGGTATGTCCAAAACCGGCTATGCAGACTAAAGTTTCCATGCGTAGCCGGCCTTCGGCCGGGGTTAAAAATTTTCTCCTCTGGGGTATGTCCAAAACCGGCTACGCAGACTAAAGTTTTCCTGCGTAGACGGCCTTCGGCCGGAGTTAAAGATTTTCTCCTCTGGGGTATGTCCAAAACCGGCTACGCAGACTAAAGTTTTTTTATGTAGCCGGCCTTCGGCCGGGGTTAAAGATTTTCTCCTCTGGGGTATGTCCAAAACCGGCTACGCAGACTAAAGTTTTTTTGAGTCCCCGGCCTTCGGCCGGGGTTTATGATTTTCTCCTCTGGGGTATGTCCAAAACTGCCTACGCAGACTAAAGTTTCTCTGCGTAGCCGGCCTTCGGCCGGGGTTAAAGATTTTCTCCTCTGGGGTATGTCCAAAACCGGCTACGCAGACTAAAGTTTTCCTGCGTAGCCGGCCTTCCGCCGGAGTTAAAGATTTTCTCCTCTGGGGTATGTCCAAAACCGGCTACGCAGACTAAAGTTTTTTTATGTAGCCGGCCTTCGGCCGGGGTATAAGATTTTCTCCTCTGGGGTATGTCCAAAACCGGCTACGCAGACTAAATTTATATTCAAAATTTATATTTCGTAAAAATTAAAAAAACACTCGGAAGTTTGTAAAACAAAGCCAGAATATGGTTGGCTCGTAATTGATTAAGAAATCGATAACTAAATCATAGGACAACTTTGAAGTTGAATATCTTCGGTTCCAAGAGGGTTAAGGAGCTCCAAACTACCTTAAAAGAAAGCTGGAAGTCTTGATTATAAACCTATATATACGATGGCGTACCTCAATATAGCACCTATTTCCAGATAATGTCGATTTTACCAAAAAAGCGGGTTCAAAATTCACTATTTTTAACGCTGGTTCCCGATGGGTTAATGATTTTAAATTTTTCCGCTATCTTATAGTAAATTCAATAAGCTTTCCAACGATATATATATCGGCCCGATCGGATCAGGAATGATGACTATAGTTCAAATTATATATCCGAACTTTCAAGGTCCCAATCTCGGAAAGTGGACCTTAGCGCCAAAAATTTTTTTTTTGTTGTGTTCAGATCAAAAAGTTCTATCTATAGTGAAAATTTGAAACAATTCTGAGAATCGCACTTAAACTAGATTTATGCCAAATCTAAACCCACAACCCCACACTAACTCATTACAAAAGGCACAAAAACAAAAAAATTTTACGAGTTAACATTCTATTTTTTTTTTGAGGAAAAAATTTAACAAAAAAAATTTGACTTGCGAGACAATAGACTTTTGCCGCTGGAAAACTTTATCGGTCAAATTTTATAATACAACATTCTGGGATACTCCTTTTTGGATCAACATAAAAGCGTTCTTACAAAATTTGACTTGCGAGACAATAGACTTTTGCCGCTGGAAAAGTTTATCGGTCAAATTTTATAAAACAACATTCCGAGACACTCCTTTTTCGATCAAACTAGAAATTTTTTTAACAAAATTTTGGCTTGCGAGACAATAGACTTTGCCGCTGGAAAAGTTTATCGGCCAAATTTTACGGTTCGACACAATTATTGTTGTAAAATTAATTGGTTCCTAACAATAGACCCCAATTACACTAGTCCTAGAATTTTATTGATATAAAAACTTACGTGGTATCCTGGTAAAAGACCCCAACTCCGAGATTTTTGGAAATACAATTTTTTTGGGGTAATTTTGTTGCATTCATAAGATAAACGCAAGAATTTGGCAAGAATTAAAGTGGGCGTTTCAAATTTTCTTTACGTTTTTGACGGGCTCAAAGACTTTATAACAGAAAAGTACGAAAATTTGCCATGGATACAATTTTATGCGAAAAGTTTGCTAATTGCGTGAACAATTTAGTCGATTTCGAGTGCGTCTTCTCCGTCTCGAAGACCGAGGACAGCGTTCATGGGCTCGAAATTCTGAGGGTTGAACTCAATTCACTATGAGACCAAGTCAAACGGGCGTATTTGGAGTGCCGCGATCGAGTGGCGGAAGCAGGAGAGAAACCAATTGACAAAACGAAACTTAGGAACCACTATAAGGAATCACTAACCAGCTACACCAGAGTTCTAAGCGCACTAAATGATGAGATTCAGACGATTAAGGATCGGCTAGCGGAGGAAAAACAGGAGCGCGTATCGGCTGCGGCAGAAAAAAAAAGACGGAGTCTGAATTTGCACAAATATCGAGGTTACCACCCTGTGACACGGACACTTTCCGTGGAGGATACACCGCCTGGCCGACATTTAGAGACCTTTTTTCTGCCATCTACATCAAAAACTCCAAATTGAGCAAAGTCGAGAAGTTACTCCACCTGACCCAAAAAACTGCGGGAGAAGCGAGGGAAATCATCAGCCACGTACCCCTAACCAATGATGGATTCGACATTGCCTGGAAAAACTTAGTGGCCAGATATGAAAATAAGCGGATGCAGGTTAATGAACAGCTGAAGACTCTATTTAATTTGCCTCATGTTTCCGCAGATTCAGGATCTTCGATACAAAAAATGCAGCGAATAATTAATAGTTTAATTCAAACGTTGAATACATTAAATATTGACACCGGGGGATGGGACCCAATTTTAGTGTTCCTTAGCTCAACAAAGCTGCCTAGAATTTAAAAATTCTTTAAAATATTGTACGACACTTCCTACTTGGGCAGAATTTGATATGTTTTTGACACACAAGTTCAAGACCCTAGAGTCAGTCGGAAATATAAAACCGAGCGCATCAAAAAATAGTCAGCCTGGATCTGATCATAATAAAAAAGATAGGCGTTTTAATACGTTTCAAACAAATATTTCACAAAACCCAACAAGCACGGGATCAAAGCACAAACTCAGCAATAATTCAACAAATTCGTTTAACAAGAATGATCAAAGTTGTCAACTCTGCAAGGAAAATTATTTTATCCGAGATTGTCCAAAATTCCTTGAAAAGAGTATAAATGACAGAATTCACATTGTAAAGACTTCATATTTATGCTACAACTGTCTCTCCTCAAAGCATGACATCAAGGATTGTAGAAGCCCCTATAAATGTCGAGAGTGTCAACTAAAGCATCACACCGTGTTCCATAAGGCAAATGGGACCCAATCTTCGATGGACAGTCAAACTTTAGAAAGAGATAATGTACGACCTAGTACTAGTGCTGCAGCTCTTACAACGTTAATACAGTCCACATCAAACCTAGAACCTCCTAGCCTCACAACTTTGACTCTTCAAGAGTGCAAACCACCTTGTCTACTACAAAGTAGAGAAACTTTGCTGTTCACTGCCATAGTTCAAGTCGAGTCTCGAGGACAGAAATACGATGCCAGACCAATAATTGACCCTGGATCTCAATCTACTTTCATTTCGGAAAAACTTAAGAATTTTTTAAGATTTCCTACGAGGCGCAACTTAGTTCATGTGACCGGTATAAATCAGGCCGTGTCAGAAACCTCTACAAAAGCTTGTCTTTTCAACCTTTGCTCACGAACAGACCCTAGAATTAAATTAGAAGTTTGGGCACCGGTCTTGAAGACCTTACCTTCTAATTTACCACCTAGAACACTGGAAAAACTCAAATTATTAATGCTTCCAAACTTGAACTGGCAGACCCTCGTTTTTACGCAAGCCGACCTATTGATCTTCTGATTGGAATGAATATCGGACCCCTAATTTTAGCAATTGGCGTTCCTATGCAGTCTATCGGGTCACCATTAGCTCAAAAAACCGTATTTGGATGGATTATCGGTGGACCCATTACTCAGGAGACTCAAGTCGAAAACCGCATTTCACTTTGTAACACCGTCTCGATTGAAAAATCCTCACACGTTTTTGGGAGGTGGAGGAGACCCCAAAAAAGATTTTGCGGTCAGAAGAGGATACATTTTGTGAACAAAATTTTAAATCTACAACTCGTCGACACAAATCTGGAAGGTACATTGTGACTCTCCCGTTCAAAACTTGCGAAGAATTGGGAGCTTCCAGGAAGATTGCTATGGCGCAGTTTCATCGAATGGAGAAAAAGTTACTAAAAACGCCGGACATCAAGCAACAGTATGATCAGGCCATTTTAGAATACTTGGAATTGGGTCATATGAGGAGGATCACAGCGCAGGAGGTAGATAATACACCACACTATTACCTGCCACATCATGCCGTCATTAAGCCAGATAGGGTAACGACAAAAATGAGAGTTGTTTTCAACGCATCCAGCCCCTCGTCTAACAAAAAAACTTTAACGATAATTTGTTCCCGGGACCCATTCTTCAACAAGATCTTGTTTTACAAATACTAAAATGGAGATTTTATAGGTACGTTTTTAACGCCGACGTCACGAAAATTTACAGGCAGATTCTTTTAGACCCTAGGCAGACCAAATACCAAAGAATTCTGTTTAGGAAATCTCCAAATGATCCTATAGAGGACTTTGAACTCCTGACTGTAACTTTTGGAGTCAATTGCGCACCATTCCTTGCCATTCGGACACTTCTTCAACTAGCCGAAGACGTGAAAGACACACACCCCCTAGCCGCAGATATAATTCAACAGAATTTGTATGTTGACGACGTCTTAGCGGGAGGTCACACAATAAAAGAGGCCATCACATCAAGAAAAGAATTGTTATCGGCCTTGGATTCAGCCGGTTTCGAGTTACGGAAGTGGACATCAAATAACCCACTTGTAATTCAAGATTTACCTCCAGACTCACTTCTTCCTGTCAATTGGTTAGACTTATCTGAGGGAACATCAACGAAAACCCTAGGTATCAGGTAGAACATATCAAGTGACTCCTTTACATTCACTTCACCACCGATTGAGGAAAATATAGCGCACACGAAGAGATCAGTCCTTTCCACAATTGCCAAGATTCTCGACCCTTGCGGATGGTTGGCACCAATAATTGTGATAGCTAAACTAATAATGCAACAGGTCTGGCTGGATCAAATTGATTGGGACGACATTTTGAAACCCATAACTAACATAAATTGGCAGAATTTCATTAAAACTTGTCCATCAATTGATACTGTCGCGATTCCTAGGTGGGTTCAGTTCAGACCCTCTAGTTCCATCGAAATCCACGGATTTTACGACGCATCGGAAAGTGCATACGCTGCCACATTGTATATACGAGTCCAACATGCCGATAATAGCATAGACACTTTTCTACTGGCAGCCAAGACACGTGTGGCCCCCATTAAGAAAATTTCGCTACCTCGTTAAGAGTTATGTGGAGCTGTCCTTTTATCAAAATTAGCTTCAGCAATAATTCCACAGCTTCGAATCTCAAACTTTTCGACGCAATACTGGACCGATTCAACAATTGTGCTGGCATGGCTGAAAAAACCACCTTGTGCCTGGAGCACTTTTGTCGGAAATCGAGTATCTGAAATTCTGGAAGGTGTTGGAAATGAGCGGTGGCGACATGTCGACTCTGAAAGCAATCCCGCAGACATTGCCAGTCGAGGCTGCTCACCAAATGATCTAAAGTCGCATCATTTATGGTGGCATGGACCCCCATGGCTCAAATTTCCGCAAGACCGATGGCCAAAGTACGAAGTTCAAGAAGACACCAATTTGGAAGCCAAATCTGTCAAAGTATTTGCAACTTCAACCTTTGACGACCCACTTTTGAGATTCTCATCCCTTTCACTTGCATATAAGGTTTTAGCATACGCACTTCGTTTTTGGAGAAACACCGGCATAAAAAGGACACTAATTAGAATTTCATCCGTAGAAATTACCGCTGAAGGGATTCGGGACATTAAAGTCCGACTTATAATCATCACGCAAAAGCACTACTTTGCCCTTGAACATCGGGCTCTAGCACAAAAACTCGTATTTCACCTCTTATCTCTTAATCCGTTTCTGGATTCCAAGGGAGTCATGAGAGCGAACGGTCGACTTGTTCAATCGCCTGCCTTAACGTATGAACGTCATCCAATACTCTTACCATACGAGGCAAGATTAACTCAACTTTTGGTAGAATTCACGCACAAGGTCACAATTCATGGAGGAAACCAACTTATGACACGAGTATTGAAAACTGAATTTTGGATATTCAGACTGAAACCCTTAGTAAAAAAGGTTATACACAACTGCAAGACGTGTATACTGTATAAACGACACACTCAAACTCAGATTATGTCATCTCTTCCTCCAGAACGTACCATGCCATCTCGACCCTTCAACAACACAGGACTCGTTTTTTCTGGGCCCTTTAGCATCAAAAATTTCACTGGTCGAGCTTGCCTTATTACAAAAGGATACGTATGCATATTTGTCTGTTTTGCCACAAAAGCCATTTACCTGGAAGTCACAAGCGACTTGTCGACCCAATCTTTCCCCGCCGCCCTTGCACGGTTTATCGGCCGACGAGGATTTATTCTGATAATGCACAAATTTCGTGGGAGCAGCTGAAATGATGCGAAAAGACAGACTCGAGTTCCTCAAGACTCTTCAAAGTAACGCCATTCAACAGAATGCACATCACGAACTTGAATGGAAATTCATACCTCCTGGTGCACCTCATATGGGTGGTCTTTGGGAGGCGGGCGTAAAGTCATTCAAAACACATTTGAGAAAATTGATACCAAAAATGAATTTCACATTTGGAGGCGGGCGTAAAGTCATTCAAAACACATTTGAGAAAATTGATACCAAAAATGAATTTCACATTTGAAGAACTCTCAACAATCTTAGCCCGTATCGAGGCTTGTCTGAACTCGAGACCCTTGAGCGCTGCTAGTGATGACCCTAATGATTTGTCCCCTTTAACTCCTGGACACTTTCTTATTGGGAGAGACCTGGCCCCAGTCGAGAGCGGCGCAATCGATCGGAAGAGAGGCAGAGCCCACAGCCTGCGCGTCGTAGACGTTCCCATGTGCGGCCCCCCACCAGCAGGAACGGCGTCCCGTGCAATGGCAGTACTCTTGCGGGTTATGCCAGGAGGATCATGCGCTAAATACGTGCCGCCGGTTTCGGGAGATGACGCCCTACCAACGCTACGAGACAGTCGAACGACGAGGCTATTGTCGGAACTGCCTGGCACGGAGTCATTTGGCGCCAGACTGCCGAAGTCTGATTAGATGCCGTAGGTGTGACAGTCGCCATCACACGCAGTTGCATGGGGCCCCGCAATTTGACAACTCCTTGCAAGGCGCCGCTGTGGTGGTGCCAGCTATTAGTTGGGCTCTCGTCTTTGTACCCACAGCTATGGTGCGCATTGTGGCTACTATGTCAGTCGTCTATCATGTCCCGGATCGCACGGTCCACCTTCAGACGATTGGGCTTGCGATCCTTTGATTATCAAGGCAGGCGGTTTACTACTTTCACCATGAGGCCAAGACACACCCGAAGCACCTGGGTGCTGAAAGTAAACGCCTTGATCACGAATGACTTACCCAGACGACCCTACTCAGACCCTATCATAGAGGACACGACGCGCGATTTCGCAGCTGACACCATGGCAGACGTCGACCCGAGAGGAAACACCCCCATTGATGTCGAGCTCGGCGCTGATGTCTACTCAGCCATACGCAAGGAGGGCTCTTTGTTTGGCGGTGTCGGTGATGTCCATGCGCACCAAACTGTTCTGGGATTCGTATTCTCGGGACCAGTCAGGAATTTATTTACTTAGTAGATCTAATTTGTAAAGACACTTTGTTCACACTGTCACGGGGGCGGAATGTTTAGCATTGCGCTAAACTCGTTGTAACCACTGTAGTGTAGCTGAAAGGCCATGTATGAACCCATATGTACATGCATGTACATACATACATGCCTGGAAGCTACCTGCACTTGTTCCCTTTTTCTTTTGCATATTTTTGCTGAATATCGTTTGACTGCTGCGATGGGGGGACAAGCGGTATTCAAGCAAGAATAAATGTTTCATTAGATTTTCTTTCTTCAACCCGTCCAACCGCTGTGCTCTTGTGATAAAGTGACAAAGTGATCTAAGTAAAAAAGTTTAAAATAAAAAGTGTAAAATAATACTAATACAAATACAAGCTAATATAACATCACGTTAACATAAAGCTTTTGTGAACAATACGAACATATATCAAACCTATTTGAAATAACAAAAAAAAACATTCTTACATACACGTTTATTAACGTGGCACGTAAAAAATTCTAAGAATTAATTTTTGTTAATTATTAGTCAAAAATTTATAAGTAAACAAGTAAGGAAAGGCTAAAGTCGGGCGGGGCCGACTATATAATACCCTACACCACTCCCTGCGTATGTACCTCGCTTTGATTACTAAACCCAGGTATTTCATGGGAGCAATTTTATGTAGTTCATACAAATTATATAAATTATATGAATATAATGAATTTATACATCTTTAGTCAAATTTAACGAATATGGTAAATAATATGGTAATTGATCCAATTGTCCGACAGACAAATACAAATTATACAGTAGTATACCAAAGTCATACCAAAGTATGGACATATGGGCAATTCAATTCGGTAAAAAATTGAAATCGGGAAGGATTTTTCATCCTGTAAATGTATGTGTTTGACAAAAAATGGAAAGGACATTTGTATGGGGGTACATTGAAACCAGGAACGATGTGACCCGCTTCAACCATGTCTGTTTATTGGTGAAATATAATATGTAAAATTTGGCCAAAATCGGTTAAACATTCGGGAGCAACATTTGTATGAGGGCTATATCTACATCTGAAACGATCTCACCCAATTTTTGCATAGGTTTTTTAGTTGGATTATAAGATTTTGTGCCAATTTTAAAGAAAAACGTGTACAATATGTGGATTTTAGAGTGGAAAAAGTCAAATCGGGAGCGACATTTGTATGGGGGCTATATCTAAATCTGAACCGATCATACCCACTTTCAGCATAGGTGTTTGTAGTTCGATTATAAAATGTTGTGCCAATTTTAAAGAAAATTGGGTACAACATGTGGTTTCTATCTAAATCTGAACCGATCTTATCCAATTTTTATGTGTGTGAAGTTAAATACGATTTAACTAGCCAAGACACAAACCAATTGTAATAGATTAGGCAAAATCTAATTTGGATATTTTCGGAAAAAAACTAATTTTCTCGAAAACTAGAAGGAATAGGACGATGAAAATTGGAGTATACGTTGCCAGGACATCACTCTATCGTAGCAAATAGCCACTTCCAGGATTGGTGCAAAAAACTACAGTTGGAGCGAAAGGAAATCTGGGAAGGATAAAGGATCATCTCTGGAAAACGGCAACAGCAAGGATACCATAGGTAGTCCCACGAAGGGTCTATCGGTATGTATATACAGTATTCCCGGATTCAATTTCTGACATCCAATATAGGACGTACAATATTTGTCCTTTTTTACGTGAATTTCAGGCAAGGATCAGTGGCCATATCTGGAAAACGGGTACGACTATGGAAACAGCAAGGATACTGTAAGTAGTTCCAGGAAGTGGCTATCGAACTGTGCTTACACTTTTTCAATATTCAACATATAACCTCTCGAAAGTGACCATGGAAATTTGGACTTTTTTAGGCTAATTTCTGGCCAGGATCACTGGCCATATCTGGAAAACGGTCATACCTTACGACATAGCACGCATACCGTAAGAAGACCCAGGAAGGGACTATCGAACTGCATTTACACTTTTTCCATATTCAATTTCTAACCTCAAAAAAGTGGCCATGGAAATTTGGTAATTTTCAAGTGAATTTCTGGCCAGGATCACTGGCCATATCTGGCAAACGGGAATACCTTACGACATAGCACGCATACCGTAGGTAGTGCTAGGAAGGAGCTATCGAACTGCTTTTACACTTTTTCCATATTCAATTTCTAACCTCAAAAAAGTGGCCATGGAAATTTGGTCCTTTTCAAGTGAATTTCTGGCCAGGATCACTGGCCATATCTGGCAAACGGGAATACCTTACGACATAGCACGCATACCGTAAGTAGTCCCAGGAAGGAGCTATCGAACTGCTTTTACACTTTTTCCATATTCAATTTCTAACCTCAAAAAAGTGGCCATGGAAATTTTGTCTTTTCAGGGGAATTTCTGGCCAGGATCACTGGCCATATCTGGCAAACGGGAGTACCTTACGACATAGCACGCATACCGTAGGTAGTGCTAGGAAGGAGCTATCGAACTGTTTTTACACTTTTTCCATATTCAATTTCTAACCTCAAAAAGTGGCCATGGAAATTTGGTCTTTTCAGGGGAATTTCTGGCCAGGATCACTGGCCATATCTGGCAAACGGGAATACCTTACGACATAGCACGCATACCGTATGTAGTTCCAGGAAGTGGCTATCGAACTGCTTTTACACTTTTTCCATATTCAATTTCTAACCTCAAAAAAGTGGCCATGGAAATTTGGTCCTTTTCAAGTGAATTTCTGGCCAGGATCACTGGCCATATCTGGCAAACGGGAATACCTTACGACATAGCACGCATACCGTAAGTAGTCCCAGGAAGGAGCTATCGAACTGCTTTTACACCTTTTCCATATTCAATTTCTAACCTCCAAAAAGTGGCCATGGAAATTTGGTCCTTTTCAAGTGAATTTCTGGCCAGGATCACTGGCCATATCTGGCAAACGGGAATACCTTACGACATACCACGCATACCGTAAGTAGTCCCAGGAAGGAGCTATCGAACTGCTTTTACATTTTTTCCATATTCAATTTCTAACCTCCAAAAAGTGGCCATGGAAATTTGGTCCTTTTCAAGTGAATTTCTGGCCAGGATCACTGGCCATATCTGGCAAACGGGAATACCTTACGACATAGCACGCATACCGTAAGTAGTCCCAGGAAGGAGCTATCGAACTGCTTTTACATTTTTTCCATATTCAATTTATAACCTCAAAAAAGTGGCCATGGAAATTTGGTCTTTTCATGGGAATTTCTGGCCAGGATCACTGGCCATATCTGGCAAGCGGGAATACCTTACGACATAGCACGCATACCGTAAGTAGTCCCAGGAAGGAGCTATCGAACTGCTTTTACACTTTTTCCATATTCAATTTCTAACCTCCAAAAAGTGGCCATGGAAATTTGGTCCTTTTCAAGTGAATTTCTGGCCAGGATCACTGGCCATATCTGGCAAACGGGAATACCTTACGACATTGCACGCATACCGTATGTAGTCCTAAGAAGGAGCTATCGAACTGCTTTTACACTTTTTCCATATTCAATTTCTAACCTCAAAAAAATGGCCATGGAAATTTGGTCCTTTTCAAGTGAATTTCTGGCCAGGATCACAGGCCATATCTGGCAAACGACACAGCACGCATGCCGTAAGTAGTCCCAGGAAGGAGCTATCGAACTGCTTTTACATTTTTTCCATATTCAATTTATAACCTCAAAAAAGTGGCCATGGAAATTTGGTCTTTTCATGGGAATTTCTGGCCAGGATCACTGGCCATATCTGGCAAACGGGAATACCTTACGACATAGCACGCATACCGTAAGTAGTCCCAGGAAGGAGCTATCGAACTGCTTTTACACTTTTTCCATGTTCAATTTCTAACCTCAAAAAAGTGGCCATGGAAATTTGGTCTTTTCAGGGGAATTTCTGGCCAGGATCACTGGCCATATCTGGCAAACGGGAATACCTTACGACATTGCACGCATACCGTTTGTAGTCCTAAGAAGGAGCTATCGAACTGATTTTACACTTTTTCCATATTCAATTTCTAACCTCAAAAAAATGGCCATGGAAATTTGGTCCTTTTCAAGTGAATTTCTGGTCAGGATCACTGGCCATATCTGGCAAAGGGGAATACCTTACGACATAGCACGCATACCGTAAGTAGTCCCAGGAAGGAGCTATCGAACTGCTTTTACATTTTTTCCATATTCAATTTATAACCTCAAAAAAGTGGCCATGGAAATTTGGTCTTTTCATGGGAATTTCTGGCCAGGATCAGTGGCCATATCTGGCAAACGGGAATACCTTACGACATAGCACGCATACCGTATGTAGTCCCAGGAAGGAGCTATCGAACTGCTTTTACACTTTTTCCATATTCAATTTCTAACCTCAAAAAAGTGGCCATGGAAATTTGGTCCTTTTCAAGAGAATTTCTGGCCAGGATCACTGGCCATATCTGGCAAACGGGAATACCTCACGACATAGCACGCATACCGTAAGTAGTCCCATGAAGGAGCTATCGAACTGCTTTTACACTTTTTCCATATTCAATTTCTAACCTCAAAAAAGTGGCCATGGAAATTTGGTCTTTTCAGGGGAATTTCTGGCCAGGATCACTGGCCATATCTGGCAAACGGGAGTACCTTACGACATAGCACGCATGCCGTATGTATTCCCAGGAAGGAGCTATCGAACAGCTTTTACACTTTTTCCATATTCAATTTCTAACCTCAAAAAAGTGGCCATGGAAATTTGGTCCTTTTTAAGTGAATTTCTGGCCAGGATCACTGGCCATATCTGGCAAACGGGAATACCTTACGACATAGCACGCATTCCGTATGTAGTCCTAAGAAGGAGCTATCGAACTGCTTTTACACTTTTTCCATATTCAATTTCTAACCTCAAAAAAGTGGCCATGGAAATTTGGTCCTTTTTAAGTGAATTTCTGGCCATATCTGGCAAACGGGAATACCTTACGACATAGCACGCATACCGTAAGTAGTCCCATGTAGGAGCTATCGAACTGCTTTTATACTTTTTCCATATTCAATTTCTAACCTCAAAAAAGTGGCCATGGAAATTTGGTATTTTCAGGGGAATTTCTGGCCAGGATCACTGGCCATATCTGGCAAACGGGAATACCTTACGACATAGCACGCATACAGTAAGTAGTCCTAAGAAGGAGCTATCGAACTGTTTTTACACTTTTTCCATATTCAATTTCTAACCTAAGAAAGTGGCCATGGAAATTTGGATTTTTTACGGGAATTTCTGGCCAGGAGCAGTGGTCATATCTGGAATGCTGGAACATTTGCCAAATTATTTTGTTTCTTGTTTATCGGTATTGTTTATATCATATTAATTAAATAAATAAGAAGAAATTCTTTAAAAAGACATTAAAGGGGGCTCGAATCCATGTCAAATAAGTAAAAAGCAAAAAGCAGCGGCAAGTCAACCAACCACTCAGACAGCAACACCACCATCGCTGTTGAAAGCGGTTGTTCTGGAAGTTGCGAAATACTTTACTATGGGATGCGATAACAAAAAATATTTTTTGAGATTTTGTTCGCTTATCTGTTACAAATCGTAGTAGATTTATAAATAATTGCGAAAAAGCTAGAAATGCAAACTATTGCCATGAGGTTTAAACCGATGCGCCTTCGGGAGAAGAGAAACTAGGAATCGACAAAGTGAACTTTGCCAACGCACCCATAACACATGCTGACGTACCATGATCATTATTATAAATTAAATAAGTTGAACGCGCACAACTACCCTAACCAGATTACGTATGTGCGATTCTGTCGAAAACATTAAAATAGGAAGATATCATTGGTGCTCGCAGCACTAAACTCAAGAGATCATTTTTTATTGGCCGAAACCCATTTTGCATCAGTGAAACCGCAAGATGTCCAAATTACTTTTCTCATTTATTTACCTATTTGCCGTAAAGTAATTTTCCCATATTAACTTTTTTGGGTTTACCTACTAATGTTGTCTTAGTTTTTGACTAGTACAATATACATATGTATGTTACTGAGAAACTCCACGGACCGAACTTTGAGTTTTAGATCTGGTTTGTATGAATGGATATTTTTTAATTTTAATGAAAAGTGTGTAATAATGAAGAATGCAATTCCAACTTGTCATTGAAACTATGAAACATAAATAAGTATGAAAATTTAAAATGCCACTTATATCCAAATTGCGTTTTGAAATTACTTCTCCTATTCACCGCAAAATCAAGTTCATTTCACAATTTTCCCCTATATATACATACATATGCATGTAGGTATCATCCTTTTTTGGGGATTTGTATTTGGTTTATCAAGTATTTGCATACCCACACATACTAAATGAATGTAGTAACATATTCCATATAACTGTAAAATGTAAGTTTGGCTGTGTTTGTTTTTTGGAAAAAAATGCGTTTGGAGATGATTATATAACAAGTTTGTGAGAGTTACAAAAGGGGTACAGTAGTCGCGTGGGTAGAGCAGTGGTTTGTTCTAGTTTTAATGATCGCTGGTTCGAGTCCCAGCTCACCGTGTTCTGTGTGAAGGGTAATTTTATTTAAAAAATTTTCAAATTTTTTTTTGATTTGTAAATTTATGAAAAAAATTAGTTTTTAATACAAAAATAAACTTTTCCCATTTTAAAATGGACCGCACCGCCGAAGAGTCGAACCCACGACCTAACCGCACCAGCCTGTAATCACCCGGCATTGGGGACCATCTACCAGTTCGACCACAATACGATCGTTGCTGGCCGAGCCAAATTTGTTATACTCTACCCATACTCACACCTATACTAACTCACAAGTGTTTGTGTGACATTTCTATGTTTCATATGAAAACAAAACAAACAAAAACATATGTTTTTGTTAAGGTTGCTACATACATGGATGTATTCAATAGGGATGCCATATTTTGCTAAGGCAAAATGAGTATAATCAATTGAACAAAAAAGCGCAAACTACAAAAAAGAACACACCATTTCAAACAATAGAAAAATTTTATTGAAATATTATAATCCACATATAAATATATTTAAAAAGTACATACAACTGCGTCCGGATATATACACAAAATCCGCTTTGCATGCAGATTGACAAGAGATATCCGTTCAAAGCGGATTTTGTGTGTATATCCGGACGCAGTTGTATGTACTTTTTAAATATATTTATATGTGGATTATAATATTTCAATAAATTTTTTCTATTGTTTGAAATGGTGTGTTCTTTTTTGTAGTTTGCGCTTTTTGTTCAATTGATTATACTCATTTTGCCTTAGCAAAATATGGCATCCCTATTGAATACATCCATGTATGTAGCAACCTTAACAAAAACATATGTTTTTGTTTGTTTTGTTTTCATATGAAACACAGAAATGTCACACAAACACTTGTGAGTTAGTATAGGTGTGAGTATGTGTAGAGTATAACAAATTTGGCTCGGCCAGCAACGATCGTATTGTGGTCGAGCTGGTAGATGGTCCCCAATGCCGGGTGATTACAGGCTGGTGCGGTTAGGTCGTGGGTTCGACTCTTCGGCGGTGCGGTCCATTTTAAAATGGGAAAAGTTTATTTTTGTATTAAAAACTAATTTTTTTCATAAATTTACAAATCAAAAAAAAATTTGAAAATTTTTTAAATAAAATTACCCTTCACACAGAACACGGTGAGCTGGGACTCGAACCAGCGATCATTAAAACTAGAACAAACCACTGCTCTACCCACGCGACTACTGTACCCCTTTTGTAACTCTCACAAACTTGTTATATAATCATCTCCAAACGCATTTTTTTCCAAAAAACAAACACAGCCAAACTTACATTTTACAGTTATATGGAATATGTTACTACATTCATTTAGTATGTGTGGGTATGCAAATACTTGATAAACCAAATACAAATCCCCAAAAAAGGATGATACCTACATGCATATGTATGTATATATAGGGGAAAATTGTGAAATGAACTTGATTTTGCGGTGAATAGGAGAAGTAATTTCAAAACGCAATTTGGATATAAGTGGCATTTTAAATTTTCATACTTATTTATGTTTCATAGTTTCAATGACAAGTTGGAATTGCATTCTTCATTATTACACACTTTTCATTAAAATTAAAAAATATCCATTCATACAAACCAGATCTAAAACTCAAAGTTCGGTCCGTGGAGTTTCTCAGTAACATACATATGTATATTGTACTAGTCAAAAACTAAGACAACATTAGTAGGTAAACCCAAAAAAGTTAATATGGGAAAATTACTTTACGGCAAATAGGTAAATAAATGAGAAAAGTAATTTGGACATCTTGCGGTTTCACTGATGCAAAATGGGTTTCGGCCAATAAAAAATGATCTCTTGAGTTTAGTGCTGCGAGCACCAATGATATCTTCCTATTTTAATGTTTTCGACAGAATCGCACATACGTAATCTGGTTAGTGTAGTTGTGCGCGTTCAACTTATTTAATTTATAATAATGATCATGGTACGTCAGCATGTGTTATGGGTGCGTTGGCAAAGTTCACTTTGTCGATTCCTAGTTTCTCTTCTCCCGAAGGCGCATCGGTTTAAACCTCATGGCAATAGTTTGCATTTCTAGCTTTTTCGCAATTATTTATAAATCTACTACGATTTGTAACAGATAAGCGAACAAAATCTCAAAAAATATTTTTTGTTATCGCATCCCATAGTAAAGTATTTCGCAACTTCCAGAACAACCGCTTTCAACAGCGATGGTGGTGTTGCTGTCTGAGTGGTTGGTTGACTTGCCGCTGCTTTTTGCTTTTTACTTATTTGACATGGATTCGAGCCCCCTTTAATGTCTTTTTAAAGAATTTCTTCTTATTTATTTAATTAATATGATATAAACAATACCGATAAACAAGAAACAAAATAATTTGGAAATGTTCCAGCATTCCAGATATGACCACTGCTCCTGGCCAGAAATTCCCGTAAAAAATCCAAATTTCCATGGCCACTTTCTTAGGTTAGAAATTGCGTGCTATGTCGTAAGGTACTCCCGTTTGCCGGATATGGCCAGTGATCCTGGCCAGAAATTCCCCTGAAAAGACAAAATTTCCATGGCCACTTTTTTGAGGTTAGAAATTGAATATGGAAAAAAATTGAATATATTTCTAACCTAAAAACAGTTCGATAGCTCCTTCCTAGCACTACCTACGGTATGCGTGCTATGTCGTAAGGTATTCCCGTTTTCCAGATATGGCCAGTGATCCTGGCCAGAAATTCCCCTGAAAAGACAAAATTTCCATGGCCACTTTTTTGAGGTTAGAAATTGAATATGGAAAAAGTGTAAAAGCAGTTCGATAGCTCCTTCCTGGGACTACTTACGGTATGCGTGCTATGTCGTAAGGTATTCCCGTTTGCCAGATATGGCCAGTGATCTTGGCCAGAAATTCACTTGAAAAGGACCAAATTTCCATGGCCACTTTTTGGAGGTTAGAAATTGAATATGGAAAAAGTGTAAAAGCAGTTCGATAGCTCCTTCCTGGGACTACCTACGGTATGCGTGCTATGCCGTAAGGTATTCCCGTTTGCCAGATATGGCCAGTGATCCTGGCCAGAAATTCACTTGAAAAGGATCAAATTTCCATGGCCACTTTTTGGAGGTTAGAAATTGAATATGGAAAAAGTGTAAGAGCAGTTCGATAGCTCCTTCCTGGGACTACATACGGCATGCGTGCTATGTCCTAAGGTACTCCCGTTTGCCAGATATGGCCAGTGATCCTGGCCAGAAATTCACTTGAAAAGGACCAAATTTCCATGGCCACTTTTTGGAGGTTAGAAATTGAATATGGAAAAAGTGTAAAAGCAGTTCGATAGCTCCTTCATGGGACTACTTACGGTATGCGTGCTATGTCGTAAGGTATTCCCGTTTGCCAGATATGGCCAGTGATCCTGGCCAGAAATTCACTTGAAAAGGATCAAATTTCCATGGCCACTTTTTGGAGGTTAGAAATTGAATATGGAAAAAGTGTAAAAGCAGTTCGATAGCTCCTTCCTGGGACTACTTACGGTATGCGTGCTATGTCGTAAGGTATTCCCGTTTGCCAGATATGGCCAGTGATCCTGGCCAGAAATTCACTTGAAAAGGACCAAATTTCCATGGCCACTTTTTTGAGGTTAGAAATTGAATATGGAAAAAGTGTAAAAGCAGTTCGATAGCTCCTTCCTGGGACTACTTACGGTCTGCGTGCTATGTCGTAAGGTATTCCCGTTTGCCAGATATGGCCAGTGATCCTGGCCAGAAATTCACTTGAAAAGGACCAAATTTCCATGGCCACTTTTTGCAGGTTAGAAATTGAATATGGAAAAAGTGTAAAAGCAGTTCGATAGCTCCTTCCTGGGACTACTTACGGTATGCGTGCTATGTCGTAAGGTATTCCCGTTTGCCAGATATGGCCAGTGATCCTGGCCAGAAATTCACTTGAAAAGGACCAAATTTCCATTGCCACTTTTTGCAGGTTAGAAATTGAATATGGAAAAAGTGTAAAAGCAGTTCGATAGCTCCTTCCTGGGACTACTTACGGTATGCGTGCTATGTCGTAAGGTATTCCCGTTTGCCAGATATGGCCAGTGATCCTGGCCAGAAATTCACTTGAAAAGGACCAAATTTCCATGGCCACTTTTTGCAGGTTAGAAATTGAATATGGAAAAAGTGTAAAAGCAGTTCGATAGCTCCTTCCTGGGACTACTTACGGTATGCGTGCTATGTCGTAAGGTATTCCTGTTTGCCAGATATGGCCAGTGATCCTGGCCAGAAATTCACTTGAAAAGGACCAAATTTCCATGGCCACTTTTTGGAGGTTAGAAATTGAATATGGAAAAAGTGTAAAGGCAGTTCGATAGCTCCTTCCTGGGACTACTTACGGTATGCGTGCTATGTCGTAAGGTACTCCTGTTCGCCAGATATGGCCAGTGATCCTGGCCAGAAATTCTCCCTGAAAAGACCAAATTTCCATGCCCACTTTTTTGAGGTTAGAAATTGAATATGGAAAAAGTCTAAAAGCAGTTCGATAGCTCCTTCCTGGGACTACTTACGGTATGCGTGCTACGTGGTAAGGTATTTCCGTTTGCCAGATATGGCCAGTGATCCTGGCCAGAAATTCACTTGAAAAGGACCAAATTTCCATGGCCATTTTTTTGAGGTTAGAAATTGAATATGGAAAAAGTGTAAAAGCAGTTCCATAGCTCCTTCCTGGGACTACTTACGGTATGTGTGCTATGTAGTAAGGTATTCCCGTTTGCCAGATATGGCCAGTGATCCTGGCCAGAAATTCACTTGAAAAGGACCAAATTTCCATTGCCACTTTTTGGAGGTTAGAAATTGAATATGGAAAAAGTGTGAAAGCAGTTCGATAGCTCCTTCCTGGGACTACATACGGTATGCGTGCTATGTCGTAAGGTATACCCGTTTGCCAGATATGGCCAGTGATCCTGGCCAGAAATTCCCCTGAAAAGACCAAATTTCCATGGCCACTTTTTTGAGGTTAGAAATTGAATATGGAAATAGTGTAAAAGCAGTGCGATAGCTCCTTCCTGGGACTACTTACGGTATGCGTGGTATGTCGTAAGGTATTCCCGTTTTCCAGATATGGCCAGTGATCCTGGCCAGAAATTCACTTGAAACGGACCAAATTTCCATGGCCACTTTTTTGAGGTTAGAAATTGAATATGGAAAGAGTGTAAAAGCAGTTCGATAGCTCCTTCTTAGGACTACTTACGGTATGCGTGCTATGTCGTAAGGTATTCCCGTTTGCCAGATATGGCCAGTGATCCTGGCCAGAAATTCATTTGAAAAGGACCAAATTTCCATGGCCACTTTTTGGAGGTTAAAATTGAATATGGAAAAAGTGTAAAAGCAGTTCGATAGCTCCTTCCTGGGACTACTTACGGTATGCGTGGTATGTCGTAAGGTATTCCCGTTTGCCAGATATGGCCAGTGATCCTGGCCAGAAATTCACTTGAAAAGGACCAAATTTCCATGGCCACTTTTTGGAGGTTAGAAATTGAATATGGGAAAAGTGTAAAAGCAGTTCGATAGCTCCTTCCTGGGACTACTTACGGTATGCGTGCTATGTCGTAAGGTATTCCCGTTTGCCAGATATGGCCAGTGATCCTGGCCAGAAATTCACTTGAAAAGGACCAAATTTCCATGGCCACTTTTTTGAGGTTAGAAATTGAATATGGAAAAAGTGTAAAAGCAGTTCGATAGCTCCTTCCTGGGACTACATACGGTATGCGTGCTATGTCCTGGCCAGAAATTCACTTGAAAAGGACCAAATTTCCATGGCCACTTTTTGGAGGTTAGAAATTGAATATAGAAAAAGTGTAAAGGCAGTTCGATAGCTCCTTCCTGGGACTACTTACGGTATGCGTGCTATGTCGTAAGGTACTCCCGTTCGCCAGATATGGCCAGTGATCCTGGCCAGAAATTCCCCTGGAAAGACCAAATTTCCATGGCCACTTTTTTGAGGTTAGAAATTGAATATGAAAAAAGTGTAAAAGCAGTTCGATAGCTCCTTCCTGGGACTACTTACGGTATGCGTGCTATGTCGTAAGGTATTCCCGTTTGCCAGATATGGCCAGTGATCCTGGCCAGAAATTCCCCTGAAAAGACCAAATTTCCATGGGCACTTTTTTGAGGTTAGAAATTGAATATGGAAAAAGTGTAAAAGCAGTTCGATAGCTCCTTCATGGGACTACTTACGGTATGCGTGCTATGTCGTAAGGTATTCCCGCCATTGCCACTTTTTTCAGGTTAGAAATTGAATATGGAAAAAGTGTAAATGCAGTTCGATAGTCCCTTCCTGGGACTTCTTACGGTATGCGTGCTATGTCGTAAGGTATGACCGTTTTCCAGATATGGCCAGTGATCCTGGCCAGAAATTAGCCTAAAAAAGTCCAAATTTCCATGGTCACTTTCGAGAGGTTATATGTTGAATATTGAAAAAGTGTAAGCACAGTTCGATAGCCACTTCCTGGAACTACTTACAGTATCCTTGCTGTTTCTATAGTCGTACCCGTTTTCCAGATATGGCCACTGATCCTTGCCAGAAATTCACGTAAAAAGGACAAATATTGTACGTCCAATATTGGATGTCAGAAATTGAATCCGGGAATACTGTATATACAGACCGATAGACCCTTCGTGGGACTACCTATGGTATCCTTGCTGTAGCTGAAGGTATCACCGTTTTCCAGAGATGGTCCTTTATCCTTATCTGAAATCTGAACCGATCTTACCCAATTTTTGCATAGGTGTTTCTAGTTGGATTATAAGATGTTGTGCCAATTTTGAAGAAAATCGGGTACAATATGTCGTTTCTAGAGCGGAAAATGTCAAATCGGGAGAGACATTTGTATGGGGGCTATATCTAAATCTGAACCGATCTTACCCAATTTTTGCATAGGTGTTTGTAGTTGGATTATAAGATGTTGTGCTAATGTGTTGTGGTTTCTAAAGCAGAAAAAGTGAAATAGGGAGCGACATTTGTATGGGGGCTATATCTAAATCTGAACCGATTTCAAAACAAACAATCCAACTACCTAACAACAATAACATCGCAGCAGCATCCACAACAGCCACACATCACTGACCACACATTTTATGTCCGCTCCGTAGTGTGTGCGTTGTCCCCTTCCCTTCCGCACCCATCCCATTCGTGAAGTGCAGTTGACACTCTTTTCTTTCTGTCGTTGTTCGCCCAATGCTTAAGGATTAACACTGAGCATTGGGGAATACAGCAACGGCAGGGAGAGGAGTTTGGCAACTGTAGCTGCATACTGACTCTGTTTTGTTTTTTTTTTTCTTGTTTGTCTGTTCTAATGGTGGGTAAGTTTAAAGTACAATTTGCCAAAGTACGAGGGCTGAGAGCGAATTTTTTTGCCGTGTACGCTCATGTACAATTACATCGGCCTGATGTTTTTGCTCTTTGTGAGACCCAGGTGTGCGAGGATTCTGTTCCACAGGATTTTCACATTCCTGGGTATCACACCCTATCCCTCTTTATCCCCCACAGAGGTCTTTTGGTATACGTACGTAATGATATGGTGTTTCAGAGCCGGCATAACTTAAACTCTGAAAATCAAGAATTTAACTCCCTTTGGGTTAAATTCAAGATTGGAACACACGTACTACATTTCGGATTTGTGTATAGAAGTCCAAACGCGGAAAGGGAGGTATCCCTAAATGGCTTTGACGCCCTTTCCGATTCAATTACAAAAACTTTAGAGGATTGTCCTGACAGTGAAATTGTGGTTGCTGGCGATTTCAATGTCCATAATTCCTCTTGGCTTGCCCATTAGAGTCACTCAACACCGGAGGGTCAATACGCCGAGCTTTTTGCCGCGCATAATGATTTGACGCAACTAGTGAATGAACCGACTCACATTCCGTGTGTCCAAGGACAACACTCTAATATTCTTGATCTTTTCTTAACATCACACCCTGAAAAGTATGAAGTTAACGTTCTAGCACCTCTTGGTAATTCGGATCACTGCATTGTTTCAGCATCCTTTTCGTATTCCGCTCTTCGTGTCGCTTCGACCCCAGCCCCAAAGCGGACAATATATATACGAAAAGGCACGTTGGGACGAGCTCAACAACGTTTTCCAGCATTTCAATTGGAAACTTTGCTTTCTACATAGCGATATAGATGATGCGGCTGAAATGATTGAAAATATTATCTTGATTGGAATGAAGTCATTTATTCCAATTAAAGTTATTTCGGATAAACCATCTAACAAAAGTTGGTTTAACCAGACATGCAAGGCTGCTGTCAGATCCAAAGAGGAAGCATTCAGGAAATGGCGTTTAAACAAAAATGCCACAACTGATCTGCTACGCAAGCAGACAACAACCATGTGTGCCAGGATACTTAGACGTGAAAAGTTTCTTTACGAACAACGTCTTCGTGCTAAAGTTCTTGCTTCTCCCAGGGGAAGTAAGAGCTTTTGGTCATTTGTGAGAAGAGTAAAGGATAACTCCTCATCTATCCCAACTCTTGTTAAAGATGACCAGATATTCACTAACCCGGTTGACAAAGCTAACCTATTGGCTGAAATGTTTGCAAGGAATTCATCCTTGCCGGAAAGCAATCAACCACACCCCGTGATCGAAAATGTATCTAGTTCCATGCCTCAGATATTTTTTCGAACACGTGGAGTTAAAGGGTTCTCGCAAATCTCGACGTAAATAAATCTCCAGGCCCGGATGGCATTTCAGCACTTGTCCTATGTAAGTGCTCTTCGACGCTTGCCCGTCCCCTTCGTAATCTTTTCAACCTTGCATACCGTGCAGGGGTTTTCCCAGCGCGTTGGAAGATTGCGAACATCTAACCCATCCCCAAAAAAAGGTGAGGCTAATAATCCTGCTAACTATCGACCGATCGCGATTTGCTCAGCGCTTTCGAAGGTTATGGAGAGTATGGTTAACTACCATCTTGTGAGGTATTTAATCGATCTACGGGAGACCTGATGACACTGCTATCCGAAAAGTGGAATCGATCTATTCACAAGCTTGGTGAGAGTAAGGTCGTTGTCTAGATATCTCCAAGGCCTTTGATAGAGTTTGGCACGGCGCACTCATATCAAAGCTTATCACTTTTGGTGTTGGTAGTGACTTCTCTCGATTTATATCGAGCTTTCTCAGAGATCGCACTATACGTGTTGTTGTAGATGGGTTCTCATCCGACGAGCATAGGTTAACCGCAGGAGTACCACAGGGCTCTGTCCTTTCCCCCTCCCTTTTTCTTATTTTCATCGACGACCTCTTGGATCGGACTGTGAATCCAATATACTCATTCGCGGATGACAGCAACCTTTGTCATTCATACTCATTCGATCATAGACCAAGTCGTCATGAAATTGAGGATAAAAGGCGATTGATGGATGAGTCACTTAGCCAGGATTTGATGGCCATTTCTGAATGGGGTCGAGAGAATAGAGTAGATTTTAATGCACGTAAGACCCAGTGCTCCTTGTTTTCTCACAAGCGATTCACTGATCCAACGGTGTCGTCGATTTTAATGAACGGTGTAGATATTGAGCAATCAGATGCTCTCGATGTTCTCGGCATGAAAATACAACGTGATGTTCGTTGGACAAAACATGTATTTGATGTGTCGAAAGATGCCTTCAAATGTTTAGGTTTTTTAAAAAGATGTAAGAAATATTTCACACCCTCTGATCTTCTCAATATCTACACTACCTACATCAGACCAAAGATGGAATACAACTCCCATATATGGTCGGGAGCTCCAGCTTCATCACTGGAGCTACTTGACCGTGTCCAGAGGAGGGCGATGGTGTTGATAGGTGACGGTAGGATATCCAATTCTATTGTCTCCCTTGAACACCGTCGTAATGTTGGTTGTGTGTCATTGTTCTATCGATACTTTCATGGTGTTTGTTCTTAGGAATTTCGTGATCTTATACCGCCCGTGAGAACGTTCGGTAGAGATACGCGACTCTCCAGGAACGCTCACCCATTTGTTGTCGATTGGACAACCGGTCGCACTACACATTACAGAATAAATTCGTTCTTCGCCCGTACTATCCGTATGTGGAATCGACTTCCGGCAAATATCTTTCCCTCCAATTACGACATTCAAAACAGATGTAAACAGACACTACTCCCTCTTTCCTCCTTCCAATACCTTATCTTCCTTCTACCAACGCAATGCACTGCATTTATAGGGGACATCCCCTGAGTGTTGGTTCAGTGAAAAAAAAAACATCGCAGCAGAAATACTGTTTTGCTGGGTTACTCTTATTTACACTGTTTCGAACGAGAATATAAATGTGTTGGTAAAATAAATTAGAAAAAAATATTGTACGAGTACCGCAAATCGGTTCAAAATCCCCTAAAAGTGAAACGAAAAAACACATGGGTTTAACCATAGAGAGTTTGTTAGTGTAATTTAATTGATTATAAACCTCATCATTAAAAATTTTCAATTTAATGTCTATTAAGCATTTTTAAAAAAATTTCACAAAAAAACGTTCAATATTTCGAATGCTTTATCTAAATATTTAGTTGATTTTGAATATGGTGTATTTTTCTAGTATTCAGTAAATAAACTCAGTGAGTGTTTTTTGGACTTTTAGTGATGCAAAAATAAGGTGATTAAAATTGAGCAACTTTCAATATTTCGAATGATTTATCTAAATATTTAGTTCATTTTGAACCAGGTGTATATTTCTAGTATTCAGTAAATAAACTCAGTGAGTGTTTTTTTTGGTCTTTTAGTGATGCAAACATAAGGTGATTAAAATAGTGCCAGTTGTGAACATATAACATATGATCAATTAAAAAGGAGTTTTAAAGTATTTTTTATAAATTAAAAATTAAGAACTTTAATTTTTTTGCGTGTATCCTTCTATTTGCATGCCTACATGAATTAAGCTCACATTAACTATGGCTAAAAATTATTTTTTTTGCTGAATAATATAATTTGCTAATGTCTTAAAGGTAATATCACAGTTTAAATAATTGTTACAGCGAACCATATGATCATTAGTCATCATCGTCTTGAAACTGCGTAACACCATACATCATTTGGAAGTAGAAAAGGCATCTTCCAACTTCAACGAAGAATGTAATAGACAGTGAAGTAATTTTAAAGAGAGTGCGTGAGAGCTCAAGTGTCTTTGCTTTTCTTTGATCTCTTTTTTATTTGATCTACATAATTTTTTAAGAGTGGGACAAAAATATTGCCTTAGTTTGCCTTTCAGTTCTGATGTATATACACCACGTTACATCATATGAACATATTCAAGTAATTATAGCTAACTAGTTAAGATTGTTAGGTTTTGTTATATTAACCCGAATAGTGCTGTAATTATTTTTTTCGAATTTTGAGATAAAACTTTCATGTTATCAGAAGCTTTGGTGAACGTATTTTGTGTGTGACCAAATGGTCACGCTAGCACCATCCGGGTTAAATTAGTTCACTTTTACCGAATCTTTATTATGGAAACATGCTATACATTATTATTTTTTTAATAAATATTGTACTGTTAAAATTATGGATTGCTAAATTGTATTCTGAGTTTTCTTAATATGATATAATAAGATAAAGATAAACGCCTGTATAAGGAGTTCTAGATACATCTATCTAGCATATTCATTCATCTATGCTATCTAGCATATTCAAGGCTCCCGCAGTCCTACTCCTGAATATCTACAACAGAATGATTTCATTGTTTTCGCCTGTATAAGGAGTTCTAGATACATAATATTCGCGCTACTAGAACATAGCGTAGGATGGGTCATGAGACGAAGCTCTCCTAAAGTCACCATGGAGATACTAAAATTAACCAGTCAATACCAATATATTTTGTATTACTTTTTCTTTTGACATGATAATTAATAACGTTGGTCCTTGTTAGTTTTTATTAAAGTAAATAAATAGGGAGTCCATATAACATTATTGCAATGTTAAACTCCGGAAGAAGGGAAAGGACACGAACCCCCCAACCGACTGCTATCTAGCATATTCAAGGCTCCCGCAGTCCTACTCCTGAATATCTACATTTGAATGATTTCATTGTTTTCAAATCAATCAAGCTTAATAATTTCATAAGAAAGTTTTTACCTATGCACAAAGGCTGTCACTTTTTTATATAAATGACAAGATCACACAACTGAGCAGACGGCAACGCAACATCAATAACATTTTTCACTTTTCTTACGATTTGGATTTCTGTGACATGCCTGACACTTTATATGTTTAAAAAGATGTTAAAATTATCATACTCAACATATTTAGTATATCTTTTTAATATAAACAATATTTATAATTAATTTTAGTTTTTTCGTTTGTATTTTTTGGTCTGTAATCAATATTTGATTTGAACTCGGATATTGTCCTGGCTCAATACCATTTTACATCTATATTTACTAGAATGCAAATTTATTTACAAATGACATGGCGACCTTTATTACTTGGCTGCAGACTACAACTATCATGATTTCGACCATGTCAAAAGTCTTTTCAAGTGGCTTCGCAGCGACTTTTCAACATCAAACCCGGCCTCTATAAGGAGATGATTCTCACAAACGAACGAGAAGCACAACTCACTTGCCGAGTTTGCGTTTAAAAAATCGCATCAAGTAATAAAGCACACATGCCATCTTACAAGCATCTCATTGAGTTGCATATGTAAGTATGTGTATATGCAGGTAATCAAATCAAAATTACAGACCAAAAAACTCATAGATTCTGCGTCAAAAACTCCTTTATGTTAAGCAGGATAGTTAAGAGATTCGTGATCAGGACTCACAATACGAACTATAGGGTTGGTGGGCTCGGCGGTACAGAAATTGTAAATTCGGATAAGATTTGCACCGTTGATTTGTTTGCCGAAAAATATGATTTTCATCGGAGTACCCAGGCTTAATAGTCAGGAATCTAACAAGCTTATTACCTACGCGCACCGATGTGAGTGATTTAAATATGACAGACCCAAGTTTCCTCATTTCAGCACAAGTTGATATGCTCTTGGGCAGTGATGTAATTCCATATATCGTGTTGGAAGGGACCAGGAAGCATGTGCTGGGAAATATGGTAGCGTAAAATTATATTTATGGCTGATATATAAAGGGTGGTTAAATTGTAAGGGCCGACGTTGAATGTGAACCACACCTAAACGTCAAGTTTTTTTCTGCATTTCATTTGGCATTTCTCAATTTCAGACTAACTCAATTTGACCCATGGAAAGATACACAATCGAGCAGCGCGTTAACGTTATTCAGGCTTATTATGGAAATGGGCGTTCAAATCAAAATGCATATCGTGCATTTTCGAAGAAAATCATCTTAAGTGATGAGGCACATTTTCACCTCAGTGGATTCGTCAATAAGCAGAATTGCAGCAATTGGGCTAATGATAATCCAGGAGTGATTATCGAAAAACCAATTCACCCACAAAGAGTGACTGTTTGGTGCGGTTTATGGGCTAGCAGCAGCATCGGGCCGTATTTTTTTCCAAAATGAGGCCGGTCAGGTAGTTACTGTGATGGTCTTCGCATTCATGAGACGATAACGAACTTCTTATGGCCCGAATTGGATATGTGGTTTCAACAGGACGGTGCCACTTGTCACACAGCTAACGAAACAATAACTCTTTTGCGCGACAAATTCAATGACAGTGTTATCTTACGTTGTGGCGGTGTCAATTGTCCGCAAAGATCATACGAGTTGACACCGTTGGACTTCTTTGTTTGAAAGAAAAGGTGTACGTCGATAAGCCAGCATCAATTCAAGATCATAGCCCGAATTGGAAGATATGGATGTGGACGATATGTGGTTTCAACAGGACGGTGCCATTTGCCACACAGCTAACGAAACAATGGATCTTTTGCGCGACAAATTCAATGGCAGTGTTATCTCACGTGGTGGCGGTGTCAATTGTCCGCCAAGATCATGCGATTTGACACCGTTGGACTTCTTGCTTTGAAAGAAAAGGTGTACGTCGATAAGCCAGCAACAATTCAAGAGCTAAAGGTGTGCCGCCGAGGTCGTGGCGGCCATTTGGCCGATATTTTGTTCCATGCATAATTGAACCATACCAATATTATCAAAATAAGAAGAAATAGCAAAATGTTTCCTAAATAATTTGTGTTTTATTCAAAATCAACATCGGCCCTTAAAATTTAACCAACCTGTATATGGTCCCATTAGGCAACATGAAGTGTCACTTACGACAGTGGACGTTGTTTCAAGAAGCGACGAAGATATAGGATCATTGATAAGAAAATTTTGGGAACAGGAGGAGCTCTCACGTACTCCAATTTCATCCGAGTTTGTGAGGTTTTATTGTGAGGACATTCAGATATTGCATTCATGGACTCCTCCAGGTTCGTGGCAAAGAAACTGTACGAACATATGGAGGTCAAGTTGCAGAGCGATAAGGACTTTGCAGAAATATATAACAATATCCTGGATGAATACTCGATTTTAAATAATTACCAAATAATAATCGAAATCATCAGTGTTTTCATTTAAAGGAACCATCACGTAAGTAAACGCCTATTACTATTACTTACGTTACATTGTGTTTTCGTAGCTTGCATTATCGTGCAACGACCACCACACTAAACAGGCTTCTCATAAGGCCCCGTCTTTGAGAACCTAACGACTGTAAACATTAATTTAATAAAGCAAATAATAACTATTATCTAATTTTCGCAAGATCTTTCAGTTTGAACATAGACAAATTTTTTCAACATATTTTTTTTTCAAACAACTGCTTGAAACTAAGTATAAGCGAAAAAACACAATAACAACAAGTAAAAATACGTTAAGTTCGGCAAAGCCGAATCTTATATTGGCTTCACCACGGAGTGCATTCCACACTATTACCAACAGATTATAGACTACCATAGAAGTGTGGTGCCATTTTTGGGAAATTGTTATATTATAGCGAATAATTAATAAAATACTTTTCACTTCCTGCTTAGGAGAGCGAATGTCCATTTATTTGATTCGTTCTTTAGAAGGATCTGATCACCCTTTTGAAGAACTTGTTATCTTTTTTGCCTTTCTGTTTTGATTTCGCTCGATCTAGCATAGGTATGGCTCTATTATATGCGGTTCAATGTTATAGAGAGGATTAACTCTCTCAAATTGGTCGAAGAATTTGAATCCATTAGGGATTCTTCCATATATAAGTCCGTATGGACAATATCCGTGTGTAGCCGATGGCATGGTGATACAACAGTATGTAAAATACTTTAGCCATATTTCCCAATCATCCTTATCTATGGAAACGTACGATCTTAAATACTCATTAAACGTACGGTGGCTACGTTCTATAGTAGTCTGATGGTGGTAGGCGGCAATATTGTCCATCTTAAGATATTTACATAAATCTTCAACCAACATATTCATATTCTCTGTGCCCATACGTCAATATATGTGATTCAAATATGGCCTTATCGACAGTGTTCGAGTTTTTGTCCGGAACACTCAGGGCTGCTAAGAATTTTGTGAGGTCACATATTAGTGTAACCGCGTATTCATTCCAATTGTGTCCACCAAGACGATATCGAAAGGTGATAATATATTTCGTAATGTCATGAATCTTTCCTTTCCAGTAATAATTAATTTTTCTAATATTTGCACACGTCCGTGTTATACCAGTATGACATCCCTCTGCGGTGTTGTCATGGTACCTCAATAAAATAGATTTAATTTCATTCTCACTAGTTTTGTTTATCATTGTCACTCGCGGTAGTAGCGCTATCTCTACCTTATTAATTATTAATACACGACTGCCCATATCTTTAAATGTGTGAAATTTGAACTTTTGCGATTTGAAGTATGCCGGCCTCTCTATTAAGCCTGTGGAAAATTTATTTAAGTCAAAAGTTCCATTAACGTACAAATCGTCTACATTAATATGTCCTAAAATTGTTTTCCATGTTTGAAGCAACATTTAGTGGTTGACAATTTTAATGTGAAAAATTTTCTGACATCATTATAATTGATGACCTGATAAACTTTCTTAATAATTTCTCATCATCTGATTCTGTTGTGTTGTTAGAGTTATGTTGTCTATTTTTCCGAGTTTCAGATCTGGTTGTTACCCTATTAATATTTTTCGTCTATAAATTTAGCTCCTTAATATCATTTATAGTGGTACGAGAAAGAGCGTCAGCTACTATATTTTGTTTTCCCTTGAGGTATGGCTCCATTACACGAAAACTTTATAACATTCTTCGGTCCATTTAAATTATACATTATTCCTGCTTAAATGGTTTATGTGTCTAGAGTAGTAAGAGCATTTTTTAACAAATCTTCTGTAATACGTCTGTAGGTACGGGGTAGTTCCTGATAACCTCATACTTCGTGTCGTCAGGTAAGATACCATTATACGTGTACCTATGTACAAGAAAGTGACATCGCGAATAAAAAATGAACAATGTCAGGATGTAATTTTGCGTAACACTTTCGGCACAGATCAAATACGTCTATACTATTCATCGCTTATATGCACGTCGGTTATTAGCATTTCCCGCTTATATGCATCCAAACTTGTGCAAATTCAATGCATCAGGAATTTGGAGACTTTAAAACAATCCCATGAAAAGAAAATCAAATATATGCACCTCTAATTTATTTGATTATTTTGAAAAAATGGTCGATAAAGCACAGTTTTTGTAATGATATCTCTTATTTTTAAACAATTTTATTTTAAACGTACATAGTCTTATGAATTTCCTCCAAAAATTGAATGTAGACAAATCTTGTTTGAAACAAAATATTGTAACATATATGTACAATAAGTATATATGTATATTCATGGAGCCATGCACTTCTGATCTATCAAACCAGGTTTTTATATATGCACAGATTGTGCATCTAACCGAGTTTTTATATATGCGTTTCCCGCTTATATGCCGTTAAAGTCGAACATTTTTGGGAATGCATATAAGCGATAAATACTGTATTAAATTCCTCAACATATGTCCCTCAGTGTAATCACAATTAAATCATCCATGTAAACAAAAGCTTGAGTTGGTCCCAAGCCCATAAAATGCAAGAGTTTTGAGTCCGTATGGCAATCGCGTAAGGCGATACGAACCACTATCTGTAGAAAAAAGTCACGTTTCGTGATTTTTCATCAAAATCGATTTGATGAAAACCTGTCATTAAATCGAGGAAGGAGAAGACCTTCGCTCTATCTAATTGATCTAAAATCTTCTCAATACGGCTTATAGGTTTCCTCCAATAATGGGTTGTCCAAAAACGGCTATGCATCGTTTAAGTTTTCTGCGTTGCCGGCCTTCGGCCGTAAATTGAGATTTACTCCTATGGTGTATGTCCAAAGATGGCTACGCATTGTAGCCGGTTATGGAAGTATCCGAAGTATGGAAGTATTTTTTACAACTATAAAACATTATAATTGTGATCACAGAACATGTCTCAGGCTAATATTTTAAGATTTTAAAAACTTTATTTATTCAATTTTATTAAATCGTTTTCTGGAAATGTATTATAATTTTTAAACAAAAAAAATTTACCCGAAGTCCGAGTCGACCATTTTTCGACTCTGACTCCATCAAATTTCTCCGACTCTTAGACTAAGGCTCCGACTCCACAGCCCTGCTAAAAATGTAATAATGCTATTGTTGAAGTTATTATATGCCATCACAAAAATACTCTGACTTAAATTATTATATATTATCGACTCAATTATTTTTCCCTCAAGGGGTGATGCTGGTTTTCCGAATTTCCAAGTCCTCCATAATTCCATCCCTCGACTATTCTTTCTATCATTCCCACGACCACGGCTATTATCAGAGCCTCGATCACGACTATTTCCTGATTCGTTCTAACCTGAATTGCAGTAAATCACACCCAAATTTCAAAACTGCTTCATTCATCGAACTGAAGTTTCCTGAAGCCAGAGTTACAAGCCGAACCAGAATTATCGGCAGCGGCTTTCGGCTCATTTGGCGGCTCGTTCTGTCATTCGATCACCTCTATGTATTTGACAATTTTGGGAAAAGAGGAACAATTTGTATTGGTTTTTAATATCTTTTCTTTTATTTTTTGGCAAGTAATTCAATATTCGTAAATATTAGCCAATATTCCCATAATTTCATATTATTATTCCATACAATTATTTGTTTGGAGTGGGAATCCATTCCTAAAAATTTATAATATGGATGAATTTAATAAATATGAGGCATATTTGACCTGACATCTTGAATATCATAATCCTTCCAAAGATGGAAAAGCTCTACCTACTTTGACACATTTTGTTTTTTATAGGAACACATGGCCACGCCAACTGGAATTGACTTATATAAATGCGACTTTCAAATAAAAATACAATCATTCAACTTTCTATAGACGTCATCATTTAGTGGGATCCTAAATTCAAAGAAAGATCCATATATCACAGTAGTTGGTTGTCTAAGTCGGTAGTTATATTTTCTTTTGTAAATTTCGTCTTCAACCACGGCATCGATATGAGCCGATGAAATCGGCGGCGTGGTTGAAGTCGATGTGAGCCGAGGAAATCGGCTCGTGCAGAAACATGCGGCGGCGGCTTAAAATCCGTCGGCTTGTATCTCTGCCTGAAGCCATAATAAGACGAATTTTATCATTGGATGCGTTTTTGGTCACGGCCTTTATTGCGATTCGGGTCGAGTATTTTTCTGCCAAAGCATTCGTCTATGTAAGCGTTAGATAGCGATTTTGCCAATTGTTGAGCCTCATTGACATATGTATTTGTAGACTTCTTGCTTTGCATAACGTTCATCAATTTCGCGGAAGGGACCGTAGATTGCTTAAATATTCTCGCAATTTCAGAGAAATTAGATTTTTGGTGTTGGCTTTCATGCGACTCTTTTCTTGAATCTAGTAAATCCAGAGCAATGTTCGTAAATTTTCAGGTTTGCCATCAAATTCAGGGATAATCTTTGTGGCTAACCACAGAAATTCAGTCACAGACTGAGACATTTTCACTTTCCTGGAAATTTTAATTGAACGTGGTAATTCTTTGGTGTCTGTACCAGACGTTAGAGTTTCTACAGTCTTAGTTTGTAAACATGGGCCTAATATTCGATAATACGTTGACCAATTTCGCACGTATATCCGAAAATAAATTATCGGCCGTAGCCATAGCCGATCAACAGAAAGTTTTGAATAATTAACGTTGAGTACTACGATACAAATTTCAAGTACATAAAAAGCGGAAATTTTCAAAAAATTTGATTAAATAATCTATATATTAGGGGTATTTTCAGTCCTTGTTAGGGAAAAATTTTTCCCTCTGGGCCGATTTCGACCACTTTCAATCCCAAGCGATCTGCAACCATAACATACATATTAGAGAATGGTAATCGAGGACAAGAATCGATTCTCGATCACCGACCAACTATTTTTGAATCCGATTCTTAGAATCGGTGGAAATATTGAACCATAAAACTCGAGAGGCATAAAGTTTTTTTCTACAAGTACAGAAAATGTCCCCAATGACATCTAATATTTGGGGTACTTAAGCACATTTTTTGAATACACTTGAAGTATTATTTTGGTACTAGCTGAACCCCCGCCCGATTCGCCAGGCAAAAAACAAGCAGTAAAATTAAGATCAGCTTTCATATTTGTTTTTCTCGTGATGGAAAATATAATCAAGGTACATCCCCGAGATACTAAAGAAATGTTGCATGGAGAACATTGAAGAACATAACGTTAGTTTACGGCGAATAAAGGAGGAAATGTCAAAATAAAGAATTATCAAAACAAAAAACTCCATTCGTAAGAAGAAATTACTTAATCGAATAGCTGAAATGCTAATATACTACATTCAAAACGCAAAAAATCAAATCGTTCACTAATCAAACAAAACAATAACTAAACAAATTTATATAATTTCCGTTTTCTTGACTTAAGATGGCATTTGACGAATGGATATTTCCTTTTTTTTTGTTTTTCTTTTCGAATGGGAAGGGTCACGGCCACGTTCCGCCCATCTCGGTGTCGAATATACTCAAAAACATGTTTTAATTTCGTATGGGAAGGGACACACCCACTTTTCTCCCATCTTTGCACAACTATTTACATGATCTACTCACACAAAATTTCAGTACTCTAGGTGTCTATATTCGATAATAGGTTTTAAATTAAATTTCCAATACCGCCCATTGTTGGCACAATTACGCACATTGATGCTAGATGTACTCACACAAAATTTCAGTATTGTAGCTGTTATAGAACTGACAATATTCAATAATAGGGAGGTTCCACACCCACTTTTCCAATACAGCCCATTTTTGGTACAACTGTGCAGACTAATAATTAGTGAACTTTCACACAAATTCTAGCTGCAACAGTACTCCGAATATGCTAATTTATAAAAAAAAAACTAATAAATCCCCAATTTGTGTGGTAGGTGCCATGCCCACTGAAAATATAAAAAACTTTTATAGCCTATTTTCACCATCGGTTCAGCATGAACATGCATGACAATTTCAAGAAGATCGGTCCAGTAGTTTAGGCGGCTATAAAGAACAAATAAACAAACACAGATTCATTTTTATATATAGATGCTGCGATATCACGCTGTAAAACTATCTATCGAATGATGTCATCGAAAAAAATATATAATTTAATGTTCACCTTTACTTTTAGGATTTAAAAATAAATTTAACATTTTATAATCTTCGGGCACTTCTATTTCTTTCGTATCAAATTTCAAAATATTGTTTTTCTTCGTTAGATATTGAATTTGAAAGTTAGCTTCACATCTGTTTTGAAATTTGTCACTTATTTCGAGGTCTTTCAAGCACTGATGAATTCGATAAATTTTTGTGTAATATTTCTTCAAAATTAACACTTTTTAACCAGAAACTTGCAAACAACTATAAAAAAGTAATTCTAATGAAAGTTCCATTAATGAAATACTATTTTGGCGACGGCAGATGTGGTACGAATATGTCAAGAAATTTCTCGAGCATCATGATATTAAAATGTACGTTATTTCCAAAATTATATTGTTGGTAGTGAACATTGATAAAATATTGACTGAACTAATTCACCAAATTTTCAGTATTTGTTAAATTTTTTTCTTGGTTTTACTAACAATTCGTGTTTATCTAACGCTTTATTTTAGGAATATAAGTAATATTACAATAGAAAATAGAAACCTATCTTGGTTTACGTGGCCGCTCTCACTGGAGCGTCAAGTCGAGGCTTAAGGCACCGTTTTGAATAAAACTTTCTACATGGACCAATTCTGTATAAATAATATTTCCATGGGCACTTAGAAATACATTTTCATCGGTAGTTTTATTTATGTATATTTTTTATAATATGTTAAATCATTATCGTCGAATACTTCATCCGATATTTCCATTGCAAACGATCTATCTAGCATTGTGATGTCTTTTATGCAATATTTTATGTTTTTTTCCAAATGCTTGGAATGCATGGAGGTACGCCAAGTGTTTGGTATATATTGAGCTCTTAATCTTTATTGGACACATGTAATCGATTCTAAAAGAATAGGTTTTTGATTACGATCGGAATCGATTTACCAATCACTAATACATATACGGAAAATGTTAACCTCTTAGCTCATTTCGTTCGGCAGCTAGCGTGCTTTCAACAGACAGATCGTCTTAGAATTTTACCACGACACAGAATATATATACTTTATTGGGTCTCCGACGAATATTTCAAGGTATTACAAACAGAATGACACAGTGAATATACCCCCATCCTAAGGTGGAGGATATAAAAAGTTAGAACATATAATTTGTATTGAATTGTTCATAATAACATAACACTTGTTCATGGAAGAACAATTTAGCTGAACAATTTATGTGCAACTTCTTTAAAAAGCCTAGAATATATCTTATCATATATTCTAGGCTTTTTAAAGGAACACTCACCCAGTAAGATATACAAAATAAGTCAATTACTATATTAAGAGGTTATAATTGAAAGTCACCTTTCCATGCAAAAAATAAAATATATACAAAGTATTTTTCCGAAATACAGATTTATGTTCCTAAAAATCAGCAAACCGTACACTGCTCAGTGAGCAGTGAGCAGTGCTCAGTGAGCAGTGAGCACTGCTCACCCTAAAATTCAGTTTTAAAGAGTGATTTTTTTGAGGTTAGGATTTTCATGCATTATTATTTGACAGATCACGTGGGATTTCAGACATGGTGTCAAAGAGAAAGATGCTCAGTATGCTTTGACATTTCATCATGAATCGTCTTACAAACGAACAACGCTTGCAAATTATTGAATTTTATTATCAAAATGCGTGCTCTGTTAAGAAAGTTCATTGCGCGCTTCCATTTTATGGTCAGTTTAATCGACCCACTGAAGCGGCTATTCGGGCTATTGTGACTAAATTTCGCACCAAATTTACATTGTTGGACATTAAACCACCAACACGCTTACGTAGAGTGCGAACTGAAGAAAATATCGCAGCTGTATCGGCCAGTGTTAATGATGACCACCAATTTTCGATTCGTCGCCGTTCGCACCAATTGGGTCTCTGTTACTCAAAAACGTGGAAATGCCAAAATTGGACTAAGCGGATGGACCACCTAAGACGCAGCCGCGGTCAACATTTAAATGAAATTATCTTCAAAAAGTAAATGTCATGGACCAATCTAACGTTTCAAATAAAGAACCGATGAGATTTTGCAAATTTTATGCGTTTTTTTTAAAAAAAAGTTATCAAGCTCTTAAAAAATCACCCTTTAGTACAGTTTAGCATCAACAAAATCTGTCGTTTAAGTTGGTTTTGAGTATTCAGTGACTCATATTTATCTTATTATTTTAACACCAATTAAAGACCAGATGACTAGATTGTATTTAGTCCCTCTTATACTTATACGTAGTTTCTGTTTCCTTGTACTTGTTTTAGGTGAAACTTTAAAAAAAGTACCTTTTTTCCCCGGACAGAAGAAGCCTTCACATACTTACATTTTCAAATTTTACTTGCACCTAGTTTTGCACGTTGTTTCTTTGGGCTATATGTGGCCCCAGGTCAACATGGGTTAAGGACTTCCAAAGAAGAAAAGATGTAGAAGCAGTGTTATTATGAATGTATGAAAGAAATCATCAAAATTGTATTAACACTTTAATGTACATGCAATGTCAGCTTTAACATCTATCTATCGATTTTGATCTTTTATGCCTTGTTAAAATGGAAATAGTATTTAAATATAATTATTAATTTCTTGTTATCCATATTTTCCCATATAAAGTGAATTTTAATTTTTCAATTAAATTTGGACAGACCCAAGCATTATCCAATCGGCACCAAATTTGTTATTGGAGGTTTGTAGGCCAAATGGAAACTTTTTCTGCTCGGGAATCAAGGGTCGCAGTAACTTTCAGTTTTTGCCCCATATGCTATAAACGGTAGTGTATAGTAGTAATAATAATTTGCAATAAGTTCTGTTGCAAATTCTATATACTTTTGCGAAATTACATTTGTTTGTGTAAATACCTAAACTACTTCCCAAAGAAATACGATATATCGTTGACTTTTATGCTATTTTGGCAGTGATGCCACCTAAGTCTCTATCGGACTATATTTGGGTTATGGAGATAAGAAAATTGGAATTACATATTCTCAAAGATCATGGTGATATATCAAAATGAAACTTGCTAACTCAAAAATTTATAAAATGACGTATGGACCGAAGACTTAATGCTATATTAACAAATAAATTCTTATAAATAAAAAAATAATATGTCACACTGTACGACTCGATTTTTCACCCATGATCAAACTGACCAGATTCTGAAAATATAGCTCAAAAAAAATATACGTATCTCCCAGTTTTTCTAGATCAATTCATTTAAGTTTTTTACGAGCAATTCAATTTTTGGAGTAATCAGCCAGTATATATCTATATATGTTTAATGTCTTGGTAACCCTACATATTAAAAACATTGATGTTATCATTTTTGTGACAACTGTTTCGACAGTAGATAATTTTTTTGCAAAACTCAGTTTTAATGAAACAGTGCGTAAGTGTTCAAACGGTTAAGAAATGGAGTGTCCAAATAAAAATAAATTTTGTTACGTTTGTGGCTTATTTGCACCTCCAAAACATTTAAGATGTATTAATACAAGTGTTGAAAAAGGTTTTGAAGAGTATTTCGTTGTTTCGTATGTTCCAAACCTATGGTACGTGCCAGAAGTAATCTGCGATTATTGGTATCGGTGTTTAAATGGATGGAAAAGTGGATCGGTTGTACATAAAATGAAATATGTCCGGCCTACAATTTGGTTACGACGGACTGAGCACTCATCTGAACAATGTTATTTTTGTTTAACAGAGACTCGTGGGTTCCGTTATAACACACGCGAAAAAATTGTTTACCCTAACCTTCAATCAGTTATAAGGGCACAAATTAGATGCACACAATTTCCAACAGCTCCTTCGGAAGAGAATATAGCTTGCCAGGAAATTGAAGTTGAATCATTGTCGATAAGAGAACCATCTCCTTCAGAATTTTTTCCGACAAGTGAATACGGTTCAGAAGCAGCACATTTTGTGACACAAGCGGACTTTAATGACTTGGTTCGCGATGCTAAAATGTCAAAAGAGTCGGCAGAAGTAGTGGGTTCTCGTTTAAAGCAATGGAATTTGGTAGATGACGACTTTAAAATAACAGCTGCACGTAAGCTAGGTAATACAGAGCCATTTTGTGAATACTTTGTTTTCCATGAAGATTTTGGAAAGAAGTTTTGCTATTGCAATGATATTGATGCGTTGTTTGAAGTAATTGGTCATCCACATATAGCACAGGAATGGAGATTGTTTATCGATTCTTCAGTGACTAGTCTGAAGGTGGTATTGCTTCATATTGGAAATAAATATCCATCGGTGCCAATAGCTTACGCAACTTGTATGGTTGAAACGTACGAAAATATGAAGATAATTTTGGATTCAATAAACTACAAGAAACACACATGGATGATTTGTTGTGATCTTAAAGTTGTTTCTCTGCTTACCGGTGTAAAAAAAGGTGCGTTTGGGAGGGACGCAGAAAAGATCTTCACTATACCAATTTTGAATGGGAACCTCGTACAGATGCTCAGTTGGGCCAATTTAGTATTGACAATGTACCTTTGGTTGAATCCAGCAAAGTAGTTTTACCCCCTCTCCATATTAAGTTGGGTTTAATTCGAAATTTTATAAGAGCACTTGACACAGACAGCGCAGCGTTTAAGCTTATTAAAACTATCTTTCCAAAACTGAGCGAAGCTAAGATCACGGCGGGTAAGTGCTTAATGTCTCTCTTTTCATTATTTAGTTTTTAATTGTTCCTCTCTTTAAGGTGTTTTCAATGGTCCACAAACCAAACAACTGTTAAGCAGAATAGACTTTCAAAATATGCTTAGTCCCATAGAAAAAAGAGCATGGACCGCGTTCATAAACGTTATAAATAATTTTTTGGGAAACAAGAGGGCGGAAAATTATAAGGAAATTGTAGAAGAACTGATTGCTTCGTACCATGCGATGGGAGTCAATATGTCCCTCAAAATACATTTTCTTCACAACCATTTGAACTTTTTCCCGCCAATCTTAGGCGACTTCAGCGACGAGCATGGTGAAAGATTTCAACAAGATATCGCGGAAATTGAAAAGAGGTACAAAGGCAAAGACATGAGGTATATGCTGGCTCAATACTGCTGGTCACTTTGCCGTGAGACAAGAACCGATATGTACAAACGTCAAAATAAGCGTATAAAATTTTCAAATTAATTTAACTTTTAAGTTTTAGCTTTTAATTTACAACTATAAAATTTGCATTTTTAATTTTTAATGCTTAATTTTTTAACCTTAATTCTAGTTTTAATTTTTTATTTGTAATAAACTTGAACATCAATGTGTAGGGTTCCCAAGACATTAAACATATATAGGTATATACTGGCTGATTACTCCAAAAATTGAATTGCTCGTAAAAAACTTAAATGAATTGAACTTGAAAAACTGGGAGATACGTATATTTTTTTTTGAGCTATATTTTCAGAATCTGGTCAGTTTGATCGTGGGTGAGGCCAAAAGTTTAAATTTGTCTTACAGTGTCATATTAAAATGATTGTTTAAAAAACCACACTTTTTATTGTTTAGCCCTTTTTATTCTGTTTTGAAAGATGTTTGCGCGTTTAGGCTTCATAGAATTAGCATCACTGTATTTTAGTACTCACTCCGAATTCTCGTGGAAAACGCGTTCACAGATGCACGTTTGCATGTATTTATATGGAGGTGGATCACATTTAAAACTAAATATATCGAAAGTTGGTGGGTGTAATGAAATTGTGACTACATATTCCTTATGATAAGAGTGCGATACCAAAGCGAAAATTGTTAACTCCAGTGATTCAAAGCAAAAAGGAATTGCGGTACTTTTAATTTAGTCAATAAATCCCACAGAGAATAATGATAAAAATCTAACACATTTTAAAAGCGCTAACTACAAAAAGCTATTGAGCTTAGGGCTTTTAAAATCGATAAGCCCAAAATAACAAGAAAAAAGGCGTTAAGTTCGGCCGGACCGAATTTTTCATACCCTCCACCACGGAGTGCATTCACAGTATTACCGGCAGATTAGACAACCGCTTTGTTGGTACCTATTGTCAGCCATTTTCAACCTAAAGGTACGAATGTTAAAATATATCTTCATTTTTCGTGTCTACGCAGTCAGAATGTGAACATTTCAAAATTGATTTTTTTGCCGTGTGCAATTTATAAGCTACAAAATTGTCGCACAAAATTAAATAACTTGAGAAATGGTATAATGAAAAGAATATATTTTTGGAAATACATATGTACGTGGGAGACGACATTATTTGGAAATTGTACAGGCAAATGTAAGGCTGTTGTTTATATTTTCTGTACAACATAAAGAAAAGTGCTGGATTTTTTCTTTTCTTTTTTGACGTTTTATTTGTTGGCAATATGAATTTGTGACTAAATAAAGCTGCTGCTGACAATTGTCCACAAATTCTAAAATATCTTAAAGCTCTTAACAAACCATCGAAGCGGCCAATTCCACTTATTGTATGGATTTTTAAAAGGTGTTTGTATTGAAAACAAAATAAATAACATATTATTCGTGCGGATATGAGTACTAGGTATTCACAAGCACTCACAAAGCTTTGCTTTAGCTTAGTCGGCATACTGACCTCATACAATTAAGAGTTAAACTTAAACTGTACGTTGGTAAAATATAATTTTAGGCTGTGTTCTTCAATTGATTAATTAAAGCAAGTAAGAAAGATTCAGTCGCTTAAACCAATTTATTTACGCTCATCTTCAGTGTCCTAATTCCAAGCATCCACGTTGTTCAATTGATTAATTAAAACAAAAATAAAGTTTCAGTTGGTTAAACTGCTCGCTCTATGTGTTACATTTTTTGCCTGTCACAAATATACCCCCTAAACAGAAAATATTTGAATAAATAAATTTTGAATTCAATTAAAATGATTGTTGAAGGTGTATCGATATATTTAAATAAACAAATTATTAGAATGACTTCAATGCATTCGATTAACCCTTCAACGTATAGCGTACATGCTATTATTCATTATATTTTCTGGTTAATACTTTTATACTTGCGTTTTTTTATTATCAAAAAAACACAAGCTTTTTTATTTTGTTTCCTTTATTATCAAAAGGAAAACTACAACTTTTATACTTGGGTTTTTTTATTATCAAAAAAACACAAGTTTATTTATTTTGTTTCCTTTATTATCAAAAGGAAAACTGCACGTTTATTTGTTGAATTCTGCGATAGAACTGACTTATGAAATACGTATTTTGCACCTTGTGGACAAAGACTTCTCTGTTTTTGGTGGCCAAAAGTGCATGGACAGCAAAAACAGTTAATGTGGGAATTTTATTATTTTAATTTTCTCACCTCGTGTAGCGTAAGCTAAAACGGATCATATTACTTTTTAAATGCAAATAAATGTACTGCACACGTTTCCGCTCAAAGTGTGGGAAACGCGTAATAAGCTAATTTAGAAAAATAATGAAATTGGAGGTAATAATAATTTAGAGTAGTATTTGTTGTTGTACTTGTATACTCTATTATATGATGTTGGTAGGCGTTATTGTAACTCCCCCCGCGTTAGATTGAGGCTCCGACGAAATAAGAAATCTTTGTCTACGTGGTTTCACATAGTAAAATATAATAATAATAATAATCACAAAAATTACAATAGTGTTACAATTAGAAATTATGTTTGACATCGTATTTTGTTTTGATATTTTTGTTACAGAATTTTCGTAATCTATTTGTTTTACATAAAGTTTTCCAGGTTTAAATCTACCATTGTTTGATTTTCCTTAATTTTAGTTATCAAATGGCGTACAATTATTTGGTCTTCGACTTTAAAAACATTATTAATGTATGTATTATCTCCAATGGAAATTTCACAATTTTGGAATTTAATTAGGAATGTACCATTTAAATTATGATTCAATGAATTATGTTTACAATTAGATATAATTTTATCTCTAAAGTTTGAAAAAAGAAGAGTGCCTTGGGATATTTCTTTAACTTTCATATCGGAAAATGTAACCAATCTACAATTAGCTTCATTGTTACGTATTATATCGTTAATGCATGTGTCTTTAATGAGTTCTAGGTTCTTAGATAAATTATCTTTTATATAAATTTTGTAGGCTCTATTGGTTTTGCTAATTAATATGTTTCTATCGGTTAGTGCGAGACTTTTGTTCTCTATATTTGGAATGGGTTCAAAAGTTATTTTTGTCAGTATATTCGGTGAAAAGATTGGGACAAACAGAGTAATGATAATTGAATTTTCAAAAACTGCGGTGACTACCTTAATTTTGTCGTATGTTTCAAAATCTTCTATTACGCTTAATTCCAGTTCCGTTAGTAAATTTGCTGGAACAAGTCCAAGCTTACTAGTGAAAATAACTTGGCCAATATCGTCAATATGGTTCTGTAATAAATTAATGTCGCTGTCTATCTGGTGGACATGTTCCAGGAAAGAAACTTCGTCCTCCAAGTTACCAATTCTATTTTGTAGATTATCTTTAAATTTATTAATATATTGTTCAATGGTGGACTGTCCGTAATTAATGTGATTTGTCATGTTGCTAATTTGGTATGACAGAAAATGGTTTATTTCTATTAAAGAATTAATTTTTTTGGAGTTGTAGTCTGTCGTATACGCCAAGGAATGTAATGTAGAGTTTATCGAAACTTCATCATCACTATCCATAGTACCAGTCACAAATTTAAGACCTTTTCCAAGGATATTAATTAAACCTCTGGTTTGTCTACGGTGGGGTATAATGCTATTAATTTTGACTTTTAGTAAAATGAAGCTATTTTGTATGGAATGAATTATAGGTTTAGTCGTTAGCGAATTTGAGGACAGTTCATCTATGTTCCTAGATATAAGATCTAAAGTGGGTTCGTAGTTTGTTAGGTTAACGATATGAATAATTTTTCTGTAGTTGTCAATAGTTCGCACCTTATCCTGCTCTATTGGCAAGTAGCCGTGATTTTTCGTAAGGTCTTCCACTTCCATAAGTTGTCCATTGCATGTATTAAGTATGACCAATATGGTCAGGATTACATAACGTTTCATTTTCTGAAAATAAAGGATGTAAGACAGATTGGTTTTTATATACTCATTGTTCTCCTTCTATTGTTACGTTCGGCCAATTGTAATTCGTCACTACTTTGGAATTTCTTTTTTATTTTAACATGTGGTTTGTAATATTTAAGACCGTTCCTTCTGTCAAGTATATGGTCACGATCTATTTTCTGACTGTCTATGAGGCGATATTTAGAATAATTTTTGTCCCCTCTTATTTCTTTAATAAAGTTCTTTCCCTCAGTAATTTCTTTATCTACCCGACCTATATTCAATTTATGTATTATACGTTCCTTTCGTGTTCTCATTCTTTCATGTATTTCCGGGTACTCTGTTTGGTGAATCTTTCCGTTAATGAAGTCTATTGGTTTTCTATTGGTTGTACTATGTATAGAATTATTGTAAAAATTTATTATACGCAGAATTTTCTCCTCCACGGTCAACAAGTCGTTATCTTCGTTGTGCCGTAAGAGTCGGATATGCTCATTTATTGTATTGTGTAGGCGCTCTATATCCGCATTTGAGTTATGATTACTGTTGGACGTATAATGAATGTCGATGTTTTCGTGCTTGAGGTATTGACGAATGGGTATGGCTTTAAATCCTAATTCATTATCCACCACAATCTTAGTCATTTTACCCATGATGCCAATATATTGAATTAATTTGGATCTAAACTCAGTCCATGCCCTGGAGTTTATCATAAATGCTTGAGCATATTTAGTAAATTTATCGATAAACGTTAGAAACATCTTTTTTTCCAATGTGTAGAACACGTCTATGTGTATGATTTCGGACGGTTTTTGGGGGTTTCCTAACATATTTTTCTCTGTTGCAAACTTCACAGTTATTGATGAATTTTGTTATATTTTCTTTCAACTTAGGGTTATAGATACTAAATTTCAATTGTGCAAAGTTCTCCATTATACCTCTGTGGTTATTTCTCAAATGTTCCCCTTTTATCATGTCGAGTAACTCATTTTCATCCAGTATATCAGTTAACAACTGTTTACATCTTACGATTCTAAAATTGGAATCTTGACTAAAGTTTTTTCGAACGGCTTCATAAAATGCTTCATATAAATTACCATCCCGAATAAGAACTGCGTTTATTCCATTAGGTTTGCACTGTGTTTTAATTATTGTTACTAGTGTGTCTTCCCTAAAATTGTTTTGCTGTAATAATTTTTCTCTTGTTATTGGTCTTTATTTTTAGGGATCCTGAGCCAACGATATCGATTATTAGTTGATTTTTGTACATATTTATTGGAGAATTTGTTTCAGGTATAATTTCTGTATTCAATTCTTCAATTAGATTTACTTCCGGAGTAATGCGTGATAATGCATCGGCATTGCCGTTATGCAATCCTTTTTTGTACCTGATAGTATAATCAAACTCTTCTAGTTTTAATCTCCATCTCACTAGTCTTGAGTTGGGTTCCTTTATATTGAATAGCCATTGTAAAGGCTGATGGTCTGTCTGAATTTCGAATTTTTTACCAAAAAGATACGGACGGAAATATTTAACTGCCCATACTATGGCTAGTAACTCTTTCTCTATTGTGCTATAGTTGATTTCATGTTCGTTCAAACTCCTACTAGCATAGCATACAGGATGTCCGTCTTGGGATAGAACAGCTCCTAGCGCAAAGTTACTGGCGTCAGTGTTGAGAGTAAATAACTTGTTGAAATCGGGGTATATTAATAAAGGTTCATTAGTAAGTTTTTCCTTAAGTTCCTTAAAACTCTGAATATACTCCGGATCTGTGATATTGATTTCAGCACCCTTTTTTAAATATTTTGTCATTGGTTTCGCAATTTTTGAGTAATTTTGAATAAATTTTCTGTAATACCCACTCAAACCGAGGAACTGTTTTATTTGCCGGGTCGTTCGTGGTATTGGGTAGTTAGTGATACATTCGATTTTCTTTGGGTTTGGTTTGACACCATTTTGAGTGACGACGTGTCCAAGGAAATCTGTTTCCCTTCTTAAGAATTCACATTTGTCCATTTGTATTTTAAGATTTGCATTCACCAGCCGATCAAATACCAATCTAATGGAATTTAGGTGTTCTTCCAGTGACGTGGAATAGATGATTATATCATCTAGATAAACGAGGCAAACTTTACCTAATAAATCTCCTAATATGTTGTTCATAAGTCGCTGGAATGTAGCGGGTGCCGTCTTAAGGCCAAAAGGCATTCGTAAAAACTCGAAGTGGCCTCCCTCTACAGAAAAGGCGGTCTTGTGTACATCTCTTTCGTCGATTTCGACCTGATGAAAACCTTTCGCCAGATCGAGAGTAGTGAAATACATACTCCTTCCCAGTTTATCTAATATCTCATCGATATTGGGTAATGGGTACTTATCATCGACGGTTTTCTCGTTTAACTTACGATAATCAATTACAAGACGCCATTTCTTTTTACCACTCGCATCGTCCTTCTTCGGGACAATCCATATCGGTGCCGAATAAGGAGAGTTGGAGGGCCGTATTATTTTATTATCCAACATTTCTTTAATTTGCTTATGGACTCCTTGCCTGTGTACATAAGGATATCGGTACGACTTAGAATGAATCGTCGTGTCATCGGTAGTATTTATTCTGTGTTTTACGGCATTTGTGAATGATAGGTTAGTGTTGATATCATGAAATAATCGCGAATATCTGAGGATCAATTTAGAAAATTGTCCTTTTTATACCCTCCACCTCCAGGATGGGGGTATACTAACTTTGTCATTCCGTTTGTAACACCTTGAAATATCGACCTGAGACCCTATAAAGTATATATATTCTTGATCGTCATAAAATTCTAAGACGATCTAGCCATGTCCGTCCGTCCGTCCGTCCGTCCGTCCGTCCGTCCGTCCGTCCGTCTGTCCGTCTGTTGAAAGCACGCTAGCATCTAAACGAAAGGAGCTAGAACGTTCAAATTTTCCATAAATGCGTCTTATAGTCGTAGATCTGTTGGGATTGAAATGGGGCGAAATCGGCCCAAAGGGAAAATTTTTTCCCTCACAAGGACTAAAAATACCCATAATAATCCCTAATATTTTAGCGTATTTAAGCATGTTTTTTGAATATGTCTGTTTATATTTGCTTGATATTTGATATGCGTATTCCCCTTATAGCAAAAACGTGCACCATAAAGTGATTATTATTTGTAGGGGTGAAATGGGGCAAAAAAGGGATAAAAATGGTACCAACCAAACGGCTGTACCTAGAATAATGAAATTCGGTGTACACATTCCTCTGATTGCATACATAAGTAAAATACACCGATTTTGCAAAATTCGTACTTTTTGGGGTTAAAATGAAAAAAGGGGATAAAAATAGTACCAATCAAATGACCGCAGCTAGAGTCATGAAATTCGGAGTATACATTCCTCTGAGTGTGTAGACACGGAAAATAAACTGATTTTTCGAAATTCGTACTTTTTGGGGTTTAAATGAAAAAGGGGATAAAAAGAGTACCAATCTAATGCAACAGCTAGAGTCATGAAATTCGGAGTATACATTCCTCTGAGTGTGTAGACACGGAAAATAAACTGATTTTTCGAAATTCGTACTTTTTGGGGTTAAAATGAAAAAAGGGGATAAAAATAGTACCAATCAAATGACCGCAGCTAGAGCCATGAAATTCGGAGTATACATTCCTCTGACTGCGTAGACACGAAAATAGACGAATTTTTCGAAATTAGTACTTTCAAGGGATACAATGGTACAGAGGGATAAAAATAGTACCAACTAAACGACCACAGCTAGAATGATAAAATTCTAATTGCGTAGAAACGTCAAGGGAGTAAAAATGGTACCAACCAAATGGGCGCAGCTGGAATCATGGAATTCGGTGTATACATTCCTCTAACTGCATAGACACGGAAAATAAAAAGTTTTTTCCAAATTCGTACTTTTTCTTTTACGGCAAAAATTGGTTGAATCATGAAGTTAGGTTATTTTTCACTATGTACTTTTGATAATGGATTTTCAAAATTTGTACTTTTGGAATTCAAATAGAATGGAAATACAACCAACTGTAGCACCCACTATCTACCAATAGTTATGGCTTTGAAAATATAAATATAAGAATATTTATTTTTTGAATTGGCGTATTGGTAGCATTGAAATAATTAAAATATTATATTTATTTATAAAATTAACTTTTCAATATTTGTATTCGTTTTTGTTTGGCTATATTAAAAAAATTATATTTTCCTGTAATACTACAGCAGTTCTACGAAAACCGACAACCTCTGTGGAATGCAATCCATGGTGGAGGGTATATAAAGTTCGGCCCGGCCGAACTTAACGCCGTTTTTACTTGTTCCTCACTATTCATATGATCTAACCGGTGGTGTGCGAATGTACATTATTTTGTAGGGTTTTAAGTGTAACGGGGTTGGATTGGATCTTCCATTTTGGAGCAAAAATTCCCGGATTTATAATAGAATGCGTCGCCCCAGTGTCTACTATGAATTTTAGCTTATCCCATATAACTATATAGGGTAATTCCCCGGAGAGGCTAGAAAATGAAAATTTTCATATACATTTTCTACGTCACTATTATCCGCAATAAGTTCTATTTGTGTGTCATTGTCTTCATTAGTTGGTCCGATTTCTTGTTCAAGGAGTGTTTGTTCATCATAATTTTGCTCAATCATATTAACATCCATGGGCTCTGGACGGGTTTGAATATTTGTAGTGTGGTATGTACCTCCATTCTGATGCGAGAACCCATTACTGTGGTTCCTATTCTGATTCTGATTTTGAAGGAAGAGTTTTGCAACTGCCCATTGATTCTGTGGTTGTTGTTATTACTGTAGTTTGGTGAACTATTATTTCGATTAGCTTCATTCGTATAGTTATTGTTCCTATATGAATTTACGTTATTGTTGCTTTTATAATTATTATTGCTATTGTTATTTTGGGTAGATACGTTTTGGTTGGTTATCTTTTTCCCATCGACGTTATTTAAATTGGGACCAGTTGTACGATTAATATTTGCTGTTTGTGCCCTGTTAGTTTCTGTCCGTCTTAATTCGTTTACTTTACCGTAATTCGCATATCCCGCTTGGAAAAGTATGTCCATTGCATCCTCAAGAGTATTGGGATTCCTGCATGCCAAAATCGTTTTCATTGGCTCCGGAATTTTAGCTTTAAACACGTGCAATGCAGTACGCGTGTTGCCTTCTGCAGCCCTTTGGGATTCTGCATTAACCCCCGACTGCATCGATATTTTATTATTGATGCTTCTTAATTTTTCCCTAATCTCGTTGTAAAAGTCAATTGCAGTTGTCCTGAATACTACTGCTCTTAATTTATCGTATAACTCGTCCACACTCAACTTCTCGCCAAAGTTATTTACCAAGACTATTTTCATGTCTGTCCAGGATTGAACATGGAAATTAATTTCCATAGTTTCTCTTGCTTTTCCTCTCAATCTGCTTTTTATCAGATCGGAGAAAAACAATTGCGAAGTTTGGTCATATTGTTGCAAGACAGGATGTACACGATCTACTAGGGTAATAAATGTATATAGGTCCTTTTTGTCACCATTAAACTCTGGTAACCTTTCTAAATATTTAACAGGATTCAATACAACAGAAGGAGGTTGGTCTGCTTGAGCCATTTTGTGGTTTAATGGAAGTATAACTATTTTTGTTAATTTTCGATACAATAACGCACTCTTTTGTTTTTTTTTTCAGATAGCCAAAAAAAATGTTCTTATATTATATACTAATAATTATTTATAATAATTTTAGAAATTAAGAAATAATATATATATATATAATATTTGAAATAGTCTTACATTTAATGTTGGTTGCCGCCGCTGGTAGAGATGTTGTTTGAATGTTGTTGTTTGTGAATGTTGGCTTCCGTCGTCCTTCTGATTTTGTATTTGGTCCAATCTTTCACAGTTTGTTGCTTTCACGGTTTTGTTTTCAATTGAATGTTGTTGTTTGTGAATGCTGGCTTCTTGTCGTCCTTTTGATTTTGTATTAAGTTCACTCTTTCACAGTCTGTTGTTGTCACAGTTTTGTTTATAGTCAATATAATTTTTTGTTATTGATCACTTAATATGTTTGACTTTACATTTGACAGCCATATATTTTCACTGTTATTTATTTCACTCTTTTTATCTTTAGATCAATTTTTATTAATGATCTATTCAATAAAGAAAAATATTTTTGTTCTTTTTTTTTTGGGTCTTTGTGTTGTGATTTTTTCTTACTCAGTCAAATAAATGACTTTACATAAACGTAGTCAATGAATGACTTTACCAATGACCGATTTCATTGGGGTATAAACGATAATTCGTTTATGTTTTTTAATAATTTATGTTTTTTAAAATTTTACTAATTTAATAGTATTTTCGTTGCATTAATGCATCTTGTTATTCACTACCCGCTTTAAAGGATATTAATATATCCTGGTACACTTTTTCAATAATTGAATTTAAATGATACCCGGGTATCCTACCGACTGCGCCACTTTTATACTTGGGTTTTTTTATTATCAAAAAAAACACAAGCTTTTTTATTTTGTTTCCTTTATTATCAAAATGAAAACTACAACTTTTATACTTGGGTTTTTTATTATCAAAAAAAAAAACACAAGTTTATTTATTTTGTTTCCTTTATTATCAAAAGGAAAACTGCACGTTTATTTGTTGAATTCTGCGATAGAACTGACTTATGAAATACGTATTTTGCACCTTGTGGACAAAGACTTCTCTGTTTTTGGTGGCCAAAAGTGCATGGACAGCAAAAACAGTTAATGTGGGAATTTTATTATTTTAATTTTCTCACCTCGTGTAGCGTAAGCTAAAACGGATCATATTACTTTTTAAATGCAAATAAATGTACTGCACACGTTTCCGCTCAAAGTGTGGGAAACGCGTAATAAGCTAATTTAGAAAAATAATGAAATTGGAGGTAATTATAATTTAGAGTAGTATTTGTTGTTGTACTTGTATACTCTATTATATGATGTTGGTAGGCGTTATTGTAACTGTTAATCAAACTTTAAATTGAACCAGACAATTTCGACCCTATTTGCCAAAATGATGTGAGCATCAAAAACAAAATTATACAGGAGAAAGTTTTTATTAATTATATTTGGTTTATGAGTATATATTACTGTGAATTTGGCTGAATAAGCATTGTTTTATCCAAGATATGCGATGCGGAAGTTTTTGTCGCTTACACACTCAGAAAAACAGCATTCTTTAATCTGAGTAGAATCCATACTACAATTTAATTCAACAATGTTAATCCAGTTTAGTAAAAATTTCATTAAAAGTAGAAAACTGACTAAGTATGACTAAAGTTTCCTTATTTCAAAGTCGTAGTAAATAGTTATTAACTAGAAACAGGGCCGTGCGCAGGGTTTTCCGCTGGGGGGGTTTCATCTAGTTTTACAAAAAATAAATTAATTTTCAATCAATGTTCAATTTTTCTCGTGAAGTCTAGTCAGTCTATGGCGCAACGATAAATGACGTTAATTTGATTATGTGTGATTACGTGAGCATTTGGACACCATTCATATTTTATTATCAGGATCTTCGAGAAATATTTTGATACGTTCATCGGCAAAATTACATTTCAGTAATCCATCTATCAGTACACTCAAAGGAATTTGTCATTAAAAGAAAGCAGAAAGTCTACTGAAAGTTCAGATTTTCTGCTTAAAAAGAGACAGCAGATTTGCTGATCTGCTGAGATGGTAAACTGCTGTTTGCTGTTTTTAGCAATATAGAAAAAACTGTAAACATATGTACAGAATATAAGTTATTATTAAGCAATTTATTACCTCGGAAAGATATTGCGATACGCATATTGTCCCAAGCTAATATAAAAGGAACGCTTATCTATTTTTATATTTTAATTACCAGCAGTCAATTTTAGCAGACTGGAAACTCTTTAGCAGTGTGAATGGTGATGTAAGATTGCAGAATAACTGCTGTTATGCCAAAAAAACTGTTGCAATAGCAGAAAAGTGTCTGCTGATAAGCAGCAGATAATTGCTACTTTTTTATTAACCGACTGGTTCTCTATGTGTAGAACTTCTTTTTTTCAAATAGTTGCTTGAAATTACATATATATTTTGAAGAAATATTACACAAAAATCGATCGAATTCCTCGGCGCTTGAACCCCCTTCCGGCCCGCATTTTTTCTATGATAAATGCAGAAAATTGGATATGCTTCTTGACAAAGTATGGGCCTAAATATGACGTCTAATCAGTTTTGGGGTTTCTAATTTATACAGGAGTTACATGAGTATCAGGATGTTTACTCAAAATCTTTATACGCATATTCTGATTAAATAAAAATATTTTGAAATGTTTCTTCGTTTTTTAATCTTTAATATGTATAAATTCGAATAACAAATACAGCATTTTTTGTACTCGATGAAATGCAACACGAAAAACAACAAAATTCAGTAAGTTAAAACTTATTGTCTTATTGTTTCGCAACTTTAAAGTAGATTTTAAAATAGAGTAGAGAAAAATTTTAGACACGTGAACATCGTTTTTGAGTTTCTTTTGTGGGAAAATTAGTTTGTTTGCGGTAAACATGCCATCAGTTGTTGTAAATGAACAAAGATAAATACGTTTACATATCGAGGGCTTATATTCAGAAGTGGCTATGAACCATTTTCACGAAAATGAGTTTTTGATGCCAAACTATTCTGAGATTTGGATGTCATCTGTCAAAGTTTTGTTCTAAAGCCTTTTTTTCAAATTTTCCTGATTTGGCTATCTACTCACTCGTTAATTTGTGACTGCAAAAGTGGCTATGAACATAAAAATAATATAAATAATATAGTTCAAAAATGGAGCAACATATAATCGAAATCGCTTCAACGCATTTGCTTAAAGCATTTTTCTAGATTTATGGCATATCGCATTATCAAATTCCATCATTACGCGGTTAATAGTATTTTGGTTCCCAAGTTATCAGGCTAAATTAGGGTAAATAGTGGCTGTAAAGTCAAAAATTGTGAAAAGTTTCTTTAGAAAAACCCGCGTAACTTTTTATCATATTGATAATACCAAAATATTTTGATGGCATATGATTGCTGACTTCATTGGGAATATTTGTGTCAGAAAAGTTTCAGAATCTTGGAAAGAGAAAGTTAGAAACGGATTGGATTTTTTCAACAATTGCAGCGATTTTCGCGACTGACTTCATATATGTTACTAGCGGCATTAATACACAAACAAAAATTTAGTCGGATCCGTCGACTAGATCGCGAGAAAATCATAAAACAAAAATGTCATGCATGAAAATCATTTGAACAATATTTCACGCGAAAATGAAAATTTTCAAAAAATATTTTATTTGTATTTTTTGTTTACCGTGCCCTACCGCAATATCCACTTTTTGTAAAAAATTTGGAAAATGGGATAAAAATGGTACCAATCTGACGGATGAACCTGGAATCTTTCAATTCGCTGTGTACATTCCAGAAAATGCATTTTCTACACAACATTGTCAACATTTCATAAAAAAGGTTATCGAGTTTACAATAAGCCATATTTATATATTTGAGCATTAATGGCTATGTGTTTAATTCAACATTCATAGTGCTCAATTTTAAACGTGCTATGGACAATAAAGCCGCGAATAATAGAAAGTTTCGAAAACTTTTTAATCGTAGCAATTAGTAACCCTCTTTAGATTATAATGTAGAAGAATGATTAGTACTTACTCTTAAAATTAATGAGAACATCTGTTTTTTGCTCTCCTGAAAAGTTGTGATTTTATTCATAGCCACTTATGAATATAAGCCCTCGATAGATCAAACAGTTTTCTTCGTTTGACGAAATGGATTTGTATTATCATTACAAACTCCCAAAACATTTAGAAGAAACAGAAAACTTTGTTGTTTCATATGTGAGGGAAATAGGTCACATCGGTTCAGATTTAGATACAGCTCCATAAAAATGTCGCATCGCAAATGTTACAAACCACACATTATAGACGGAATATACGAATAACCACACCATATTATATTTGACTTGTGAACATCTGTTGTGGATGTGGAATATGTGGGACAATGTTTTGATATAGCCTTTATACAAATGTCCAAATCGATTTCTATACTCAAAGAGGGGTATATCATTCGTTTGAATTGAAAGAAATTTAAAAATGAAAATTATATTTTATTTAAAAATTAAAGTATTGTACTTTCTTTTGTACATGTAAAAAATGTCTACTTAAAAAAATGTTAGGTTACTCCAATACTTTTTCCTCTTTATTTGCTTTTATTAAGAATGTTTTTAGATTTCATTATGATATCATGGCGACTCTTATCAACTCTTTTTTAAAATAATTAAAATTTTTTTTATTAAATCTCAAACATACACTATTAAAAGTTCATAAGATATTGCTCTGGTCAAATGTCAAGAAGTGGTATCTGTTAAATAAAATGAAACTTTTCCGAACAACTTTTGTGTCCAATCTTGAAATTGGCACAATTTTTATGTAATTTTCATGTTTTTACTGTAAAATTACCATTTCAGACGAGTTATTTTAAAAAGAACTTAAAAATTCTATATTTTATTGCTTCAGAAAGTCTAGAAGGTTTTAAAAATATGTTTGAAATCTCTCTGGGGGTGGGGGAATAAGGACATTTTCTCATAGTCCGATTAAAGTGCCAATTAACTAACCGGGACATTAGTTTTTCGAAGCGATAAAGTGCCGGTTAAACATTTTGGGTTTCTCATTCAACGGTTAAATTGTTCTCAGGTAAATGTGTGAGTATGGCAACGCCGCAAAGAATTATATACTGAAATGAGAATGCATTTGTAAGCTGTGCTAACTCAGCTGTTTATTTCATTGTTGTTTGTGTCGAAGTGTATAAAACTGAAAGTACATCGCAACTGAACTGAAAGTACATCGCATGCTTCACAGGAGGTGAAACACTTACGTACTAGGATGATGAGGAGCCAAGTGTATGCTAGGAAATAAATAGTCCGAAACAGCAACAATAAAATTGAAGTTCGATACAAATTGATGGACAACATTTTTCATTGCAGCAAACCACCACCAGCTGTTCGAGTTTTTCGATTCGATAAACGCCTATCCAGCGAACAAGTGCCGGTTAGCGTTAACGATCGTATAACCTCTAACCAGATATTAAGAAAATGAAATTGTGGTAACCGGGTGTATATCGTTACGATAAATTATAATTATATAGAGGGTTGTAAATTTACTTAAAAACATTTCTTTTTATCTAATAAAAGTTCCTACAATTGCGTGGAAGAAAATTTCCAATGTTTTAAGTAAGAAAAAAAAAACTAAGAATTCTTTTGTATGGAAATTCAAATTCTTCGGCCTAACCGGTTTCATGTACAAGTTCGAAATTTACAAAGAAGAACATCATGATTACCTGCCTCCAAATCATCAAGGAATACAATGTAACTGCCTGGCCCACGATGTCAAATGTTAACGTTCGCTTGCCACAAACAGCTGACTTGCGACCCACTATCAGGCACCAGAACGACAAAACGAACAAAATCGGAGACCACTAACTTTTTTCTGTCATCTGAGCGAATGGAAATGTCAAAAATACTCACTTGTGTTTTGTCTTTTGTTACAATAAATACAATATTGAAGCACAACATAGTGGTAGAATATGTAAAGAAAACACACAAAACAAATGTCTTTTATGTTATTACAATCGTATTTTTTGTAAAATTTATATTATTCCAAAGCATAAAAACCAACTCCCAAATTTTGTTTGTTATAGTGGTGTCTCCTATATTTTTATGTAGTACAATTTAGACATTTTGCTTTTTTGCCATATTTGCGATTATTTGTAGATTTTTGATCTGGCAACATTTTCATTCACTCACAACACGTGGGGCTTTGCGAATGAAAAGGCAGAAGATAGTGGGTCGCTTTTTTATGCGAAAGTGGGTGACTTTCTTTCGCATAGATTTTCTTTCAACATCGTGTGCAGGCAGTAAATATGGGCGGTGTAGACCTTATGGATTATTCTATGGCTCGTCTAAAATTTTGATTGAAAATCCGAAAGCTCTACCTGAATTGTACCAAACATACTAAGACAAAAAGATGAACAGCCTTGTTTGAACGAAGACCGTACAACAATTCAAAAAAGTCGTTACACTTGAGCTGGATGATATACGTATGAAACTATGTGCAAAATTGAGTTAATTAGCGTTTTTAGTTTTTCAAAGGATACAGAGTCGAAAGGATATTTTTTTAACTTATTCACACCCTATGATTATTATTAGTGTCAAATTAAAGAGGAGAATAACTGTTAAAAATACATCAAATATAATGTTTGTACCTGTATTAGTTCAGCATTAACACCCATTTCAATTTTACCCCTCTCTTTATTTAGTTTATTCATATTTTACTTTTTAAGATGGAAAATTTGAAATGGTTGTTAATGCTAAACTAATACATATAGAAGATATCAATTATATAGCAATATAATAATATCAGCAGACTGAGGAAATGAAGAACTAAAATTGCCAATTTACTCCATTTCATCTATAGTTTCACACGTATATCATCCTATTCAAGTGTAATATACACTGTCGGACAGTGTTATCATATAAAAAGGAATAATAATTATTGTACTTAGACTAAATACTACCACCTATGAAATTCACTTATTTTTGTATACTTCTTCCAAAATTTTCAATAAATAAAAGAGCAATTCTAAAAAATTTTATTTTATTCTAAATATGTATAGAATGCACAGTGCTTATCAAAAATCGTCCGAAGTGGCGCAAGACGAAGGCGCGTCGCCGCCGACCTTTTTCCTATCAGCCGCGCCGGTATCCGAAATAACTACCAAATATTACAAATATGGCTTGTTTACACAAACTGCCGTTACAAACCCGAAAAAAACACAGCAAAAATCTAATTAATAAAATAAATCTAAATATGACACACCAACGATTTATTAATAAGTTTTTCACCAATACTATTGAAATAGATTTATAGGATTCAGACGAAGAATTGAAAGATGTGGAATTCTATCAAAAATTATTGGCGAAGAAAACTTTAATTAACTGTAAATAGTGAAGGCTAAAGTAGGCCTGGTCTGATTGTATGATACCCCACTCTATTGGGACGATTTTATGGATTCAATTATTGAAAAATTGTAAAATAGCACGGATGCGGCATAACACAAACATTTAAGCTCTAGAACGTATGTATTAACCCCAAATGAACACAGATAATTGTTTCATTGTCGAAATTTATTGATAATTAGAATTTTATAACAGCGCCGTCGACTTTAAAGAATTAATGAAACTCATTGTACCTGAACAAAATCTTCAATTTGCTGCACTTTTCGTTTATTCCGTCCCATCATCCATAAAATCGTAACAAAAACAAAACTTTCAATTTTGAAATACAGAACTTTTTGTATATGGATACACAAATACGTCTACAGTTCCAACAAACAAAGTGATACAAAAACAATGAGAAATCGTACCGCCTAGATGAAAATTAATATTACGGTAACAATCATATTCGTATTGCGGAAGATACCTCAATTGGTCATGGCGATACCAAAGGCAATACAAAAGCAATACTTCTTCAACAATATTTCCAGATTGTTATCTGGAAGAAATCAAGACGATATCGCCAAAACAGTAACCTCGATGATAAAAAAGGGATATCTCCAGATAACTCCCTAGCGACCATAAAAACTATTTTCATTTTTAATTCAAGCTAAATTAGTTATGGTGAATGAAGAACTGCAACGTAAACAACAATTGAACAACTAAGGGTCGTTTTCTCAGAGCCCGGTTATAATTTTTCGTAACGATATACTCCCGGTTACTACATTTCATTTTCTCAATATCTACTTAGTGGTTATACGAACGATAAGCGCTAGTCGGCACTCGCCCCCCGGTTAGGCGTTTATCGGATCGAAAAACTCGAGCAGCTGGTGGTGCTTTGTTGATGCTGTAATGAAAAATAGTGTCCATCAATTTGTTTCGAACTTCAATTTTATTGTTGATGTTTTGGACTATATAGCATACACTTAGGATCCTCATCAGCCTTGTGTAAGTGTTTCATCTCCTGTAAAGCATATTTTCATCGTTGCTATTTTGTATAATTTCCGATGTACTTTCAGCTTTTTACACTTCGACAATAAAAACAATAAGATTAACAGCTGAGTTAGCACAGCATTACCAATACATTCACATTTCAGTTGATAATTATCAGCGGCGTTGCCATACTCACACATTTATCGTTGAATGAGAAAACCAAAAAGCTTAACCGACACTTTATGGCTTCAAAAAACTAATGTCCCGGTTAGTTAATTGACATTTTAATCGGACTTTGAGAAAATGGCATTATGAGTTACAATTTAAATAGATGATTTAAAATGAATGCAGAAAGCTGGCTTAAATTATACCACCTTATTTCGTTTGTCAATTCGGTCTTTCGCATGAAAATATGTTTCTGGATGACCAAATTTAATTGTTTACTTTTGTTTAGGAAGCAACCAAATCATGTACCTGAAACAATTGAAATGCATATAATACAAGGTATGTTATTAAAATTTTCTCTTATATAAATTTAATTGCAGAAATGAAGTTTTAATTTTGAATCGATGAGAATGTGTCTAATACAAACGGCAGTGTCATTTTCTACAATACGCATAGAAAACGTATTGAAAAAATGACGATGTGCGTAACGATCTGCAAAAATATGATTGTCTGATCAAATGTTATATTCAAAACACGTGTAACAATTATACACTTACCAATGATTTTCTAATCAGTTCACTTAAAACCTGCTACGGATCAGCAAATCTTCTACTTTTAGCGTGAGTTACGATTACTCTTTATGTGTTATCTCACTTTTCTTTATAATCTTACAATTTCTTATTCAATCATTTCTTTCACAATTTCAATCATTTCTATTAATCAATATTTGTTATCACTATATATTAGCAATATAATTCGATCAATCATAAAAGTGAAGAAGTAAAGAGTTGAGATGAATAAATGTTAATGCAATATATATTAATAGAAAGGGTGAGTATACATCAGGGACCGCCATTTGATTGCACAATTTTGAATTTAACTACCTCACACATATTCTTATGCTCTTTCATTTAGTCGTCGATGAGACGACTACCAAGATATTTTTCAGGTTAACAGGAAAACTTAATGATGACACTCAAAAAATATTGTATGGTCAAAATGTTTTGGTAACATCCAATGTAAGTCTGTCTGTTTGTTCCGCAACCACGTGTAAAGGGCTGAACCGATGTTGTTGAAATTTTCAGTACAGATAGATGTAGGTCTGGAAGGAACTATAGGCTATAGAATTTTTAGAAATTTGCTCTGTGGGCGGAGGGGGCGTGGCAATAGTGTTTTTGATAGCTAGAAGGCTGAAAAATGGTACATATATATTACTGACTACGAGAATGATAAATATGATGCCGAAATTTGGATTTTCATTTTGTGGGCGGAGTGGGCGTGGCAATAGTGTTTTTTGAGCTAGATGGCTGAAAATTGGTACATATATATTACTGACCACGAGAAAGATCAATTTGATGCCGAAATTTCGATTTTCGTTTTGTGGGTAGAGTGGGCGTGGCAATAGTGTTATTTGAGCTAGAAGGCTTAAAAATGGAATGTATATATTACTGACCACGAGAAAGATTAATTTGATGCCGAAATTAGGATTTTAGTTTTGTGGGCGGAGTGGGCGTGGCAAAAGTGTTTTTGAGAGGTAGTAGGCTGAAAATTGGTACATATATATTACTGACCACGATAGATCAATTTGATGCCGAAATTTTGATATCCTTTTTGTGGGCGGATTGGGCGTGGCAATAGAGTTCTTTGAGCTAGAAGGCTGAAAATTAGAATGTATATATTACTGACCACGAAAAAGATAAACATGATGCCGGATTTTGAATTTTCGTTTCGTGGGTGGTGGGGGCGTAGAAAAAGTGTTTTTGAGAGTTAGTAGGCTGAAAATTGGTACATATATATTACTGACCACAATAAATATGAATTTGATGCCAAAATTTGGATTTTCGTTTCGTGGGCGGTGGGAGCATGGCAAAAGTGTCTTTGACAGCTAAAAGGCTGAAAATTGGTACATATATATTACTGACCACGAGAAAGATAAATATGATGCTGGATTTTGAATTTTTTTCGTGGGCAGTGGGGGCGTGGCAATGGTGTTTTTGAGTGGTAGTAGACCGAAGATTGGTACATATATATTACTGACCACGAGAAAGATCAATTTGATGACGAAATTTGGATTTTCGTTTAGTGGGTGGTGGGGGCGTAGAATAAGTGGTTTTTAGCTAGAAAGCTGAAAATTAGAACGTATATATTACAAACCACGATAATATCAATATGATAAGATCGTTATGAAACCTGATTTTAATTTTACCATTTGTTTTTTTGCCTGGCTAAGCGGGCGGGGTTCAGCTAGTGCTATATAAATAATTTAAATGATAAGAAAAGAAATATGTTTTTTAAAGAATGATTATTTTTTAATTTATGATCCAAAATCTGTTCTCAAATTAAAAAAGGAGATTTCAAGTTTAGTATGCTCTCTACCGAACGTTCCCACGGGCGGTATAAGATCACGAATATCCGAAGAACAAACACCATGACGGCTTAACCGACTTATATACCCTCACTCTAGAGAACATGTATATGGAAGCTATAAGGAATACAATTTTATGGCAGGATAATTGGTGTGGAAGGTGCTAGGAGGTTCGTGTCATATGATCCCAGATTCCACATTTATAAAACAATCGTAAAAACATGATCAAATATAAAGTCATAGTGGATTTCAGGCACCAGAATAAAAGATCTGAAGGATCTAATATTTTCTAGGATAGAGACAATTGTGTGGGAGGTACAAGAAGGGGCGTGACTAAAGCGTAAATATTTTTTATGTTTAAAGTGATTAAAAAAACATTTTTAAATAACAAATTGCAAATGATTTTGACTACCCGTATGGATGTTATATCGGTTTTATTGTAGCCAAAGTTTATGCCACTTTGTGTGGGAGGTACCAGAAGGGGTGTGGCAATAACAGCCATATTCCGTGCGAATGTAACCACTAAAAAAGCATTGTTAAATATCAAATTTCACAGTATTCCGATCATCCGTATAGAAGTTATAACAGCTTTAATTTTACGTAGTTTTGCGTGATTTGTGTGGGAGGTACTTGAAGGGGCGTGGCAAAACCCGTCATATTTAGTACACTTAAAGTGATTATCGAAACATTATCAAATACCAAAATACAGCTGATTCCGATTATCCGTTTGGAAGTTATATGGGTTTTAATTTAACATTGGAATATGGACAATTTGTGTGGCAGGTCCCAGAAGGGGCGTGGCAATTTCGCCTATATTCGAATAGAATAGATTGGATATCATACCGCCAGCTGTCAACACCATCACCCTCCTCTGGACACGGTCAAGTAGCTCCAGGGTAGATTCTGGATATTGGTCCAGTAATGAAGTAATTGAGCCGGGGTTAATCAATGTCCTAATATTATAATTATCGATTATAAGCAAGACTATTGTAGGTGTTTTTATACCCTACACCACTTCGTGGTCTAGGGTATTATAAGTTAGTTTCGCGCCAAATGTTTGTAACACCAAGAAATAATCGAGCTAGACCCACCTTTAAGTATACCGATCGGCTTAGAATCACCCGCTGAGTCGATTTAACGATGTCTGTCTGTCCGTCCGTCTGTCCGTCTGCTGTCCATCTAAGCTTGTTCGCACTCTACAGGTCGCAATTGTTGTCCGATTGTCATGAAACTTGGCAGAAGTTATTTTTTCTGGCCAAGGACCATCGGTATCGGTTCAGATTTAGATATAGCCCCCATACAAATGTCGCTCCCTATTTCACTTTTTCTGCTTTAGAAACCACGTATTGTACCCGATTTTCTTCAAGATTGGCACAACATCTTATAATCCAACTACAAACACCTATGCAAAAATTGGGTAAGATCGGTTCAGATTTAGATATAGCCCCCATACAAATGTCTCTCCCGATTTGACATTTTCCGCTCTAGAAACGACATATTGTACCCGATTTTCTTCAAAATTGGCACAACATCTTATAATCCAACTAGAAACACCTATGCAAAAATTGGGTAAGATCGGTTCAGATTTAGATATAGCCCCCATACAAATGACGCTCCCGATTTGACATTTTCCGCTCTAGAAACGACATATTGTACCCGATTTTCTTTAAATTTGGCAGAACATCTTATAATCCAACTAGAAACACGTATGCAAAAATTGGATAAGATCGGTTCAGATTTAGATATAGCCCCCACACAAATGTCGCTCCCGATTTGACATTTTCCGCTCTAGAAACGACATATTATACCTGATTTTCTTTACATTTTGCAGAACATCTTATAATCCAACTAGAAACACGTATGCAAAAATTGAGTAAGATCGGTTGAGATTTAGATATAGCCCCCATACAAATGTCGCTCCCGATTTCACTTTTTCCGCTTTAGAAACCACATGTTGTACCCGATTTTCTTTAAAATTGGCACAACATTTTATAATCGAACTACAAACACCTATGCTGAAAGTGGGTATGATCGGTTCAGATTTAGATATAGCCCCCATACAAATGTCGCTCCCGATTTGACTTTTTCCACTCTAAAATCCACATATTGTACACGTTTTTCTTTAAAATTGGCACAAAATCTTATAACCCAACTAAAAAACCTATGCAAAAATTGGGTAAGATCGTTTCAGATGTAGATATAGCCCTCATACAAATGTTGCTCCCGAATGTTTAACCGATTTTGGCCAAATTTTACATATTATATTTCACCAATAAACAGACATGGTTGAAGAGGGTCACATCGTTCCTGGTTACCCCCATACAAATGTCCTTTCCGATTTAACATTTTTTGTCAAACACATACATTTACAGGATGAAAAATCCTTCCCGATTTTAATTTTTTACCGAATTGAATTGCCCATATGTCCATACTTTGGTATGACTTTGGTATACTACTGTATAATTTGTATTTGTCTGTCGGACAATTTTATCAATTACCATATTATTTACCATATTCGTTAAATTTGACTAAAGATGTATAAATTCATTATATTCATATAATTTGTATGAACTACATAAAATTGCTCCCATGAAATACCTGGGTTTAGTAATCAAAGCGAGGTACATACGTAGGGAGTGGTGTAGGGTATTATATGGTCGGCCCCGCCCGACTTTAGCCTTTCCTTACTTGTTTTTTTTAAATGGACTGTTGTATGAAAATTTACCTGCTCCTCCTCAACATTATTTCCACCAATTGCCTGATGGTCAATTCCATTCATTATTTAATCTGGAATTCCCACTATTGTTCTGTCCATAGTTTCTATTGTTACATCCTCTACTCTGATTTCTGAAATTGTATATTTTGAAAGCTAGAACTCGGCACGCTTGAACTGTTAAAATTAGTTTTTCGTATTATTACAATTAAAGTTTGGAAGCGAATTCCAATTCGAGATACTACTTGATCCATGTATATTAATTCCACTTCAATTTTTAACATTCCCAGAATCACTATTTTGTTCATTTATATTTCAGCTAAAATGTAGAGGATAGGGCTCAGAACGCTACCTTGTGGGACCCCTGCCATTATTTCCCGACTACTGCCGACGTGGTGCCCACACTTGACTCTAAAGCTACGGTGTTTCAAGTATGAGTTAAGAAGACTGTGAGTGTTCGCGGGTAGATATTTTGGAATTTTCTAGTTCAGGCCTTCGTGTCAAATGTTCTCAAAAGCCTAGGCAACGTCGAGGAATACAGCACAACAATATTACTTTTTAAAAGCATTTCGTATTTCAGCGGTCAATCTGTTTACTTGCTCTATAGTGTTATGACCTTCGCGGAATCCAAATTGGTAATCCGGAATCACGTTTTTAGATACAATCCCGAAAGTAAGCTTATTGCCCTATAGTACGAAGGGACTGTTTTGTCATTTCCAGGTTTCAGAATCATCTTTATTAATGAAATCTTCCATTATATTGGAAAATAGCATATTCTAAAATGGAGTTGAACAAATTTGAATGAAACCGTATAGCCATAAATTGTAGTTCCAAAATCATTTTCGGCGTTATAAGGTCGTATCCGGGAGCTTTTCCCAGTTTAATGGTATCCTTTATAATACGCGTGAGTTCGTATGGATTTGTTGTCAAGGATGTTAGAGAGCACTCCTTGTCGTCCACTGCATCAGATAACGTAATGTTATTACTAGCCTCGTTTGGACGAACAACTTGATCCAAGTAATCGGCGTAAACTTGTGCCTTATCATCTTCTGAAGTTATCCATTATCCATTTGTATTGCGAATGGGGAAGTTAGTCTCTACTGGCATACTTGTATTACGAAGTGATTTCCATAGCTAAAAATTCGTTGAATTTGTTGGAGTAACGCCTTCGATAAAATTAGTTTGCCGGCGCCTATACTCTTTTCTAAGAGCTGCCTGTATTTTGTTAGCTGCCTCAGATAGTCTTAACCTAGCGATCGGTCATCGCGTAACTTGCCATTCATTGTCAAGGAACTCTATTTCCCTATTTGTGTATGATCCACCATTTACCGTAGGGGCATTTTGGTGAGGCGTAGGATGTAGAGCTGTCTAATTTAAAATGGAATTGAGCTTATTCACTCTGTCATCAATATCGTCATCATTTTCAATATGGTCATCGAATCCGATGTGGCTACTTATGTATTTTTTATATCTTAACCAGTTGGCTATTTATTTTATTTTATTATAATAATTACGGGTGAGTGATTCGACGAGAAGTCGCGACAAGTTTCAGCGGACAATTTGTTTTTTTCAATCCTCTAAAAATGCCAAAATCCATTAGATCAGGCTGTTTACTATTGTCAGTAGGCCAGTATTTTGGCTGACGTGGAGAGATAAAGTTAATGCCATTTCGACGTTCCATGAGGAAAATTATATAATTGTCTGCCCTTGGGATTTGTGTATGCTTAGTATTTATGTACGAGTTTTCTCCTCTGTGTTGTGCAGTAACAGGCACCTGCGTTATCTGTATTTCCGGAGTTGCCTCGTTTTGGTTCCTTACAGTCTGTAAGCGAGCATTAAATTTTCTTTTAAGTGCCTTGTAGATCTCACAACCTCTATAATTTGCAGTGTGTCCCCGCCACAGTTACTGCATTTCTTTTGCGCTTTCTGGGTCGTGGTAAAATTCTAAGACGATCTAGCCATGTCCGTCTGTCTGTTGAAAGCACGCTAGTCGTCGAACGAAATGAGTTAGGAGGTTGAAATTGTATGTCTTATGGTTGCAGATCGGTTGAGATTGAAAGTAGGCGAAATCGCCCCAGAGGGAAATTTTTCCCTAACAAGGACTGAAAATACCCCCTAATATTTGGAATTTTTTAAATTTCTGCCTTATTTGTACTTGAAATTTTTGTTCTGGAAGCGTAAAAGTACCAAAAAGTAAATACAAGTTTTAGCGTACGAAAAGGGATAAAAATGGTACCAATGAAACGACAGCTAGAAGAATGAAATTTGGAATATACATCCCTCTAATTGCGTAGATACGTAAAATGGAGGGATTCGTACTTTTAAGGGATATAATTTGAAAAGAGGGATAAAAATGGTACCAACCAAACCGCTGAAGTTGAAATCATGAAATTCGGTGTATATATGTGAAAATGCGAAACAAACAGATTTTTTTTTTAAATTTTTACTTATGGTACCAAACAAACGAAACAACGAAATTCGGTATGTACATTTCTTCGACTGCTTAGACGCGAAAAATGAGATCTTTCAACATTCGTACCTTCAGAAACAAGGTATTCAGAATCATGATATTCAGTATTTGCACTCGTCTTCCAAATAGAAAAAGGAGTGAAACTTGTCCAAACAAACGGCTGTAGCTAAAATCTGAAACATATTGGGTCTTCAATATAAAAACTTTTCCTAGCAAAATGGTACAGGCATTTAGGCTGTAGCTGGAATAAAGAAATTGAAAATGGAGGAAATCGACCCTGAGGGAATGAATGAATCATCAGCATCACAAAGAGTGCGCATATGTATGCCTTATTGTTTGAAATAGTAAAAAAATCGTATTTCGCATAAAAATATCACAATTTTTTTATAATGGTAACGCACTTTTCAGTACAGTCGACAGCCTCTAATCTGCTGGTAATACTGTGGAATGCACTCCACAGTATATAAGCTTCGGCCTGGCCGAACTTAACGATTTTTACTTTTTTTTCCACTAAATTTGTAAAGACGATGCAATTGAATGCGGCGATATAGAAAAGGCTTTGTCCTATTTATTCAACTTTATTAATATTAAAATATTTGTATGCAACGGACGTGCACCACTCTATTCTAAAAGGTGATCTGCTGAATCTATGTATACCAGTTGCTGTTCTGTTCGCAACCAGTTGCTGATCTTTTCGCTACTAGTTGCTGATCTGTTCGCTACCAGTTGCTGTTCTGCCTGCTACCATTTCAATATATCTTGTTAAAAGTGGACTTGGTCGATAATTTTGTCAATACTATGGATGAAGGAAAAGTTTTGGAAGAATTATGCAAATCTAGAAAAATATTAAACAGAACCGTTAAAAAACTTATTGCATTAACTAGTGATAAAAATATAAAATCAAACCAATCACATTATGCAAGTTCTAAATTTGAAACTAGTACCCCCCATGGAAAATATGAGTTTGAACCCATTACGCCAGAAAAGCTCTGTAAACATGAAGGTACAAAGGTAAAAGAAAGTGGTGACTTTTTCTGTCCCAAATGATATATACAGGCCCGTGCGCAGGATTTTCCCCTGGGGGGGTTTTCATTTACACTCATAAAAAAGTTATAATGTGTTAAAATTAACTAAAATTTACGAAACCAAGTACATTTTTACTAAATATAAGTAGAATTTTGCTGAAATTTTCCTAAATTGAGGTAAATTTTTCTTAAAACCAAGCTTTTTTTTACTAAATTTAAGCAAATATTTCTTAAAGCTAAGTAAATGGTTACTCAAATCAAGTAAATATTTACTTAAACTGAGACAAGTTTGCTGATTTTTTTCCTTAAAACAAGTATTCTTTTACTTAAACACTGGAAAATTTTACTTAATACAAGGAAAAAAGTGAACTTAAAATAAGTACAATTTAACTAAAAAAATCATACAAATGGTTTTGCTTCAGAGTATACAAAACTGATACAAAAAATTACAACATGAAATATTTCTCAAAAGTTTCATGATACCTCTGTCATAAAGAGTTGAGCTATTACTCCATGATTGTTGAGAAGACAAGATAGGCGCCTTCGCAGTGGTTGTTTAAAATAATTCATAAAGTATTTAAGAAATAAGTCTCTACAAACGAACGACAATTGCTTCTTAGATTAATATTCAAGAATTTTTTTTAACAATTTCAAATGTTTGAAGAATGAATGTATGAAGAACTCGGCATAAATTTCGGTAAACATTTTAACTTCATTTTATGAAAAAACACATTTTTAAGTTAAAATTTCCTAAATGGAATTTTTTCCATACAAAAAATTTCAGATTTTTTTCTCACTTAAAACCTTGAAAATATTCTTTCACATAAGTTTGAATTTACTCAATTTTAAGAATTTTTTATTAGATCCAAAAAAATGTTTTTAAGTAAATCCACTACCCTATTTCTAGTAAATGAATGAATGAATGAATTACTATGGCTTTGAATGAAGGAAACTTTACTCATACTTAGTTAATTTTCCAACTTTTTAAGAAATTTTTACTGGAGCGTTTGGAAACCACTCATATTTTATTGTCAGGATCTTCGAGAAATATTTTGATACATTCGTCCGACAGACATTGTCGGCAAAATTGCATTTCAGTAATCCATCTATCAGTACACTCAAAGGAATATGTCAGTAAAAGAAAGCAGAAAGTATACTGAAAGAGCAGATTTTCTGCTGTTAAAAAAGAGACAACAGATTTGTATCTGCTGAGATGGTAAGCTGTTTTTAGCAATATATATGATACGCATATTGTCCCAAGCTAATATAAAATAAAATTCGAGCTAAACTCGTTTATGAACGCTTATCTATTTTTATATTTTAATTAACAACAGCCAATTTTAGCAGACTGCAAACTCTTTATTAGTGTGAATGGTGATGTAAGATTGCAGAAAACTGCTGTTATGCCAAAAAACAGCTGTAATAGCAGAAAAGTGTCTGCTGATAGGCAGCAGACAATCGCTGCTTTTATTAACAGACTTGTTCTATAAGTGTAGAACTTTTTTTAAATAGTTGCTTGAAATTACATACATACATATCGAGGGCTTATATTCATAAGTGGCTTGAACAAAAACATAACTTTTCAGGAGAGCGAAAAATCTGATTTTCTCCTTAATTTAAAGAGAAATTATTAATCGTTCTTTCACAGTTTAATCTAAAAAGGATTACTAAGTGCTACGATTTTCGAAGTTTTCGAAATTTCCTATTATTCGCGGTTACATGGTTCATAGCCACTATTGTATGTTTAAAATTGAGCACTATGAATGTTGAAATAAGAATAATATTTTTTGTAAACTCCATAACTTTTTTCATGAAATCTTGGCAATGTTGTACAGAAAACACATTTTCTGTGATGTACACAGCAAAATTGTAACATATATGTAGCAAGTCGCAAAAATCGTTGCAATTGATGATAAATCCAATTCCTTATAATTTAACTTTCTTCATTCATAATTCTGAAACTTTTCATACACAAATATTCCCCATGAAATCAGCAATCACATGCCAAAGAAATATTTTGGTATTCTCAATATAATAAAAAGTAAAAATGGCTTTAGAAAAAATCTTTTCCAAATTTATATGACAGATGACATCCAAATCTGAGAATAGTTTGGCATCAAAAACTCATTCTCGAGGAAACGGTTCATAGCCACTTTTGAATATAAGCTCTCGATATATATTTTGAAGAAATATTACAAAAAAACGATCAAATTCCTCGGCGATAAACCCTTCAGTCCCGCATTTTTTCTATGATAAATGCATAAAATTGGATATGCTTTTTGACAAAGTATGGGTCTACATAGGATGTCTAAGGAGTTTTGGGGTTTTTAATTTATATAGGACATGAGTAACAGGATGTTTACTCAAAATCTTTATACGCATATTCCGGTTAAATAAAAAATATTTGGAAAAGTTTCTTCATTTTTATATTATTGGAATATTTGGAAATGTTTCTTCATTTTTATAATATGTATATGTATAAATTCGAATAACAAATACAGTTTTTTTTGTATTCGATGAAATGCAAGAAGAAACAACTAGACATTTTAATTCCAAAAAACCAAATAATTGGTATTTTAGAGTTACGTCTTCCTACGTAGATCCAAGTTACTGAATTTGTTGTTCCTCTTTTGAATAATACTTGTTACATATGTACAAAAAAATATTAACTCTGAAAAATATTTGACATAAGTGATAAATATAACCAAAATTTTAGTAAGTTAAAACTCATTTCTTATTGTTTCGCAATTTTAAAGCAGATTTTAAAATGGAGACCTACACGCAGAGAAAAAATGCATTTCGTAGAAACGAAATTTTAAACACGTGAATATCGTTTCTTCGTTTGTCGAAATGGATTTGTATTATAATTGCAAACTCCCAAAACATTGGAAGTAACAGATACCGTTGTTGTTGCAACTGTGATGAAAATAGGACACATCGGTTCAGATTTAGATACAGCTCCATAAAAATGTCCAATCGCAAATGTTACATCTTAGCGCTCTACAAGCATCAATCAAATTATTTGATTTTATTAAGAATATTTTAGATTTCATTATGATATCATAGTGATTCTTATCTACACTTTTTTAAAATTACTACACGATTTTGTTATTAAATTTACAAACTTTTATTGCAGTACACAATTAAAAGTTCATAAGATATAGCTCTAGTCGAATGTCAAGAAGTGGTATCGGTTAATAAAAATGAAAATTTTCCGAACAATTTGGTGTCCATTAGCGAAATTAGCACTACACAATCTTGAAATTGGCACAATTCGTTTAGTTTGTTTGTATTTTTCATAACCTTTGTCCGAAATTCAAGAAAGTGTCCACGATTTTTTATATAATTTTCATGTTTTCACGATTTTACTGCAAAATTACCGAGTTATTCTAAAAAGACCTTAAAATTTTTATATTTTATTGTTTCAGAAACTCTAGAAGGTTTTAAAAAGTATAAGTTCGAAACCTCTCTGGGTGGGGGGTTTGAACCCCAAAACGCCCCCTGCGCACGGCCCTGGATATATATATATATATATATATATATATATATATATATATATATATATATATATATATATAAAAGAGTTGCGTGATTGAGTGACTGACTGACTGATCACTCCCCAGACCAAACGGCTAGAGCTAGAATCATGAAATTTGGTGTGTACATTTCTCTTACAGTGTAGAGGTGTGATAAGACATGATTTTTCGAATTTCGTACTTTTAAGGGGTAAAAAGGGATAAAAATGGTACCACCGCAATGACCAAACGGCTGGGCCTAGAATCTTGAAATTTTGTATGGATATTCCTCTTGCGGCATGAAGACAACCCAAAAAGTGACATTTTAAAAATTCGTAAATTATACAAAAAGGGACAAAAATGGTACCTACAACATGGTTCAACCATGAATAATGAAACTTGGTATGTACATTTCCCTTACATGAAGAAATCAGATTTGAAGGGAGTTTTTCGTAATTCGTACTTTTAAAGGGTAAAATGGGGTAAAGAGGGATAAAAATTGTACCACCGCAATGACCAAACGGCTGGGACTAGAATCTTGAAATTTTGGTACAAAAATTTATCTTATAGCTTCAACGCGCCCAAGAAAGTATTTTTAAAAATTGGTACTTTTTGGGGGTGAAATCGGGAAAAAAAAAGGGATAAAAATAGTACCACCAAACCAAAACGGCTGGCCTTGATTCTTGAAATTTGGTATGGACATTTCTCTTATAGTATGAAGACATCCCAAAAAATGTCATTTCTAAAATTCGTACCTTTGGGGGGTCAAATGGGACAAAAATTGTACTAACAACATGGCTGAAGCTAAAATCATGAAATTTGGTATGTACATTTCCCTTACAGCGAAGAAATCAGATTTGAAGGGAGTTTTTCGTAATTCGTACTTTTAAGTGGTAAAATGGGGTAATGAGGGATAAAAACTGTACCACCATCCTGACCAAACAGCAGGGCCTAGAATCTTGAAATTTGGAACGGGCATTATTTTTACAGCACGAATGAGACTAAGAAAATATTTTTCAAAACTCGTACTTTTTGTGAGTGAAATTGGGTAGAAAGGGATACAAAATGGTACCAATCAAACAGACGGAGCTGGGATCATGAAATTCGAATGCTTACAAACGCAAATTGAAGGAATTTTTCGAAATTCGTACTTTTAAAGGGCAAACGAGAAAAGCGGGATAAAAAAGGTGCCAAGAACATGGATGACGCTACAATAATTAAATTCGGTACGCATATTCGTCTTACAGTGTAGATGAGTAATAACAAGGAACTTTCCGATATTTGTACATTTAAGGGATTAAATGGGTTAAAAATTGTACCACCGCCAAATTTTACCAAAATACTGTGCATAGAATCTTGAAATTTGGAACGCATATTACTCTTGTAACGAAAATATTCTTCATTAATTTAAACTTTTAGGTGTGAAATTGGGTAAAAACGGATAACAACGGTACCAATCATGAAATTCGGTTTGTACATGCATAGAAACAAAAAATTAATTTATTTTTCGAAATTCTTACCTTTTTAGATCCCTATTGTACCAACAACACGGCTGAAACTAGAATCGTGAAATTCGGTGTGTATATTCCTCTGACAGTGTAGACACGAAACATTAACTGATTATCAATATTTATACTTTTGTATATGTACTTTAAAGGGGGAAGCGGATCAAAAGTGGTGCAAATGATACCAACCAAAATTGGGGATTTGGGATAAAGATAGTACCAACCAAAGAAATTCGGTGTGTACATTTCTCCGAGAGTTTGAATAAACTCTTTAAGTCCCTTCCAGAGTCATCGTGTATACCAGCGAGCCAGACGGACGTGAAAGGGTCTTGGGACATACTTATGGTTTTAAATCTCTCCTTCAATGCGTTACACTTTTATTCTATCCCGAATGATATTTTCACAGCTTAAGAAAGAAACGTCCAAATAATTTTCTACTTTATATGATTTTTTGTAGAAAAATTGTTTCCATTTTGTGCCTATAAATTAAACTATTGACTACGTATAAACGCTGAAAGTGATATCCTTAAAAACAGTTTGAATACTGATACAAACTACTGTCTTACCATACCATATTTCCGCGTACGAAGTAGCGGGTATTTGCTAGTAGATATATATAAGTTATGGCAAAGACAAACAAACCCAACGGAAAGATGTCATTCGATCCATAATGGAACGACTGCATTCCGTTGTGGGTTGTTTGTTGAGAATTGTGCTCACACTTTGCCTCCAAATCCAACCAACATCATCATATACTATACATAGATCTCGTCTCTGTTCTGTAGTGTCGAACAAAGGCAATCATATTGCAAATAAGATTATGTAAACAACCGTACAACGGTTGGTGAACACATATTATGAAATAAAAAGGCCAGGGCCGTGCGCAGGATTTTCCCCTGGGGGGGGGGTGTTTCATCTAATTTTACAAAAAAAGCAGGTGAAAATTCTATTAATTATTTTAGTCAATGTTCAATTTTTCTCCTGAAGTCTAGTCAGTATATGGCGCAATGATAAATGACGTGTCAGCGAGAGCGTTTCGAAACCATTCATATTTTTTACCAGTTTCTTCGAGAAATATTTTGATACATTCGACCGACAGATGTCGTATTCCATCTATCAGTACACTCAAAGGAATTTGTCAGTAAAAGAAAGCAGAAAGTCTACTGAAAGAGCAGATTTTCTTCTGAAAAAGAGACAGCTAGTTTGTATCTGTTGAGATGGTAAACAGCTAAACAACTAGAAACATCTGTGGTGAAATTGGTTCAGATCGGTTCAAATTTAGATATAGCTCCCATACAAATTTTGCCCTCAATTTGACTTTTTCCACTCCATAGAACACATATTTTAACCGATTTTCTTCAAATTTGGCACTGGAAATTCGAAACTCGTTTATGAACGCTTATCCATTTTTATATTTTACTTAACAGCAGCTAATTTTAGCAGACTGCAAACTAGCAGAGTGAATGGTGACTGCCGTAAGCAGAAAAGTGTCTGCGGATAGGCAGACAATCACTGCTTTTATTAACAGACTTCTTCTCTAAGTGTAGAACTTATTTTTTAAATAGTTGCTTGAAAGTAGATACATACATATATATTTTGAAGAAATATTACACACAAAAACGATAGAATTCCCGTCGCTATGATAATTACAGAAAATTGGATATGCTTGTTGACAAAGTATTGGTCTAAATATGATGTCTAACGAGTTTTGGGGTCTTTAATGTATACAGGGCATGATTAATAGGATGTTTATTCAAAATCTTTATACTCATATTTCGATTAAATAAAAAATACCGTTGTTGTTGCAACTGTGATGAAAATAGGACACATCGGTTCAGATTTAGATACAGCTCCATAAAAATGTCCAATCGCAAATGTTACATCTTAGCGCTCTACAAGCATCAATCAAATTATTTGATTTTATTAAGAATATTTTAGATTTCATTATGATATCATAGTGATTCTTATCTACACTTTTTTAAAATTACTACACGATTTTGTTATTAAATTTACAAACTTTTATTGCAGTACACAATTAAAAGTTCATAAGATATAGCTCTAGTCGAATGTCAAGAAGTGGTATCGGTTAATAAAAATGAAAATTTTCCGAACAATTTGGTGTCCATTAGCGAAATTAGCACTACACAATCTTGAAATTGGCACAATTCGTTTAGTGTGTTTGTATTTTTCATAACCTTTGTCCGAAATTCAAGAAAGTGTCCACGATTTTTTATATAATTTTCATGTTTTCACGATTTTACTGCAAAATTACCGAGTTATTCTAAAAAGACCTTAAAATTTTTATATTTTATTGTTTCAGAAACTCTAGAAGGTTTTAAAAAGTATAAGTTCGAAACCTCTCTGGGTGGGGGGTTTGAACCCCAAAACGCCCCCTGCGCACGGCCCTGGATATATATATATATATATAAAAGAGTTGCGTGATTGAGTGACTGACTGACTGATCACTCCCCAGACCAAACGGCTAGAGCTAGAATCATGAAATTTGGTGTGTACATTTCTCTTACAGTGTAGAGGTGTGATAAGACATGATTTTTCGAATTTCGTACTTTTAAGGGGTAAAAAGGGATAAAAATGGTACCACCGCAATGACCAAACGGCTGGGCCTAGAATCTTGAAATTTTGTATGGATATTCCTCTTGCGGCATGAAGACAACCCAAAAAGTGACATTTTAAAAATTCGTAAATTATACAAAAAGGGACAAAAATGGTACCTACAACATGGTTCAACCATGAATAATGAAACTTGGTATGTACATTTCCCTTACATGAAGAAATCAGATTTGAAGGGAGTTTTTCGTAATTCGTACTTTTAAAGGGTAAAATGGGGTAAAGAGGGATAAAAATTGTACCACCGCAATGACCAAACGGCTGGGACTAGAATCTTGAAATTTTGGTACAAAAATTTATCTTATAGCTTCAACGCGCCCAAGAAAGTATTTTTAAAAATTGGTACTTTTTGGGGGTGAAATCGGGAAAAAAAAGGGATAAAAATAGTACCACCAAACCAAAACGGCTGGCCTTGATTCTTGAAATTTGGTATGGACATTTCTCTTATAGTATGAAGACATCCCAAAAAATGTCATTTCTAAAATTCGTACCTTTGGGGGGTCAAATGGGACAAAAATTGTACTAACAACATGGCTGAAGCTAAAATCATGAAATTTGGTATGTACATTTCCCTTACAGCGAAGAAATCAGATTTGAAGGGAGTTTTTCGTAATTCGTACTTTTAAGTGGTAAAATGGGGTAATGAGGGATAAAAACTGTACCACCATCCTGACCAAACAGCAGGGCCTAGAATCTTGAAATTTGGAACGGGCATTATTTTTACAGCACGAATGAGACTAAGAAAATATTTTTCAAAACTCGTACTTTTTGTGAGTGAAATTGGGTAGAAAGGGATACAAAATGGTACCAATCAAACAGACGGAGCTGGGATCATGAAATTCGAATGCTTACAAACGCAAATTGAAGGAATTTTTCGAAATTCGTACTTTTAAAGGGCAAACGAGAAAAGCGGGATAAAAAAGGTGCCAAGAACATGGATGACGCTACAATAATTAAATTCGGTACGCATATTCGTCTTACAGTGTAGATGAGTAATAACAAGGAACTTTCCGATATTTGTACATTTAAGGGATTAAATGGGTTAAAAATTGTACCACCGCCAAATTTTACCAAAATACTGTGCATAGAATCTTGAAATTTGGAACGCATATTACTCTTGTAACGAAAATATTCTTCATTAATTTAAACTTTTAGGTGTGAAATTGGGTAAAAACGGATAACAACGGTACCAATCATGAAATTCGGTTTGTACATGCATAGAAACAAAAAATTAATTTATTTTTCGAAATTCTTACCTTTTTAGATCCCTATTGTACCAACAACACGGCTGAAACTAGAATCGTGAAATTCGGTGTGTATATTCCTCTGACAGTGTAGACACGAAACATTAACTGATTATCAATATTTATACTTTTGTATATGTACTTTAAAGGGGGAAGCGGATCAAAAGTGGTGCAAATGATACCAACCAAAATTGGGGATTTGGGATAAAGATAGTACCAACCAAAGAAATTCGGTGTGTACATTTCTCCGAGAGTTTGAATAAACTCTTTAAGTCCCTTCCAGAGTCATCGTGTATACCAGCGAGCCAGACGGACGTGAAAGGGTCTTGGGACATACTTATGGTTTTAAATCTCTCCTTCAATGCGTTACACTTTTATTCTATCCCGAATGATATTTTCACAGCTTAAGAAAGAAACGTCCAAATAATTTTCTACTTTATATGATTTTTTGTAGAAAAATTGTTTCCATTTTGTGCCTATAAATTAAACTATTGACTACGTATAAACGCTGAAAGTGATATCCTTAAAAACAGTTTGAATACTGATACAAACTACTGTCTTACCATACCATATTTCCGCGTACGAAGTAGCGGGTATTTGCTAGTAGATATATATAAGTTATGGCAAAGACAAACAAACCCAACGGAAAGATGTCATTCGATCCATAATGGAACGACTGCATTCCGTTGTGGGTTGTTTGTTGAGAATTGTGCTCACACTTTGCCTCCAAATCCAACCAACATCATCATATACTATACATAGATCTCGTCTCTGTTCTGTAGTGTCGAACAAAGGCAATCATATTGCAAATAAGATTATGTAAACAACCGTACAACGGTTGGTGAACACATATTATGAAATAAAAAGGCCAGGGCCGTGCGCAGGATTTTCCCCTGGGGGGGGGGGGGGGGTGTTTCATCTAATTTTACAAAAAAAGCAGGTGAAAATTCTATTAATTATTTTAGTCAATGTTCAATTTTTCTCCTGAAGTCTAGTCAGTATATGGCGCAATGATAAATGACGTGTCAGCGAGAGCGTTTCGAAACCATTCATATTTTTTACCAGTTTCTTCGAGAAATATTTTGATACATTCGACCGACAGATGTCGTATTCCATCTATCAGTACACTCAAAGGAATTTGTCAGTAAAAGAAAGCAGAAAGTCTACTGAAAGAGCAGATTTTCTTCTGAAAAAGAGACAGCTAGTTTGTATCTGTTGAGATGGTAAACAGCTAAACAACTAGAAACATCTGTGGTGAAATTGGTTCAGATCGGTTCAAATTTAGATATAGCTCCCATACAAATTTTGCCCTCAATTTGACTTTTTCCACTCCATAGAACACATATTTTAACCGATTTTCTTCAAATTTGGCACTGGAAATTCGAAACTCGTTTATGAACGCTTATCCATTTTTATATTTTACTTAACAGCAGCTAATTTTAGCAGACTGCAAACTAGCAGAGTGAATGGTGACTGCCGTAAGCAGAAAAGTGTCTGCGGATAGGCAGACAATCACTGCTTTTATTAACAGACTTCTTCTCTAAGTGTAGAACTTATTTTTTAAATAGTTGCTTGAAAGTAGATACATACATATATATTTTGAAGAAATATTACACACAAAAACGATAGAATTCCCGTCGCTATGATAATTACAGAAAATTGGATATGCTTGTTGACAAAGTATTGGTCTAAATATGATGTCTAACGAGTTTTGGGGTCTTTAATGTATACAGGGCATGATTAATAGGATGTTTATTCAAAATCTTTATACTCATATTTCGATTAAATAAAAAATACCGTTGTTGTTGCAACTGTGATGAAAATAGGACACATCGGTTCAGATTTAGATACAGCTCCATAAAAATGTCCAATCGCAAATGTTACATCTTAGCGCTCTACAAGCATCAATCAAATTATTTGATTTTATTAAGAATATTTTAGATTTCATTATGATATCATAGTGATTCTTATCTACACTTTTTTAAAATTACTACACGATTTTGTTATTAAATTTACAAACTTTTATTGCAGTACACAATTAAAAGTTCATAAGATATAGCTCTAGTCGAATGTCAAGAAGTGGTATCGGTTAATAAAAATGAAAATTTTCCGAACAATTTGGTGTCCATTAGCGAAATTAGCACTACACAATCTTGAAATTGGCACAATTCGTTTAGTTTGTTTGTATTTTTCATAACCTTTGTCCGAAATTCAAGAAAGTGTCCACGATTTTTTATATAATTTTCATGTTTTCACGATTTTACTGCAAAATTACCGAGTTATTCTAAAAAGACCTTAAAATTTTTATATTTTATTGTTTCAGAAACTCTAGAAGGTTTTAAAAAGTATAAGTTCGAAACCTCTCTGGGTGGGGGGTTTGAACCCCAAAACGCCCCCTGCGCACGGCCCTGGATATATATATATATATATATATATATATATATATATATATATATATATATATATATATATATATATATATATATATATATATATATATATATATATATGTATATATATATATATATATAGATATATATATATAAAAGAGTTGCGTGATTGAGTGACTGACTGACTGATCACTCCCCAGACCAAACGGCTAGAGCTAGAATCATGAAATTTGGTGTGTACATTTCTCTTACAGTGTAGAGGTGTGATAAGACATGATTTTTCGAATTTCGTACTTTTAAGGGGTAAAAAGGGATAAAAATGGTACCACCGCAATGACCAAACGGCTGGGCCTAGAATCTTGAAATTTTGTATGGATATTCCTCTTGCGGCATGAAGACAACCCAAAAAGTGACATTTTAAAAATTCGTAAATTATACAAAAAGGGACAAAAATGGTACCTACAACATGGTTCAACCATGAATAATGAAACTTGGTATGTACATTTCCCTTACATGAAGAAATCAGATTTGAAGGGAGTTTTTCGTAATTCGTACTTTTAAAGGGTAAAATGGGGTAAAGAGGGATAAAAATTGTACCACCGCAATGACCAAACGGCTGGGACTAGAATCTTGAAATTTTGGTACAAAAATTTATCTTATAGCTTCAACGCGCCCAAGAAAGTATTTTTAAAAATTGGTACTTTTTGGGGGTGAAATCGGGAAAAAAAAGGGATAAAAATAGTACCACCAAACCAAAACGGCTGGCCTTGATTCTTGAAATTTGGTATGGACATTTCTCTTATAGTATGAAGACATCCCAAAAAATGTCATTTCTAAAATTCGTACCTTTGGGGGGTCAAATGGGACAAAAATTGTACTAACAACATGGCTGAAGCTAAAATCATGAAATTTGGTATGTACATTTCCCTTACAGCGAAGAAATCAGATTTGAAGGGAGTTTTTCGTAATTCGTACTTTTAAGTGGTAAAATGGGGTAATGAGGGATAAAAACTGTACCACCATCCTGACCAAACAGCAGGGCCTAGAATCTTGAAATTTGGAACGGGCATTATTTTTACAGCACGAATGAGACTAAGAAAATATTTTTCAAAACTCGTACTTTTTGTGAGTGAAATTGGGTAGAAAGGGATACAAAATGGTACCAATCAAACAGACGGAGCTGGGATCATGAAATTCGAATGCTTACAAACGCAAATTGAAGGAATTTTTCGAAATTCGTACTTTTAAAGGGCAAACGAGAAAAGCGGGATAAAAAAGGTGCCAAGAACATGGATGACGCTACAATAATTAAATTCGGTACGCATATTCGTCTTACAGTGTAGATGAGTAATAACAAGGAACTTTCCGATATTTGTACATTTAAGGGATTAAATGGGTTAAAAATTGTACCACCGCCAAATTTTACCAAAATACTGTGCATAGAATCTTGAAATTTGGAACGCATATTACTCTTGTAACGAAAATATTCTTCATTAATTTAAACTTTTAGGTGTGAAATTGGGTAAAAACGGATAACAACGGTACCAATCATGAAATTCGGTTTGTACATGCATAGAAACAAAAAATTAATTTATTTTTCGAAATTCTTACCTTTTTAGATCCCTATTGTACCAACAACACGGCTGAAACTAGAATCGTGAAATTCGGTGTGTATATTCCTCTGACAGTGTAGACACGAAACATTAACTGATTATCAATATTTATACTTTTGTATATGTACTTTAAAGGGGGAAGCGGATCAAAAGTGGTGCAAATGATACCAACCAAAATTGGGGATTTGGGATAAAGATAGTACCAACCAAAGAAATTCGGTGTGTACATTTCTCCGAGAGTTTGAATAAACTCTTTAAGTCCCTTCCAGAGTCATCGTGTATACCAGCGAGCCAGACGGACGTGAAAGGGTCTTGGGACATACTTATGGTTTTAAATCTCTCCTTCAATGCGTTACACTTTTATTCTATCCCGAATGATATTTTCACAGCTTAAGAAAGAAACGTCCAAATAATTTTCTACTTTATATGATTTTTTGTAGAAAAATTGTTTCCATTTTGTGCCTATAAATTAAACTATTGACTACGTATAAACGCTGAAAGTGATATCCTTAAAAACAGTTTGAATACTGATACAAACTATTGTCTTACCATACCATATTTCCGCGTACGAAGTAGCGGGTATTTGCTAGTAGATATATATAAGTTATGGCAAAGACAAACAAACCCAACGGAAAGATGTCATTCGATCCATAATGGAACGACTGCATTCCGTTGTGGGTTGTTTGTTGAGAATTGTGCTCACACTTTGCCTCCAAATCCAACCAACATCATCATATACTATACATAGATCTCGTCTCTGTTCTGTAGTGTCGAACAAAGGCAATCATATTGCAAATAAGATTATGTAAACAACCGTACAACGGTTGGTGAACACATATTATGAAATAAAAAGGCCAGGGCCGTGCGCAGGATTTTCCCCTGGGGGGGGGGGGGGGTGTTTCATCTAATTTTACAAAAAAAGCAGGTGAAAATTCTATTAATTATTTTAGTCAATGTTCAATTTTTCTCCTGAAGTCTAGTCAGTATATGGCGCAATGATAAATGACGTGTCAGCGAGAGCGTTTCGAAACCATTCATATTTTTTACCAGTTTCTTCGAGAAATATTTTGATACATTCGACCGACAGATGTCGTATTCCATCTATCAGTACACTCAAAGGAATTTGTCAGTAAAAGAAAGCAGAAAGTCTACTGAAAGAGCAGATTTTCTTCTGAAAAAGAGACAGCTAGTTTGTATCTGTTGAGATGGTAAACAGCTAAACAACTAGAAACATCTGTGGTGAAATTGGTTCAGATCGGTTCAAATTTAGATATAGCTCCCATACAAATTTTGCCCTCAATTTGACTTTTTCCACTCCATAGAACACATATTTTAACCGATTTTCTTCAAATTTGGCACTGGAAATTCGAAACTCGTTTATGAACGCTTATCCATTTTTATATTTTACTTAACAGCAGCTAATTTTAGCAGACTGCAAACTAGCAGAGTGAATGGTGACTGCCGTAAGCAGAAAAGTGTCTGCGGATAGGCAGACAATCACTGCTTTTATTAACAGACTTCTTCTCTAAGTGTAGAACTTATTTTTTAAATAGTTGCTTGAAAGTAGATACATACATATATATTTTGAAGAAATATTACACACAAAAACGATAGAATTCCCGTCGCTATGATAATTACAGAAAATTGGATATGCTTGTTGACAAAGTATTGGTCTAAATATGATGTCTAACGAGTTTTGGGGTCTTTAATGTATACAGGGCATGATTAATAGGATGTTTATTCAAAATCTTTATACTCATATTTCGATTAAATAAAAAATATTTGGAAATGTTTCTTCATTGTTATAATCTTAAATATGTATATATATGAATAGCAAATACAGTTTTTTTTGTACTTGATGAAATGCAAGAAGAAACACCTACAAATTTTAATTACAAAAAATAATTGGTATTTTAGAGTTTCGTCTTCCTACGTAGAACCAAGATACTGAATTTGTTGTTTCTCTTTTAAATACTACTTGTTACATATATACAAAAATAAAAAAATATTAACTCTGAAAAATATTTGACACAAGTGAGAAATATGACATAAAAATAGTAAGTTAAAACTCATTTCTTATTGTTTCGCAACTTTAAAGTAGATTTTAAAATAGAGACCTGCACGCAGAGAAAAATGCATTACGTAGAAACGAAATTTTAGACACGTAAAGATCGTTTTTAAATTTCTTTTGTGGGAAAAAATAGTTTGTTTGCGGTAAACATGTCATCACTTGTTGTTGTTGTCAAATATGTTTATATCAAACAGTTTTCTTCGTTTGTCGAAACGGATTTGTATTATCATTACAAACTCCCAAAAAGTTTAGAAGTAACAGGAACCGTTGTTCTTGCATCTGTAATGAAAATAGGTCACATCGGTTCAGATTTAGATACAGTACCATAAAAATGTCGCATCGCAAATGTTACATCTTAGCGCTCTACAAACTACGTATTGCAAACAGAATATACGAATAGCCACAACATATTATATTTGAACATCTGTTATGGAAGTGGAATATGTGGGTCAATGTTTCGATATAGCCCAAATGTCTCACACGATTTCTATACTCAGAGAGTTTGAATTGAAAGAGATTTAAAAGTGCAAATTGTATTTTATTTAAAAATTAAAGTGTTGTACTTTCTTTTGTATAAGTAAAAAATGTCTATATAAAAAAGGTTACTCCCGTATTTTTTCGCAGAAACGAAGAACTTCGTCTCACCATATAATTATTAATTTAGAGGTAAATTACTTTGCAATAATTTCATTCCAACTAGATAGTTAAGCTACGGGTTAGCACCAAGCAAATTATTTGCTTTTATTAAGAATGTTTTTAGATTTGTTTGTTCATTGTGATATCATAGTTATTTTTATCTACACTTTTTTAAAGTTACTAAAAGATTTTGTTATTAAATTTCCAAACTTTTATTGAAGTACACTGTTTGCGTAGCAAGGATGAAAATAAATAAAAATACGAAAATTTAATATTTTCAAATAAAACTCAATTCAATTTATTGTCGTAAACAATATTACCTTTTGTACAAAAGTTTGTGAGGATGTTGTTTGGACGAAATCCAAAGAACCAGAGATTTACAATAACGAGTAAAAACTAAAGCAAAGCTTAGATGGAGAAAGGCGGCTCTCAGTGCATTCGCTACTCGTTAGAAGGTGTTACTACTCTTTTTGTGCGTAATATCACAAAGTCGTATGAAGAAAGTAGTAGACAAAATCTAACGCAGGGGAATAAATAAAGGAATGTCATTTGACCGTAGGCCGCACACCAAGAAAAGGTGGAAGTTGAGAATGACAACATTTGTAATTAAACATTGCCGCCCGCCTTGCAACATCCCGCTATGTTGTAAAGAAAGTTAAACAATTTCTATCAAAATTTCATATAATATAAACATGTATATACACTTATTGATAAGGCAAATAAAAGGGGTAGTTGTCAGTTTTATGAGCATTTATTTTCGATTTAATTTTTCTTACATACTAATTAACAAAAACCCTATATAGCTCGTAGAGCCCAGATTCGCGGTACCACAGCTCGTAGAGACCATAAGTACTGCTGACCACACCATAGACGTCGACTATTCGAGCCCGGAACGTTAGACGCCGTGACATCAGCAGGAGCTGAATCAACCCCCGGCGGCGGGACAACTGAGAGCGCCGGTACGACACCCTGAAAGGGCGCGACGACTGGGGTTATCCCGACGTCAGGGGCCTGCTCGACAGCTGGAATCGACTCAATCGGAGCCGTTACCACGTCTAACTGAACTTCGGCGGAGCCTTGATGTGGTCCTACTACTACCTTCACTATGCTTTCCATTGTACTACGAAAATAGAAATGGCGCGATAGTATTACAAAAAAAACTTTAAATTACTGGGTCAAAGTGACCAGCTTTACTATAGGTCGTCTTACAACACCGTTTCCCGTTCGAATATCCGCGACTCTAACGCGACCGTCGATACCCGGATGAACGTCATTTACCCGACCTAATTTCCACGAAGTGGGAGGCAGTTGTTCGTCTCGAATAACAACTAAATCGCCTATTTGAACATCGCGCTGCGGAAATTTCCATTTATATCTTTTATGCAAATTTTTTAGATACTCATCTTTCCACCGTAGGCAGAATTGCTGAGTCAAAGCCTTAATTTTCCTAAATCGATTCACGATGTGCAATGGCGCTTCTTCTATGACCGGCTCCGGTGGAGCCAGGATCGGCGACCCTATCAGAAAGTGACCCGGCGTAAGCGCCACCGGATCATGTGGATTGTCAGACATAGGATACAGAGGACGGGAATTCAAACAAGCTTCGATTCTGGAAAGAACCGTTAAAAATTCTTCAAACGTATATTTGAAGTTTTGTGCTTGCTTGCGGAAATGCAGCTTAAAGCTTTTCACCGCAGCTTCCCAAAGCCCACCCATATGAGGGGCTCCGGCAGGAATGAACTGCCATGAAAGTTCTTGATACTGGAATGCGGAACAAACCTGATCTCGACTCTCACGAAGCACACACTTGAAATCCCGTTCCAATTCCCTAGAAGCACCAACGAAATTAGTTCCGTTGTCCGAAAATATGGATTTTGGACAACCACGACGAGAAATAAATCTATGAAATGCGGCTAAAAAGGTTGTCGTTGACAAATCTGAAGTAGCCTCGAGGTGTATTGCTTTCGTAGAAAAGCAAACGAAGACGCAAACGTAACCTTTTGTTATTCTACATGCCCTACCAGTAAAAGATTTAACTTCGAAAGGACCCGCAAAATCTACGCCAGTAGTGACAAAGGGCCTTGTGATAACAGTTCTCTCCGGAGGAAGAGCGGCCATAATTTGAGTGCAAGATCGTCTTCTGTCTAACCAGCAACGTTTGCAACGATTGATGGTCGTTCTGACTAAAGAAGTCAGACGTGGAATCCAATATTCAATACGCAGGATGCGAAGCATTAATTGGTTTCCACCATGAATAGTTATCACATGAACAAACTGTACTAAGAGCTGAGTAAATCTACTAGCATAAGGCAAAATAATTGGATGTTGCTCGGAATATGACAGACTGGGCGATCTAACCAGTCTCCCGTGTAGCCGCATGACCCCCGCTTCATCCAGGAATGGATTTAGCGGCAAGAGCGAACTCTTAGGATCTAATGGTCTTTTTTGCATCAAACAATCATATTCATCCGCGAATAATGCCTTCTGCGCCAGTGAAGCCAGACGTAGCCTGACGGCTTTCAGCTCAGAACTCGAAATAGTCGAATCCCAGAAAAGATTATGACCCCTATGAGAAGGATGAGTTCTATAAAAATATCGAAAGATATATGCCGCAACACGTAAAGCTCTATCCCATTGAGCGCTATCTAAGCGGAGCCATTGTGGTCCATGCCACCAAATCTGAGACGTGGCTAGCTCTGCAGGCGAAAGCCCGCGGCTACCTAGATCAGCAGAGTTATCCTCAGACCGCACGTGATACCAATTGTGGCCACCTACATTCTCCTGAATCCTGCATACACGATTAGCAACAAATGTAGTCCACGTGCAGGGAGTTTTTCTAAGCCAAGAAAGGACGATCGTAGAATCAGTCCAACAATAAACTCTTTGAAGATCTATATCTATTTCCCTCATGATGGTTTTCAACAACTCGGACGCCAACACAGTGCCACAAAGTTCTAAACGTGGCAAAGAAATTGATTTAAGTGGGGCAACTTTCGTTTTACCCGAAAGTAAATGAGTAGTAATATCCCCATTCGGTGCTACAATTCGAATGTAGACCACCCCCGCGTATGCCTTTTCTGAGGCATCAGAAAAAACATGAAGTTCAGCTGAACAACTGGGAGAATATCGAACCCACCGAGGAATCTGAATGGAATTCACTTCCTGGTAGTTATCAACAAACCTCTGCCATTCAAGTTCCGTCGTAGACGGAAGTGAATCATCCCACCCAATATTGTCCAGCCAAATTCGCTGCATAATTATCTTTGCCAGTACTATCACCGGGCCTAACCAACCTACAGGATCGAACAATCTCGCAATAGTGGACAACACTTCCCGTTTTGTATAGTTAGATTTTCGGTCGAGAGGAGTCATACTGAAATAGAATACATCTAACTGAGCATTCCAACGAATGCCTAAAGGCTTAGAACTACTAGCTTCCACGAAAGTGAGAAGCTTCGCATCGACTAAATGTTCCGTAGGAAAACATTCTAAAATATTCCGGTCATTCGACGTCCATTTCCTTAATTCGAATTTCGCAGAAGACAAAGCTGAAATTAATTTATCACGAGAGGTCAATGCAGTCTCCAGATCATGGTAACCCGTTAAAACGTCGTCAACGTACATGCACTTTCGTAGAATGTGTGCAGCATGGGGAAATTCGTCTTCAGAGTCATCGGCCAGTTGTAATAACGTCCGTATGGCTAGATATGGAGCACAGTTAACTCCAAAGGTCACCGTCTGCAGCTCATAATCTTGAACAATCTTTTGAGGAGAATCCCTAAAGAGTATTCTCTGCAGAGGAGTATGGGCCGAATCGACTCTAATCTGGCGGTACATCTGTGTAATATCGCAGTTGAAAACGAATCTAAATAGTCTCCACCTCAGAATGAGGAGAACTAGATCTAATTGTAAGGTCGGACCTATATGAAGAATATCGTTAAGACTCTTCCCATTTGATGTTTTAGAGGAAACGGGAACAGTAATGATCCAGCCAAAGACCGTGTTTTGCGCGATCAATGAACCTAATACGTTTTGAAGAGTTCCTTCCAAGAGAATTCTCGGATAAAGATCTGCTCCCAGTAAAAGGTCCACAGGTCGACAATCAAAAATATGCGTATCGGCCAAACGAATATTTGGCAAACGAGAAGTCACATCTGATTTCGTTGAAAAAGATGGCAAGTTGCCCGAAATATGCGGAAGAACTAAGGCATTAGTTTCCATCAACAGCGCCATATCCAAAATAGACCCTATACACAACGAACATATTTTTCGAGAAGTAGCCGAGAATGACTGATTTACACCCGATATTCTAGCCTGAGTGGAACTGGCCGGAATGTTGAGGCGATTTTGCAATCGTTCCGTAATGAACGAAGCCTCTGACGCCGGGTCGATAAGAGCCCGGGCTGGGTACGAAGTACCTTGGTGTACGATATTTACCATCGCTGTCCCTAATAACACAGTTCTATCCTGCGAAGCATGATATACCTGTCTATTTATAGCACCAGATGAACCTCCAGAAGAAGTTGACGGCAGCGAAGGATTCACAAATGGAATATTAGTATGCTGGGTGATCGGAACCAAACTCCCCGCAGGATTCGCTACAACAGCCGAACCCTCTGAATTCGCTGTATCACGATGCAAAAGAGTATGATGTCTCTTCTCGCATTTTCCACATTTGTGAATACTTCCACACTTCCTAGCTTCGTGTCCACGCATCAAGCAATTTACACAGCAGTGATGACGTTTGACGGTGTCAAACCGGTCGGAGACCGAAAGGCCCCCAAATCGTGGACAATCACGAAGTTGATGAAATTGTCTGGGACAGAGAATACACAATTTGTTCTGATGAGAACGAGAAGATCCAGATGAGCCTGCATTCGTAAAATGCGCACCCACCTTCCTACCGTCGGACTTTTTCGTGGAATCGATACCCTTTATGTCACGAAGACATGTCAGAGTTTGTATTCTTTCCGTAAGAAAGAGATCCAAATCTTTCCACGAAGACAAAGCCGACTTATTCTTCACACTCTGTTCCCATAACGTAACACTACTTTTGGGCAATCGCTGAATACACAAAAAAACTAATATAGGATCCCAACTATCCGTGGCTACGTCATAAATGGACATTGCAGAAATACATCCATTTATTCCGCGTTGCAAATTTTTCAAACCTAAGCTACTTTCGTTATCAAGGATCGGAAGATCAAAAAGCATCTTGAGCTGGTTGTTCACCAAGATGCGAGTGTTATCATACACATCTTTCAAGGCTTTCCAGGCTAGAATAAAACTGCGATGGGTGAGTGGAAATTTGGATACAATTTCGCGAGCCTCACCGCTCGTTTTCCTAATCAAATGACATAGCCATTCAATGTCACTTAAGCGGGAGTTATTAATGTATACCGCTGAAAACAGATCCCTAAATGTAGGCCATGAGAGGAAATCGCCATGGAAAACGTCAGTATCGCATGGCGGCAACGAAAGGCCGTGAGCCATACTGTTGCTGCCCCCACATTGTTCCTGCTGCTCCCTTATAGATTCTGATCGATCAGAAGGAGAATCCAAATGATCTATCGAATATGTATCCGTAGAAGTACGGGGCGGAGTCGGAGGGGATGACTTCAGCGGAGCTCGAAGTTCATCCAATTTCCTATTAATAGCAGCGAGGACACGTACAAATGCCCTATACGCTACATCATATTTGCTGTCAGCAGAATCTATGTCCTCCTTCTCCGCATCCTGAGCAGTTTGGAGATGACTAAGACACTTATCGTACCTGTCCTTAACATTACTCCATAATGTTCTCGCTTCTGAACCCTGTATTTCAAGGGAATATATGTCGAGGTCTTCATCCCGTAGGGTACTGAAGTTCGCATCAAATTTTGCCAAAGCATCAGTAGCTCTGATAAAGAAGTCGAGTGGAGTGAGAGGCATATTGAACCAATCGAGAATTAAGTAACCCCAAAAAAGTAAAAACTTTGCTAAATGTATTAAAAAATACCAGGAAAATACACGTAAGTGCCAAATGAATGAAAACTATTCAAAGTTATCCAAAAAATATTTCAGAAAGAAATCCAAAAACATTCACAGTGTACCGAAAAATACCCTGAATATTTTGAAAAAGCACGAAAATGCTAAATGAATGAAAAAAGTCCAGCAATAAGGTAGAACGAAACCCCAAAAATAGTCCAATGTATCGAAAAATACACTGAATGTTCAAAGCTGAGCTCGAAATCTTCCCAAATCAGTTAAAAATACTAAAAAATGAGTTAATTCGAACACGCCCCAAAATATTTCTCTGTAAAAGAAAGTCAATGGAAAAAATCGAAAAAAATATAAATTCTTATGTATGTTCACTTGACCTAGAGTAGGGTGCACGGACTGTATGATGCACGCAATAAATGTACGCTCGTATCAAGCAAAAACAAAAATTCAAAAATAAACCGAAAATTTTTTTAAAATATTTTTCTGACAGTGTAGAAGACCGACTGTATGGTACACGGTGTCGCGAAACCAAAATTTTTACTATATCCGGATAGTCCAACAATAATACTACCCGAGATACGAAACGAAAAAAATTCGATAAAAAATTTCAAATGTAACGAAGAACGACCCACGCTAATAAATTTCAAATCGCACCGAGAACGACCCGCGCTAATAAATAAGAGAAAATATATGTATGGCTGTGTGTGTATTGACGTACGTATGTACTCTTTCATACGCTGACCGTTGGGTATGATGATGTTGTTTTGCAACTTCGAACCGTAGCAAATGTATGTTGTTGTTGTTTTGTTTATTCTTCTTTTAACCGAGAGTAATGCAATTACTCGTTTGCATACATATGTTTTGTTGTTGCAAAAAACCACCACCGATCAACGTTGAAAACACAGCACTTTATTTATCTGTTTCAATAATTATTAACAGCACACTTTTCTCTTATTTCACTCACTGATAAATATTTTGAATATGCGAAGGCAATATTTTAATATTTATCTTAATTTTCGCGTAACGAAAATAGTTCTAATGTACGGATGTATGTCCGTCCGTCTGGATGTATGAGAATCACACAAAGACACAAACCGACGCGGTACCGATGTTGTAAAACGACCGTTTTATTACACTACTCAACAAATTGAAAAAAATTTCATGTACTCCGGATGCGATAATTTTTTCTGTGTAGATAACCTTGACATGAGCTCGAAAAACGCAATAAAATTTTTTTTTTTCGTTTGGTTTTTTTTTTATTATTTTTTTTTTAAATTTTAAAAATTTTTTTTTGGTTAATTTGTTTCGTCCGGCATAACTCGGGAACCACTAGCCCGATTTAATTGAATTAAATTTTAAAAAATTTAAAATTATAATTCCCTTAATCTGTTCATATATTGTTTTTCTATACAAGCAACAGTTTCCAAGTTAAAAATGAATATATAAAGGAAAAAACTTATTTTTTGCCTAAAGATTTAAATTTTAAAAAAAAAAAAATCCATAAAAAATCCAAAATGAAAAAAAATGTCAAATCTTATTACTTTTACGTAAAGTCACATAACCTATGAGCAAAATGAGACAAAGATCATGAAAATCGATGCACGCGTTTCGCTTTTATTCGCAATTGAGTAAAGGTATGAATTTCAAAAATTTAAAACATTTTTTTTTGGTTAATTTGTTTCGTCCGGCATAACTCGGGAACCACTAGCCCGATTTAATTGAATTAAATTTTAAAAAATTTGAAATTACAATTCCCTTAATCTGTTCATATATTGTTTTCCTATACAAGCAACAGTTTCCAAGTTAAAAATGAATATATAAAGGAAAAAACTTATTTTTTGCCTAAAGATTTAAATTTTTTTTTTTTAAAAATCCATAAAAAATCCAAAATGAAAAAAATGTCAAATCTTATTACTTTTACGTAAAGTCACATAACCTATGAGCAAAATGAGACAAAGATCATGAAAATCGATGCACGCGTTTCGCTTTTATTCGCAATTGAGTAAAGGTATGAATTTCAAAAATTTGCTCGACATATGCACAACTTTGTCTATGGTAAGGTTTTTTCTTTTTTATTACAAAAAAAAAATAAAATTTGTTGGGTGACAAAAATATATGACTTTAAATTAAAATACAATTCGATATATGTACAAGAAATTATCCTAAGGATATCAACATTAATTAATTATAAAAAAGTTTAAAAAAAAAATATCTAAACACAAAAATAAAAACCTTCAAATTAAAAATAATTATGTGCTTTTGTCTTTCTTTTATATTGTTGTGGGTCTGTTTCTCTTATCAGGAACCAGATATAGTCCCCCATCATAGCTTCGTTCCAAAATCCTTGGTATCGGTGCTCAATTTCTTTCATTTGCTGATGAAAACGCTCACCATGCTCGTCACTCACATCGCCCAGGTTGTCCGGAAAGAAGTCCAAGTGCGAGTGTAGAAAATGTATCTTAAGCGACATATTTGCTCTAATTTTTTTATAATTTTGGAGTAGTTGTTCGACGATCTCTCTGTAATTTGAGCTTTGGTTGTTTCCAAGAAATCCGGAAACAATTTGCCGAAATGAGTTCCAAGCTGCAGCTTCATTTGGTGATAAAATGTGCTCAAACTGTTGGTCTTGCAACAACTTTTTAATTTGCGGACCGTCGAAAACGCCTTCCTTAATCTTTGCCGATGAAAGGTGAGGAAAAATGGTTTTTAAATAGGCGAACGCTTCGCCATCTTTGTTGATAGCTTTCACGAAGTTTTTTATGAGTCCGAGCTTTATGTGAAGAGGTGGGAGAAAAACATTTTCCTTTTTTATGAGTGGTGTATATTTCACGTTGTCGCTGCCGGGGATGAAGTTAACTCTTTCTGTCCAACTCCTCCTGGTGTAATGATGTTGACGATCGCGGCTGTCCCAAAGGCAGAGAAAACAACAGTACTTTGTGAATCCACCTTGTAATCCACAAAGGATACCGATAACCTTAAGGTCGGCACAAACTTTCCAATCGTGCCTCTCATAGTTAAGGCACTTTAGTAGATTGTCCATGACTTCGTATGTTTCCTTGGTGTCAACGGCATGAGCAATTGGAATCGAAGGTTTCTCGTTGTCGTTGTGCAGTAAAATTGCTTTAAGGCTCTGCTTGTTGCTGTCGATGAAAAGACGCCACTCTCCTGGATCGTAAGAGTACCCGAGTTCACCAAATAATCCGGGAATGTCCTTACAAAAACAGATGTTGTCTTTTTTGTGTAGTACCTTGCGTATGGTTCATGACGCTTCCTGTAGATTGTTGTCACCACACCAGGAGCCAAGAAACCGAACTGTTGCATGCGCGATGCATGCAACTCTGCATCTTCCTTGGAGAGTTTCAATTCTCTAACCCAATCGTTCAGTTCTGCTTGGGAACATAAGCGTTGACCTCCATGCAATGTATATGTTGACTCGCATTCTGATGTGGTTTCTACTGTCTCCGGATCTGATGTTGGATGTATCTGATCTGATGTTGGATGCCCATCTTGAAACGGACGGTTGCGGGTCCACTGGTTCTTCGGAAAATGGCACTGGAAAATTCACTGTTGAAACAGCAGCGTAAGTCCATCGTATATTTTTTCCCACGCCTGTTTTTTTGCTAAGACAGAAGTAGCAATCTGTTACATGGCAAAGCGGAGCTCTCCAAAGCATTGGCATGATGATTCTCGGCTGTCGTCTGAAAGAATTTCAATAATAAGTTATATATGTTCTTGAATTTCGTAATCTACACTTACCTTGAGTCAGCTAGCTGTACGTAGCACCTTGGACATAGAGCACTTGGTGTCCACCGCTGATCCATGTTTGAGACCTTTAAATTGAAGCTCTCTTCAAATGAATCTCTCAATTTAGGTGAAAAACAAAAAACGTATTCTCCGCACATGTAACAAAAATTACTTGGATTGGTATTGCATTCAAATCCTCGCGAACGTTTGCTCATTTTAACTATCGCGTTCGTCGACACTTGTTGAATGAGTAAAATCGATCAATGAAGACCTATTTATACTGTGTATTGTTTAGTATTTTACTGACAGGTACTTATAAATGGGTGTATATTTTTTTACGGTGGCTACATACCTGTTTCACCATGTGTGAGTCTTAAATTTTCCGAATAATGACCACCCTTAAATGTGGGTTGCATTTCTGTAAAAAAAATCATACAGGTAGCCAACGGAAAACCCAAATAATTAAAAAAGTCCCCTTTCCTTTTTTCCTTTTAATTGTTCACGCACATTTATTAGCGTTTATTACTTTGCTTACGCAATCATAAAAATTAAATAACCCTTTGTTTATTCCGTTTTGTTAATTCTGAGAATCAAAAAAAAGAAAAAACCTTACCATAGACAAAGTTGTGCATATGTCGAGCAAATTTTTGAAATTCATACCTTTACTCAATTGCGAATAAAACCGAAACGCGTGCATCGATTTTCATGATCTTTGTCTCATTTTGCTCATAGGTTATGTGACTTTACGTAAAAGTAATAAGATTTGACATTTTTTTTCATTTTGGATTTTTTATGGATTTAAAAAAAAAAAAATTTAAATCTTTAGGCAAAAAATAAGTTTTTTCCTTTATATATTCATTTTTAACTTGGAAACTGTTGCTTGTATAGGAAAACAATATATGAACAGATTAAGGGAATTGTAATTTTAAATTTTTTAAAATTTAATTCAATTAAATCGGGCTAGTGGTTCCCGAGTTATGCCGGACGAAACAAATTAACCAAAAAAAAATTTTTAAAATTTAAAAAAAAAATAATAAAAAAAAACAAACGAAAAAAAAAATTTTATTGCGTTTTTCGAGCTCATGTCAAGGTTATCTACACAGAAAAAATTATCGCATCCGGAGTACATGAAATTTTTTTCAATTTGTTGAGTAGTGTTATCGTAAGCTTAACGCGGTGACGAAAGAAGATAGATTTCCGATGCCTCTCATTGATGACGTTTTGCACAAATTAGGTACGGCGAATTATTTCACTACCCTTGATTTGACTAAGGGCTTTTATCAAATTCAAGAGAATGCCCTTTGGACTAAGGAACGCGCCTGCGACGTTTCAGAGGATGATGAATAATATACTTAGGGAACACATTAATAAAATTTGTGTCGTCTATATGGACGACAATTTGATTTCTAGTGCGTCTCTGCAGGAACACATGAATAGGCTGAAGAAGGTATTCGACACTTTGAGGAGGGCTAATTTGAAGGTAAAGAGTGATTTTTTTGAGGTTAGGATTTTCATGCATTAGTATTTGACAGATCACGTGGGATTTCAGACATGGTGTCAAAGAGAAAGATGCTCAGTATGCTTTGACATTTCATCATGAATAGACTTACTAACGAGCAACGCTTGCAAATCATTGAATTTTATTATCAAAATGCGTGCTCTGTTAAGAAAGTTCAGAGAGAAAGAAATTGTGTTCAGCGACGAAGCTCATTTTTGGCTCAATGGGTACGTAAATAGGCAGAATTGTCGATTTTGGAGTGAATATCAGCCAGAAGCATTGCAAGAGCTACCAATGCATCCAGAAAAAGTCACAGTTTGGTGCGGTTTATGGGCTGGTGGCATCATTGGACCGTACTTCTTCAAAGATGATGCGAATCGTAACGTAACTGTGAATGGTGAGCGCTACCGTGAGATGATATCCAACTTTTTTTTGCCCAAAATGGAAGAACTGAACTTGGTTGACATGTGGTTTCAACAAGATGGCGCTACATGCCACACAGCTCGCGATTCTATGGCCATTTTGAGGGAAAACTTCGGAGAACAATTCATCTCAAGAAATGGACCGGTAAGTTGGCCACCAAGATCATGCGATTTGACGCCTTTAGACTATTTTTTGTGGGGCTACGTCAAGTCTAAAGTCTACAGAAATAAGCCAGCAACTATTCCAGCTTTGGAAGACAACATTTCCGAAGAAATTCGGGCTATTCCGGCCGAAATGCTCGAAAAAGTTGCCCAAAATTGGACTTTCCGAATGGACCACCTAAGACGCAGCCGCGGTCAACATTTAAATGAAATTATCTTCAAAAAGTAAATGTCATGGACCAATCTAACGTTTCAAATAAAGAACCGATGAGATTTTGCAAATTTTATGCGTTTTTTTTTAAAAAAAAGTTATCAAGCTCTTAAAAAATCACCCTTTATCTTTGCGCAATCCTGAGAAAGTAAGATGTATTAAGCAATTTCCTATTCTGAAGACGATAAAAGAAATCCAGAGTTTTCTTGCTATGACTATGCTAAAATTGCTAAACCATTGACTATGAGACTCAAAAAAGATGCGAGGATCTACGTTAATGATCATGATTATAGGAAATCATTTAACAAACTTAGGACTATCTTAATTTCTGACATGGTACTAAGGTATCCGGACTTTTCGAAGGAATTCGTAGTTGGTGCTGGTGCTGTATTGTCACAAAGTGAAAGAAGAGCTTTTATATCACGGACTCTTAATAGGCATGAGATTAACTACAGTACCATCGAAAAGGAGTTACTGGCTATAGTATGGGCCACCGGTCAGTTCAGACATTACCTTTACGGTAGGAGATTCAAACTTAATACTGACCATAAACCATTAATATGGTTATCATCGCTAAAGGAACCAAATTCGAAGATGGAAAATAAAACTCAACGAATATGAGTTTAATATTTGCCATGTAGAGGGAAAGGAAAATAAAGTGGCGGATGCCCTTTCAAGAATCGCTTGTGAGGTTAATATTTTCGAGTGTAGCGAATGTAATAAGAAATACACCCAGGTGACTAACCTAGAAATTCATAAAAGAATTGTCCATCGGAATATGAGATTTGAATTAATATCTGCAAGCGTCGATATAAAACGAAAACATCTCTAAAACAACAGTTTGTCCGGAAACATCCAAGGGACAAATTATCCTATAGGGAGGCCACCGCTGGTGATGATCAAAATAGTGAAACGGGACCTGCTGAACAAGGCGAAAGGAAATGAATATAGTTATGAATTAGTGGAAAAGTATAATAAAAAGAGGCATGAATTCACTTACAAGAATGGTGATGAAATAATTCAGAAGGTATTGAATATTATACAGAATGAGAAAGCTGAAACAATTTATTGCGAAAATGATTTGGTTTATAGTAATAAAAATGAAAAACATAAAAAAATTCAGGGTTCTTCGAACTTCTAAACTAGTAAAGGATATTAGCATCGAAGATCTTATGGAGATTATCAGAAGACACCATAAATATGAAAACAATCACCCTGGGATAAAGAAAAGCTACCAGGAGTTGAAATGTTTGTATTATTATCCTAATTTGAAACGCAAAATAACAAAAATAATAAACAACTACGAAATATGTAATTTCAAGATTGAACGAAGATCGATTAAGTTATCTTATGAGAAGACAGACACGCCGAAGGCTCCTCATGAAATTTACCATGCTGACATTTGGTATATGAGTAGAGACAGGATGTATTTAACAATAATTGATAAATTTTCTAAATACGCCCTAGTGCAGGAAATAGATGAGAGAACACCCCTATGCTTAATCAACCTATGCTTTTAATTTAATGAAAGCTCCGAAATTATTAATAACAATGAGACGGCGTTAACTACAACAATATTCAAGGATTTTCTGGTTAAGAAAAATATCCGATTGCATTTAACCACTCCAAACAGGCATACTGCATACTCTGATATTGAGAGATTTCACAGTAGTTTGAACGAAAATATTCGGTTGTATAAAAAACGTGAAGAGGAAAACGATATCGCTCATAATATTGATTTGGTCATCCAATCAAATTATGCTTATAATAATACGATTCATTTCACTACAAAGAGGAAACTTTTCGGCGAATGGTTTACGAAAACGCCTAACGCGCAGAAAATGGAGACTCGACAAGAAAAGGTTGACGTTGAACGGGTTGACGACCGAAACTACTGGACTAGAAATGAACATCAATAAAATAATGTACTCATCTTCCATAATACTGAATATCTGCACTAAAGCTGCTGCGAAAATACAACAGTAACAGATAGCTGCTCTACCAGTATCGAACTTGTAGATCAGCCACTTTAAATGGAAAGTTCACATCGAATATCTTCAGAAAAAACTTCACAAATCTTCGTATGCACTTTTTCACCTCAGAAATTGCTCACCATACACCGTGCTACGACAAGCCTACTTCTCTCTCGTCGAATCATACCTTCGACATGGAATAACGGCATGGAGAACTGCGACATACTGCAACTCTAATTTGCAAAACATAAACAATTTACACAAAAAAATACAAATATTGAACATCAAAGCCATATATAAAACTACAATAACAAATGAATTCTACGATAACGCCGACTTTCTAGAATGCATCGACCACGGACAACATACTAGAAGAAGAGCGCAAGGACGATACAAAAACCCTAGATTTAAAAACGATTATGGGAAATACTTACTGGCTGTATCAATACCAACAACGCTGAACCAGTTACCAACACTTCTATTAAATCTAAGAAATTTTTCTAAGAGGAAGAAGCTAGTAAAAAATTACTTTTTGAACTCGTAGTAGTAATTAAGAATTAAAATAGATTTATGAATTTTATATTAATTTGAATTATCAGTTTTTCTTTTGTTATTTTTTAGTAGAAAACTAAAATTAATCTAATGAAATAATAAAGGGTGTTTTTTATTGAGGTATAGAACTTCGAATTGAAATAAAACACAAGAAAATCGTTTTAATGTCCATCAATTTGGCTTTATTGGAAGGATAATTTTATGCCATTAATGTTTAAATATGATTTCGGGCATGTGGCCGCCGCGGCTGGCTCGAATATAGCCAATTCTACAGGTCCAATTTTCAATAACGCCACGAATGTTGGCTTCCAAGTCCCCTAACGTTTCTGGTTTGTTGGCGTAGACGAGCGACTTCACAAAGAAAATAATCCAATGGTGTCAAATCACACGATCTTGGTGGCCAATTGACAGGTCCATTCCGCGAAATTATGCGCTCATCGAATGTTTCCTTCAATAATTCGATTGTGACGTGCGCTGTGTGGCATGTGTCGCCGGTGAACTTCGCGAACTGAACCATTACTTTCGAAATAAATTTGCACGATTTGCAAGCGTTGTTCTTTTGTCAACCTGTTCATGATGAAATGGCAAACCAAACTAAATATTAATCACTTGACAGCTGACAATATGGCCGCCAGTTAAAAAAGTGATGCCAACTTAAAGTTCTATACCCCAATAAAAAACACCCTTTATAACAGCTGAACTAAACATAAACATTGTAATAATATTATTTTTAATAAGCATTTAATAACCTGCAGACAAGCCATATGGCTTCGCGGGTGTACCAATCTTGTAACGGAATATATTGCACAATAAAAAAATAAATAAATAAAAAAAATTTGAATATTTATAAGGATCAACTGCTAAAACGAAAAACTTTTTTCAGGTTTACAGACGTATTGGTTGATAATAGTGATTTTGCTAATGACCAACCCGGTATTAGCAAAGAAGCTGGAAATCACGGACCTTAACCACGGAAATGGCTTTACCCCGATTGAACTCGGACAGAAGAAACTTGTTTCTGGATATAACAACATATTCAATCTACAATCTATTTTTTATTTAAAAAGCATTTCGATATTCTGCAGAAGAAATTCTCTTAATTTATTTTTAAAAATTGATACCGATTGTAAATCTTTTATGAATTGTGGTAAATTATTAAATTCAACGCTACCTATATGTTTCAGGTTACTCTTAATTGAGAATTGTTCCTTGTATTAAAGTTGTAGTACAATGTCGATGTTGTCGTTGTTATTAGTTTTGTGTAAACAGTCGTTATTGCGGAAAATCAATGGAATGTCCGTGTGAAGGATGTGTCGGGGTTTAATGTACATGATCTTTGTTTTTGAAGCATTCATGGCACCATCTCGTAATTGCATTAAGTTATCTCTGCATTATTTCAGTCGCTTTATTTACACATACATTTGATACTACTATTGCAGTATCATCTGCATAAGCAAAAGGTGTACTGTCTTTGAGTTGATTTAGCATTTCGTTAGCGTAGATGATGTACAGAATTGGGCCTAGTTTAGAGCCTTGTGGCACTCCGTGCGTTATGTTCTGGCTGTTACTAAGTTTGTTTTCGATTTTTACTTGGAATGTTCTGCATTGTAGGTAGTTCCTGAACAAGTCTAGGGGTTGACCTCGTATTCCATTCCTTTCTAATAGTTCAGTTAATGTACTATGGGAAAGAGTGTCAAAAGCTTTACTGAAATCAATGAACATCACCAGGCTGTGCACATGATTAACAAGATTTCGGTTTATGTGGTCAGATAATAAGCCAAGCAGTTGGTTAATATTTTTCCCTTTTTGGAATCCGTATTGACTTCCGTGAATGATTTTATATTTAAGGAGAAAAGCGTTCAGTCTCCTTACCAATACATATAAGGCTCATATAATTAAGATGACTTTGAATTAATGTCCGAAAATTAAGTTTTTGCATGTTTCGTTTAACTTATATTTCATCTTATACAAAATTCCAATGACTGGAGCTATTTTTGTTCGCAGTTGATCAATATGAAGTTTCCAACTTAAGTTATTTTGCAGTTGTATTCCTAAGTACTTCATACTAGTCACTTCAGAATTTTCTTTCCCATCAACGAAAATATTACACCTTTCTTCAGAACGAGTTGACCCTGCTCTAAACCTTATGAACTTGGTTTTATTTGCGTTCAGTATCAATTTGTTCAATCTCGAAAATGTTGCTATTAAGGCTGCTTCTCTTTCAATTAATATTTTTAGCATAGTTTTTTTTTGTATGGATAGAAAATACATAGGTCGTCCGCGTACATATATAACTTTCCTTTCAATCCGAGGTTGTTTATATCATTAAGATATACATATTTTAAACAGGAGAGGCCTTGAGGAACACCGCACAACACAGCTTCCATAGTGCTCTTACTGGAATTTATCTGAACATAATGTTTCCGGTTTCTCAAATAGTCTTCAAATAGCTTCAGCTCTTTTCCCTTTACACCATAGTAATATAGCTTTTGGCACAGTATTACGTGATCCACCAGATCAAAAGCTTTGGAGAAATCGTAAAAAACACTTTTACGATTTTATAGTATCTCTATCAATAAATTCACCGAGTTCATCTTTGAGTTTAATTACAGATTTGAATGTTCTTCCCAGACATTCGTTCAAAAATTTCCAACATTTACTGGGTTGTTGTTTGAATTTACATAAGTTTTCTTCGTAATATCTGTTCTTTAGTAGCTATTTTTATTACTCGACTTAATCTTTTTAGAACAGTTTCTAAATCATAGTTATTGTTTTTTTTTTCTTAACTTCAGCAACTTATGTTTATGTTCAATAAGGTATTGTAAATTACCTTTTATCCAAGGTGCTATATCGAACTTCAGTAGTTTTCTTCTCGTAGATTCCTGTGTAGAAGTCGTAACTGCATTAGATATACTCCCGTAAGGTTACTAAATTGCAAATTGTGATGGAGATAATTTCTAACATGTTGATAATTACAATGACGTTGTTTAGTTACCACAAAGTCGGTGTTTTCAATACTTGATTCAAAACGGCAACATATTTAGGGAATTCACAAGGTGTACTAATGATGTAGGTTGTAACAAAGTACAAGGTCTACAGTAGTACATATGTGAACAACCTGTCTTACGATCATGTGCTAAACTCAGTAAAAAGTCAAACGTAGAAGTAAATAACAACAGCAGTTTAATAAAAATGCCTTTCGCAAGTGAAAAAAATAAAATAATATCAACATTATGCGAAAATTATGCATTCGATAAAATTATGGTTGAGTCAAGTAAGTGGTAGACTTTTTATTTTGCATTTTATAAAGAAATAATTTTTCCAGGTGATGAAGATGAGGAGGATGAAATTCATGAAAATTTTCAACTGAACATGATTTGCATGCTAACGAATCGTAGAAGTGTCCACTTGGGACTACCTAAGCCAGCCACTTGGCAGCAGAAAGTATTGGGTTCTTTCGACAACAACAGGTTCAGCCAAATGGTTCGCGTACGTCCAGCAGAATTTTCGTACCTGCTGGATTTAATTAAAGATGATGGCGTTTTTAAAACAAATAACTCTACAGCCCATCTTCCGATTGAGTTGCAGTTGAAAATTGTGCTTTTCCGACTAGGTTCCTCGGGGGATGGGTTAACTATACGTAAAGTTGCATCTCTTTTTGGTGTAGGTGATGGTGGCACTATAAAAAATGTGACCAGACGTGTTTTAAAGGCCATTTTAAACTTAAAACATCGATTTTTATATTGGCCTAATGAAACTGAAAGATCTAAGCTAGTTTCAGAAACGATACACGAGATGCCAGGATGTGTTGGTTATATTAACGGGTCTGAAATAAGATTAGCCGAAGCACCTACCAAAAAGCATGAACTTTACTTTTCCCGTAAAAGACAATATGCCATCAAAATACAAGCGCTGTGCGACCATAAATTACGAATAAGGCAAGTCACAATTGGATACCCTGGCAGTGTCCATGATGCAAATTTTTTTTTAAATTGTCCACTCGCTAAACATCCAGAATGCTTTTTAGCTGATTCCGAATGGATTGCTGGTGATAGCGCATATTCATTAAAACCATTTTAATAACCCCGTTCAGACAAAACTGTGCAGAGCACACTAGACAAGAAAGAGAAGAGTTTAATAAATACTTTTCAAAATATCGCGTTCGGATCGAAAATTGTTTTGGTGTTCTAAAAGAAAAATTTGGTAGCCTAAAAGAGCTAAAATTTAGATTATTAAATGCAGAAAATAAGAATGAATGTAATGACTGGATTATGGCGTGTTGCATCCTCCATAACGTTATTAGATATTTTAACAACAAAGAAGATGAAATGAGTACTCAGATTTTGCAAGTCAACCCAAATTTGCCGCACTCCACCAATAGGAGAAATAGCTTACTAAGTTTTATACGAAACCAAACAAGCTTGTAATTCTATAGTAAAAATATTTATGTACATATGTATGTAGGTAACATTTTGTTTTATAAACAGTCAAAAAATTAACCTTGTCAAAATTGTTTACCATCTACATATGTCGAAATTTTATTTTAAAAAAATAAAGTAAAATTAAATGCATATTTATAAAAATACGTTGGTTATTTAAAATAAATCACAAATAAGGAACTGTCGGTCAAAATTCATAAGACACAATTAAACGAAAAAATAAATTAAAAAACAAACATAACACAAAGTTATTTATATTTTATTTTTATTATGGTTGTACAATTAAAAAAATATAGGTAAGAAGCACTCAAGCTGCAACAACTAAACCTTACTTTTTACAGTTTCTCCATCCATACTGCCAGCGCCTGTGGAACCTTCCCAAGCTTTAGCTTTCTTGTATCTCACTCGAAAATTGCGTACCTTCGCTCGGGCCAACTTCCATTCTACTGGCACACTTTTTATCTCAGCAAATCGCTTGTAGTATACTTGAGCCGTTGGTTTCTGGAATACATGCACAAGAAAAATATATAATTAAATATATCGATTTACAAAAAATAAAACATAGACATACCTCGATTTCCGGGTGTTCTAAAAGATAGTCAATTAATCAATTTTCCTCAGCCACGGTCCATTTTCTGGGTGGAGTAGCGCGTGTACGTTTCTGCTTTATCTGACAAACAAATATACATGGCAAAAACTCGAATGTAATCATATATCTATTTTTCCACAAAAACTCACCTGAATACTTTCAGCAGTTTCCATTCTTACTCAATTTTTGTTTGTGCCCACTAGTTTAATTTGCCGCGATATTTATTCAAACGCTAAATTGTGTAAATACAAACTACCACAGCTGATTAAAAAGTAAACAAACAACAGCTGATCAGTTAGTACACCGCAAAAACATATCTGCAAAAGTTGTACTGTTGTACAATTCTTTTGTACGTAAAATATCAACAACAATGTTACAACTGTTGTACTGGCTTAGCATCTACGACACTTACAACAGTTAGGACACCCTTGTGAACACCCTAATTATGTTATGGTCTGAAAGGTGACATTCAGCAGAATCAATGTGTAATATTCGTTCTAAGTTACTGTAAACATGATCAATTGAAAACCACTACTTGGACAAATAACTAGTTTATGGCAATATGCGAAGTTAAAACAGGCCAGTAGACTCATTAGATCTAGATTTAAAACATTCTGCAAGGAATCCAAATTAGAATCGCCAACGAATATGCATGGCATTCGACCAAATCGATAGAAAATGTCTTCTAGGAACATGAAAAAAGAATTCAGATTGCATTTCTGTGATCTATAAAATAACATAATATTGAGCTTTTTCCATTAAAAGTTTTGCTATGCAATGTCAAAACAACAGCTTCAACAAAATTACTGCGTTCACACACCTCAACTGAATATGGCAGATTGTCACGAATGTATACAGTTGTATCTCCATATCCATCTGCTCTGCAACAATGAATAGAATTATATCCAGGTATGTTGTACATTTGTACAAGTTCGCGACGAAACCAGGTTTCCAGTACACATATAACATTAGGTAGGTTGGTGAAGCGAGATATTAAATTTATTAATAGCCGAAATGCTTCTCATATTGATCGAAATTAGTTAGTTAGTTTTAGTTAATTTAAAATGATCTTAAATTTTATTCAAATGAGGAAAAGGAATTAAAATAATGATTCGTATTAGAAGAATAATTAAAAGAAAATAAAAAGTTTAAGATGGCGATAAAAATCCTGCTTTTGGTTCTGCATCGCTTCCATCAGAATCATCAGTAGTTTCCACAGGCTGAATTAAGGTTCTTCGTCCGTGGTGTTTAGCTGCCGTTGCCTCCAAAAGCAGATTGGCAACTACATCTGCATCTGCGATAACTCTTGGTTTTGACAATTTACTCATTTTTACATAAACTTTTCTTCCATTTGCATACACTTTACGGTAACCGACTTTTTTTAACAACATGACATGATTTAACAGGGTTAGTATTTCCTTGCTTAAAAAGTCGTTGACGTAAATCGATTTTGTGTTGTCTTTTTCTTTTAGTTTTGGTTTAGCCGTCATTACCTTTTGTTTCACTTTGAAGAAATTGAATTTAACAATCATTGTTAGCTTTCCTTTAACATTTTCACTTGATTGTTATTCAAAAACTTAACAGATTTTTTAATATGAGATTTACTTCTTCAACACCTTGTTTTCTTTTTGAACGACAACAAGTATTTTCTTATTGTCTGCAATACCTTTCAACATGTCATCACATTGTTTTGACGAAAAGGTCATACTGTCTTGGAAAACATCCTGCTGGTCTAGCTTGATCAGTTTTGTTTTGATCAGACTTAATTCGTCTTTTATTCCACCTTCACCTTCGTCACAGAGACATACTCTTCGCTCTCATTATTCATTAAATGATCATTTTGACGTTTGTCAAGCCAAGTACAGAGAGAGTGAAATGACTTCTCTCATTTATCACATTGACTCGACTCTTCCTCTTCTCTCACTTCTGCTTTGAATTGCACACATATTATTTTGGGTTTTTTTTTATACTACGGCGGCTTGTTTTAGGCATATTTGATGCAAATGAGATAGTCCAACAGATGATTGAGCGTACACACGTTACCAGATTGGCCAAAATACACTATATCAGTACTAAATCACGATTTCAAAATGTTTGTATCGGAGCACTTGCAAATATGACTTTACTCGAACAGGGTTGCCAACAGTTTTCTCAAATGGAGAAAGTGACTGGACAATATTTAGAAATGAGAAATACAATCGAAGGAGATAAAATTAGAACAGATCAGGTATCATTTGACACATTTGGAAAAAAAATATTGATAATGTAGAAGAAATTATGTTAACACCAAGTTTAGGCCTTTTGAGCAGGAATATTCTCACTGATGAGGAAATTCGAATGAGTAATATGACTTTTGAGAAATTGCAAGATATTAGGCTGGCCGTAGCGACTTCTGGCAGAAACATTATATTCATAATTCGTATCCCAATTATGTCCAATGAAATTTATAACAAAATATACATTCAACCAGTTATAAACAAGGAATGGAAATTAATTTAGAATATAAGGAATATTTAACTCACAATAATGTTGTATACTTTGATGCAAATGAAACAAATAAGTTAATGAGCATAAAAGATAATTGTATCGAGAATCTTTTTAAAGAAAATAAAATGCATTGTGCCTACAGGAAAAACAATAGAAAATTTGTAGTTGAACTAAATGCTCACAAAATTTTTGCTATTAATATGATAAAAGAAACTTTTGAACAAGATTGTAACCAAATTCCGATATCATTAACTGGAAATTATTCGTTGAAAGTTGAAAACTGTAAAGTAAAAATAATGAACCAATGGTATGATAGAAATTTGTATGGCGAAGACATTACTTTACCTAATCCATTAAGAATTATAAATGTAACAGAGGAGAAAGATATCTCCCTTCAGGAACTTAAGTTTCACAATGTTAAAAACTTAGAACATATTGATGAACTAGAAATGAAACAAAGGACAACTAATGTTGTAATGTATGTGGTAATGGCCACAATTATCGTAATAATAATACCTTACCTTTATGTAAAATTGAAATTTATGAAAACTGTCACTAAGACGGTTATTTCTTTGGCCCCCATTCCTTCAGAATATGGACAAGGATCGTCGTGTGGGCGAGTTATGGCAAAGACAAACAAACCCAATGGAAAGATGTCATTCGATCCGTAATGGAACGACTGCATTCCGCTGTGGGTTGTTTGTTGAGAATTGTGCTTGATATGCACAATCTCACGTTTTGCCTTAGTTATGGCAAAGTCAAACAAACCCAATGGAAAGATGCCGTTCGTCCGTAATGGACCGACTCTACTCCGTTGTGGGTTGTTTGTTGAGAATTATGCTTGCTATGCACAATCTCACGCTTTGCCTCCAACTCCATCCAACATCCAAATAGTATACATAGATCTCGTCTCTGTTCAGTAGTGTCGAACAAAGGCGATCATATTGCAAATAAGATTATGTAAACAACCGTACAACGGTTGGTGAAAAAAAAATTATGAAATAGAATGGCAGACTTAATATTACTACTCAAAAGTAGATAAGTGTTATTCACTTTCTCTCGGTCCAAAATGAATGAAAATTATTTCCGGAGTTTATTCTAAAATTATATGAAGGGTGATTTTTTAAAAGCTATAGGAAAGTTTTTCAAAAAAAAAAAAAACACATACAATTCGGAAAAATTCATGAATCTTTACTTGAATCGATAGTACGGTCCATATAATTTAATGTTTGAAGATTATTTCATGCAAATGTTGACCGTGACTGTGCCTCAAATGGTCCGCTTAGTCCAATTTTGGTATTTCCACGTTTTTGAGTAACAGAGGCCCAATTGCTGCGAACGACGACGAATCGATAATTGATGGTCATCATTAACACTGGCCGATACAGCTGCGATATTTTCTTCAGTTCGCACTATAGCCGCTTCAGTGGGTCGATTAAACTGGCCATAAAATGGAAGCGCGCGATGAACGTTCTTAACAGAGCACGCATTTTGATAATAAAATTCAATAATTTGCAAGCGTTGTTCGTTTGTAAGACGATTCATGGTTAAATTATAGACCAAACTGAAGATGTTAGACAGTGAAACAAAACACGAAACGTGCGTCAGCTGTTTAAACTAGTGTTGTCAAAAAGATAATAGGTAAAAAATCACCCGTTATATATCCTATCCTACTCTGTAGAGTGAGGGTATAAAAAATAATTTCTAACATACAGAATGTTTTGGAATGGCCGTTCTCAGATGAGAATATAATATAAAAAGACTATCACAGTTATATTTATACCCTACATCCAATCGTTTAAAAATAATGATGAAATACGAATAACAATACAAAATCAAGATATGTCCTACCAATGTCAGAAGTGGGTGTTGAATTGAATTCTGTTGCCCATATGTTTGACGAAATCCGCTATGAAATAAACGGTATTGAAATTGATCAAACTCGCTATTTGGGTATATCGAGCACGACAAAGAATTATGTTTTCTAAAAGGACTTTGAAAGCAATATGATGAGGAATGCTGGATGGAATAATGGCAGATTTACCGATGGGTACATTTACTTTTTACGTCCCCCTAAATCTTCTACTTGGTTTTGCTGACAGCTATAAGAAGGTGATTCTGAAAAGTAAGCATGATAAGCATTCTCCTTCGAAGCTCAAGCAATGTCAATAAATTTTATTGAACTGATGAAAACGAAGCGTTGAATTCATTGATTTCAAATATATCCACATGTAAATCTGTCGCATTCATCTAAGATAAAGATTATGAAAACTGTAAAGGATTCCGAAGAATTCCGAAGCTGCGATTGCAATTTCAACCTAACTTTCCAAGGAGGAGTGAAACATAATTGGAACGTAAAGCTTAGTGCTAACAGAGAAAGGTTACAGATATATTCTGACCGTTGTCGACACATTTTAGAAGTATGCTTTTGTTGAATCTACTAAAAAAAATCTACTAATGTCTCTAATGCATTTCAAGGTATAATTAATTTGAGTCGTATACCAAAAAATCTACAAACTGATGACGGAAAAGAATTTTTAAATCAAAAATTTGGACAACTCATGGCAAGCCGTAACGAATCTTTCTGTGCTGGAGCTAGACTTCCCAAAATAGATTTGCCAACCTTTTCAGGGGATTATCTCGACTGGATTTCATATCGTGATATGTTCAAATCGCTTATTCATCAAAATCATTCCCTTACAAAGGTACAAACATATTTTTATCTCTAAATATCGTGTACTGGTATGCCTCTCAGCATGGTCAATGAATACCCAGCACCAGAATCGAGCTATGATTTGGCATGGAATGCACTAGAGAAGGGCTTCCATAACGAAAGAAAGCTTGTTGAACAAATATTGAAGCGATTATTTTCTATACCTTCCTCCGACGGAACCTTAAAAAATGTGAAAGTGCTACTAGATACCACAAGAACTTGTCTGTCACAATTAAAATCGCTGAAAATCGATATAGCTACGTGGGACTCAATTTTGATTTACATAATCTTACAGAAGCTCGATATTCAGACCCGCAAAGAATGGGAACAATCACTTAAAGCTAGTACGTCTATTCCACCCATGTCCGATATGCTAATCTTCCTAGAAACAACCTTTCGTACCCTCGAGTCAATAGAAGAAGAGGCTATTCCAACACCTAATGTCTACGGTAAGGAAACTCGCAAAAAGCCAACAAAAGTGGTACGAGCCCACACTTCTTCAACGGTAAATGATGACAACTGCCCTTGCTGCCACAAACGTCATCCACTTTACAATCCACTACACAATTACAAAAAATCTAAACCCTGCTTTGTTGCCAGGGTGAAAGTTGTCATCAAAACACCAAATCGAATATTTATTGTAAAAGCTCTTGTAGATCAAGGATCTCAACTGTCGTTCATCCCTGAAGGGCTTTCACAACTGCTGCCTATTCCTAAATACAAAACACGATTTGATGTTTCCGGTGTTGGAGGTGATCGAGCCATCACGGTCAAAAAATCTACTCGATTCACCATTTGTTCGAATTACAAACAAGACTTTACTTTGCCGATTACAGCCCTTATTGTACCTAGCGTCACATCATACGTCCCTACAAAAACGGTGCCTAACAACATTCCAGATCTCTCAGATTTCTTTCTTGCAGATCCAGACTTCCTTTCTCCAGAAAATATTGATCTTCTTCTTGGGAATGTCTACGGCTACCTAATCCTACCTGTAAAGAAAAAGTTCGAAACCAGATTCTTATTACAAGAAACTAATTTGGGTTGGATGATATCAGGGGAAGAGGAACTCTGTGAAAAATTGTTTGAGGACACACATTATCGTGATAAAAGCGAACGATACACCGTATATTTGCCTTTCAGAAGAATTCTTCAAGGTCAAGAGCTGACGATATTTTCCCACACGGACTACAATGCATTAAAAAGATTGAAACAATTAGAATCGTCGTTCACGCAGAAACTACAATTTGCCAAAGAATGCAAAAAGTTTATGGCGGAATACGAATCCCTACAGCATATGGTTAAACTTGGTGAGTACCCTCATGCAATACCTTAAAATGCTTATTTCTTTCCTCATCATGGTGTGCTCAGAGAGAGTAGCACAGCAACAAAACTACACGTTGTTTTTGATGGTGAAAACCATAAACCCCCACAAGCATCTATCAACGAAGAATTGTCAGCAGGCTCTGCATTACAAAATGATTTGCCGACAATCATCACCCGATGGCGAATACACTATATTGGCTTTACTGCAGACCTGGAGAAAATTTTTAGGCAAATAAACGTATTTCCCGAATATCAGCGTTTCCAATGTATTCTTTGGAAATATGCTACAAGCAAAATATGTGTATATGCTTTACGCAAGGTAACTTATGACACTACTTCTCGCATCAGATGAAGAGGACAGCTTTCCAGAAGCTAGTCAAATACTTCGAACAGACACCTACGTGGACGACGTCATATCTTGCACGGAAACCCTACAAGAAGCTCTAGAGCTACAGACTCAACTTTCTAATTTTTTGAAATCAGGAGGATTTCACTTAAGAACATGGAATTCTAATTCATGTAAGCTCATGGAGATTATTCCTGAAGAAGATCGTGAGATTCGAAATTTATTCCCGATTCAAAAGCCGAACATGTCAAAAGCACTTGGTATAAATTGGGATACTAATAATGATTATTTCTGCTTCTCTATTAACTTTACATTTTCCGAACACATAACTAAAAGCAGTTTGCTTTCAGATGCTTCAAAATTATTTGATCCCTAAAAAATCTTCTAGCAGCTTTGGACACTGAAACTCGACTGGAAAGACACACTAACAACTGAAATACAACGTGAATGGATTCAATTCAGAACTGAATTGAAAATTCTTGAGGAAATTCGAATTCCAAGATGAATCGGCTACCGTCCAAACAAGTCCACAATTGACCTTCACGGATTGACGGATACGCTATTGGCTAAATTAGTTTCTAAAATCAGAGCCAGCGTAGAATTCAACATCAGCAGCATCGTATACTGGACGGATAGTACCATCGTTCTTACGTGGCTGTAAGAAATAAAATAATATTGTAATTAAAAAGAGTCTGATCTTGAGGATCAGAGTAAATAAAATAATTAATAACGAAAAGAAATAAAGTGTTTTGTTACAAGTTCTGATCATGAGGATCAGAACCAAATAGAAATCACAAAATTCTCCTACAACTACTCTTCTGAATAGAAAAAAATAATGTAATGGAAGAACATTGCAGAATTCAAAAAAATAAGTAAAACATCAATATTTTAAAGTTAAGGTCACACCCGTGACGCTCTAGTTTGTTGTATATTTCCAATATTTAAATCGATAAAACGTATACAATATTCCAATTAACCTGACGTTTTCAATTGGCAATATAGTAAAAATCCCAGTCAATGAATATGGGAGATTTTTAAACATATTTAAGCAAAAGTGTCACACCCGTTCCAATGGAACCACCCATTTGTATTGCTATCGGAAAAATGTGCTACGCTATGGAAGTTTGTTTTTGCTATCCAATCTTGGGCTTCGGTATGATTTTTATTAGTTCGTTGTCAATTTGTTACTAGACGTACGTCTTTCCTCTTGTCCACATTCTCCATGGTTTTTCGATAGACAGAATTGTTAAGTAATTTAAAGAAATCTATTTCAAAATTATTCTTTGCTGCCGTTCTATGTTTAGTATTTTCATCAATGTACACTTTTAACCATGGTTCCTGACTAAACGAGAGAATTCGGGGAACTTTTTTCAGAATTAAGCCATTTGCAAAGCAACTCTATTGAATGGGATAAAATAGCTTTGAGCTGAAATCTGCAATTAACTTTTTGCATTTGGGTGCCCCTACCAACGGTCATGTATTTCGTCAGGATATTCTAAATCAACTTCAAAAATAAATCCAATTGATGAATAGTCTGTAATTTTTTCTATATTTTCCTTACTTCAAAGTTATTCAAAATCTTCCCCTTTGACTTTGAGACATAGCCCATCCTTAAAGATTGTTATCATCAAAGTATATAATGGACTCTACCGGTTTGGTAGAGTCAAAATCTTTCATGTATAAATTAGCCGCTTTTGAATATCTCTTAGAACATTGGACGAGACCTCCTCGAATGTCTCTTTTGTAACAATTAGGAGTTGCAAATTGACTCCAGTAAACTTAAGCATGGCATCCCATGACAGCCCAGGGGCAGTATAATAGCAATCAAAACGAATAGACGGATCCTAAGCTATATTATTTTGCAACTTTTTCGAAAGTTTTCAAAAACGTCGGTGAGCAACAGCAAGTCTATTTCTAAATATAATTACATATAATTGCGCAAGTACTGCAATTGAAACTTTTCCATACTCCATACTTCCATCTTAACGATATGAAATTCATCATCTGAAAGATTACTATCTAGCGTATTACAACTTTGATCCATAAATCTTATTGAGTCTAAAAATCTCAATTCTAAATGGCTGTTCCCCCCATTTAGAAATTTATGAGAGTTCGTTACGTATAACTCCTTGTTTAATGGGGTCACTTTTATAGTCCCTGAAATTTTAGCGAATTCATAAAAAATGTGACAATCGTAAGAAGAAAAGTCATGAAAAAATTGGTATAAAATTTGACACACGGTGATGCAAATTGCACTCGTTGTGTCCTGGCCCCTATAATTACCTGCCAGACGACAGTGATCCCGCACTTCATCACCTCCTAACGACTTATTTCAAATATGACATTCAGAAGCAGTTTGATAAATATATTCCTCGCTGGATGTTAATCTATTATACATTTTGTTTACATTTAAATAGCTGTAATAAATTTGTGTGCAATCTTCATACAGATAATTTAAAAATTTTTCGCTAGCGACCTTCCCTGTATATATTTTAAACTTATCTAAGCTGTTTTAAAGCTACACTTAATGTAATAGCTAAAGGCTACAATCTTATATATTCTTTCCTCCTTCATATATACTTTCAAGAACACGCGTGAACTGCAAAACCGCCTTTTCTGAAAGTGGCATTTCTGTTACAATCTTATTGCATTATATTTTGTGTCTTCTCGCCATGTACTCCAAATGTGTATATTGCAAGCATCCATTACAAAGCAAAAGTTTTTCGCAGTGACTAGTTTTAAAAGTTAAAAAAAAATACTATTAACGGAATACTAAAAAATTACATTTAAATATAATACCTTGAAAGATCATTATCCAATACATATTGGTAAAATCCATTCTTTTCCAACGGCAATAAATTTATATGGACTGGTTTCTCTTCCTCTATTAATTTATATGGTCGAACAAATTCCCCTTTAACATCATGCCAACCAAACACATTAATGATGATGTTTCGGTTATTGCCTTCAACGATTTTTACCGACAATGAAAATTTAAACCTTAAAGTTTAATATGATATAATTTCGTAATGTATTAACATCTGAATCAATAGTAGCAATGCTGTAGGTTAAATAGCGATCTGCATTCATATCTTGTTTGTCCAAAGCTGCTATTTTACACCATTTGAAGCAGAACATTGCATGGTTATTTATGTTTTGATTATGTTATAATTCAATTTTTGAAAGCACTCTTAATAACATAAAAGTCTTTTAACACTTATTCTCCAACATCTCTAACGATATATGGATCTTTCATTACCTTTGTTGCTGCCGATGTTAAGGGGATATTTGACTGCACTTCTTTTCTAGCAGATGTTGGAGGTCGTAGTATGGTAGTAGTATGGTATTTTAGAACGGTTTGAAAATGTTTTCAGAATAACCCTTAATGAATATATGAACACATTCTGCTAGAGAATTCATATCAGAATTTGTTTTGGAATCTAACACTTTAAATGACAAACGTATATATTTAAAAGGTTTAATAATAGCATTTTTAAGTATTATTATTTAAGACTTTTATTTAAATGGCATACATTTAAAGTCTAAAATATTATCGTTTTATTGTGATATGTCTGCTCGAGCTTTCATTAAATGCTGCGTTGTAAAAGGAGAAACAGTGAAGAAAACTCGGATTTTTAAAGATATTAGCCTATAGGCAACATTGCACGTTAGTCCTATAAAATTTTTAAAATCACATATTTTGCATAATTAATATATTTTATTTTTGTTTACATATGTAACAAGGAATATTTAAAAGGGAACCAACAAATTCGGTAACTTGGGTTTGAGTAGGAAGGTGAAAACAAAAGTGAAGTCTCAAATTTCAATTGTTTGAGTTTCTTGTAATTCGAAATTGTTTAGAAATTCCTCTTATTTTTATTGGATTTCTTCGAGTACAAGAAAATCTGTCTTTGTTATTCGAAGAGATATATATCAAAGATTTTTAAAATGAAGAAGCAATTTAAAAATATTTTTTGTTTAACCTATATCTGCAGTATAATGATTTTAAGAAACATCCTGTATTACTTATGTCCTGCATGAATTAGAACCCCAAGACTCTATAGAAATCATGTTTAGGCCCATACCTCATCAAAAAACATAGTAAGTTGTATACATTTATTAAGAAGAAAATTCGGGCAATAAGGATCTTCTTGTAATTCAACGAGTTGAAGGTGAAAGGTGATTTAATAGATGTTATCAATACTGAGAGCTTTCATTTTTTATTTTAGGTTTGTGCCCAAATAGTCCGGGAGCCAGCAACGTGTTTGGTTACACTATAAGTATCAAGGCTTAATCTTTTAGGATATTTTCCTTTATTTTTGGAAAGAAAAAAATGCATGTCTGGGTGGCTTTGCCCCACCCCTGCGACTTTTAAGGTCGCAAAAAATGGGTAGCATTTATATAATTTTATCATGGCTGGCATTTATATATATGAAAGCGATTACCCCTGCGAGTTACCAACCAAGCAGCCACACCAGTCAGGGGGTGGAAAGTGCGTGCCAGACAGGGTCAAAGTCCGGGGCCAACAACGAATTTCTTTACGCTATAAGTAAAACGGCCCAAATTTTTATAACCACTTCCTTACATTATAAGAAGAAAAAATCCATGTGTGGCAAACTTTCGGGAATGGCTTTGGCCCCCTGCACCCTTTAAGGTCGAATGGAAATAGTGATATTTCTACCACTTCCCTATAAGTAAAACTCCCGAAACTTTTATGGTCACCTCCTTACATTATGAGAAGAAAAAATATGCTTGTCTGGCAGGTCTACGGGGGTGGCTTTTAAGGTCGAAAAGGTTAGTGATATTTACAATATTTTATCATGGCTGGTATTTGATTATTTGGAAAGCTCTTACACCTACGAGTTATCAACAAAACAGCCAGACCAGTCTGGGGGTGGAAAGTGCGTGTCAGAGACAAATTTACATGCAAAAAACTGCTAAATCAAAAAAAGTGTCTATTCGTATTCATATTCAGAATTGTTCTCATTTTATCGAAACATATGTATTTTAAACAAACAATTCCGTCGATTTCTGGGCAATCTCACACTAGAGGACACTTTTTTGATTTAGCAGTTTTTTGCATAGAAATTTGTATCAGGAATTGATAGACCGGCAATTGCAGGGGGGTCAACGCATTCCCGAAGGTTTTCCAGGCATGAATTTTTTATTTCTACAATGTAAGGAAGCGACCATAAAAGATTTGGCGATTTTACTTATAGGGAAGTGGTGGAAATATCACTATCTTTTTCGACCTTAAAAATAGCATTGGGGCCAAAGCCAACCCCGAAGGTTGGCCAGACATGAATTTTTCTTCTTCTTATAATGTAAGGAATTGAACATAAAAAATTTGGCAGTTCTACTTATAGGAAAGTGTAGTATTTTTATTCGACCTTAAAAGGTACAGTGGGCCAAAGCCGCCTTCGAAGGTTTGCCAGACATGGATTTTCTTTTGGATTCATATCAGAATTTGTTTTGGAATCTAACACTTTAAATGACAAACGTATATATTTAAAAGGTTTAATAATAGCATTTTTAATTATTATTATTTAAGACTTTTATTTAAATGGCATACATTTAAAGTCTAAAATATTATCGTTTTATTGTGATATGTCTGCTCGAGCTTTCATTAAATGCTGCGTTGTAAAAGGAGAAACAGTGAAGAAAACTCGGATTTTTAAAGATATTAGCCTATAGGCAACATTGCACGTTAGTCCTATAAAATTTTTAAAATCACATATTTTGCATAATTAATATATTTTATTTTTGTTTACATATGTAACAAGGAATATTTGAAAGGGAACCAACAAATTCGGTAACTTGGGTTTGAGTAGGAAGGTGAAAACAAAAGTGAAGTCTCAAATTTCAATTGTTTGAGTTTCTTGTAATTCGAAATTGTTTAGAAATTCCTCTTATTTTTATTGGATTTCTTCGAGTACAAGAAAATCTGTCTTTGTTATTCGAAGAGATATATATCAAAGATTTTTAAAATGAAGAAGCAATTTAAAAATATTTTTTGTTTAACCTATATCTGCAGTATAATGATTTTAAGAAACATCCTGTATTACTCATGTCCTGCATGAATTAGAACCCCAAGACTCTATAGAAATCATGTTTAGGCCCATACCTCATCAAAAAACATAGTAAGTTGTATACATTTATTAAGAAGAAAATTCGGGCAATAAGGATCTTCTTGTAATTCAACGAGTTGAAGGTGAAAGGTGATTTAATAGATGTTATCAATACTGAGAGCTTTCATCTTTTATTTTAGGTTTGTGCCCAAATAGTCCGGGAGCCAGCAACGTGTTTGGTTACACTATAAGTATCAAGGCTTAAACTTTTAGGATATTTTCCTTTATTTTTGGAAAGAAAAAAATGCATGTCTGGGTGGCTTTGCCCCACCCCTGCGACTTATAGCGTAAAGAAATTCGTTGTTGGCCCCGGACTTTGACCCTTTCTGGCACGCATTTTCCACCCCCTGACTGGTGTGGCTGCTTGGTTGGTAACTCGCAGGGGTATAAATGCCAGCCATGATAAAATGGTGTAAATGTTACCCATTTTTTTGCGACCTTAAAAGTCGCAGGATGAATAATATAGATGAATTCGATATGAGCCGATGCAATGGACGGCGTGGTTGAAGTTGATGTGAACCGATGAAATCGGCGGCGGCGCGGCTCGTGCAGACACATGCGGCGGCGGCTTGTCGGCTTAAAATCGGTCGGTTTGTGTCTCTGCCCCTTCCTCCATCCAAGGCGGACACTACTCACTCACCCCTGGCTCACCAACGAAGATCTTTGCAACGATTTCCCTCGGCCTCCCACGTACTTTCGCACATACATACACGTACATTGGCGAATACTCACATTCGCACATACACTTCCTCATTTACAACCCTCCCCGCCCCATCCTTATCAACACACCAACTTGTTCGCGTCGTTAAAAACAAATGCATGTACTGACTCAAGAAGAATTCCACATTTTCCTCTGAAGAATATGTGGAATTCTTCCTGGACCACTAATGAAGATTGATTGAAATTACACGAACAACCCAGCGGCGGAAATTGTGACTTGGAAGGCCTTATATCAGGCCTGTCTGCAGCACCCGGAGGCCTTCCATCGACGTTCCATCTTCCTTTCCTTTTAACATTGCGTGAGATTGGGAGGTAAGGCCTTCTTGTAGGCCTCCCTAGATAAGGCATAATGCATATCGGAAAAAATCAGGCCTTCCAGAAGATCTCGAAAAGCTTAAAATAAAGGCCTGTTTTAGGTCTGAAGCCACAGGCACATTAGAAGGCCTTCCAAAAGAAGTGAGTTGTTCTTCTCGTTCGTTTGTGAGAATCCTCTCTTATAGAGGCCGGGTTTGATGTTGAAAAGTCGCTGCGAAGCCACTTGAAAAGACTTTTGACATGGTCGAAATCATGATCGTGGTAGTCTGCAGCCAAGTAATAAATGTCACCATGTCATTTGTAAATAATATAAGCTTCTTTTAAAAATATTTATTCTTTATTTTGATTTTTCTTTAGTATAATATAAATAATATAAAGTAAAAAAATAATTCAGTTCAGTGAATAATAAAATAAAATAATAAAAACTCCAGAAGTAGAAACTACTAACGAACGACAACAGAAAGCGAACGAAAATCTATGCGAATGAAAACGTAAGCATTTCAGTACAAAATCGGGGGCCACTAACTATTTTTTCTGTCATCTGTGCGAATGAAAATGTCAAAAGCACTCACTTGTGTTTTGTCTGTTGTTTTCATAAATAAATAAAAAACACAAAATAAATTTAATTTATATTTTTGTTGCTATCCTCTTTACTTCATCCCCTTCTTCCTCTGAGTACCGGAGAACACATCACGCATTTATACATTCCGTTGCTCCGTGCACTGGGTCTTTCAACCACGGTCCTTGTATTCATAAAGGGGTATTTTCATGTAAAATAAGTATTTCCATGTAAAATAAATGTATTCTTATTGGTTTTTGGTCATCTCATGAATGTTAGAGATGACCAGTAGCTACCCACGGGGGCTGTATAACATTTTTATCACTTTTGTCCCGCTCACTCCTTAAAAGAACAAGTACCAAATTCGTAAAACCCTTTCTTAGTCCGCTTCTCCGTCATATTTGGGAACTACCCTAAAAATTGCATGGCCTCAGCCGTATTGTCTGGGCGCTGATCAATGATAAGTCTGTCAGTCAGTAATGGAAATATCAAAATATTAAGGTTCATGAAAACGCCGTTTTTCGATCTTGGTTGAGCGTTCTGTGGAAATGTAAATATGTATAAATACGGTTGATAACAGCATGTTAACACCAACCAATCTTTACAGAAGAGCCACTGATGATGAATCCTCATGCGTATGTATATGGACAAAGTGTATGTAGTTGAGTGTGATTCTCCTCCTTTCCATTGCATGATCACATCAATTCCATAAAAATGAATTAAATCCAGTTTGTTGTGTGACTACTAAATTTGAAGGATCTACATAACGAATTGCATTACCCAAAAAATGTGCGAGTTGGAAAAAATTATATTTTTCTACAACACACAAAAACAATTCCAAATATTGATTGTTTACATTATTTTTTTGAATTTTGTTTTCAGTTATTTCAGCTGAGAAAAAGTTGTGTCAACTTTTTATTATAAGTTAGAATTTGGATATTTAACTCTTTTTTCTTGGCATATTTGCGATTATTTGAGGATTTTTTGATCTAGCAACATTTTCATTCACTCACAACACGTAAAGCTATGCGAACGAAAAGACAGAAGATAGTGGGTCGCTTTTTGATGCGAAAGTGCGTGACTGGCTTTCGTTCGCATAGATTTTCTTTCGACATTGTGGGTCAGGCAGTAATTCTTACTTATAGCCTTTTCACACTGCGATTTCATTCGATTTTCAATCGATTTCAGCGTGAAATGACAAGGTCGATTTACAAATTTGTATGGAATCTCACATTTGTAAATCGACCTTGAGTAAAAATCGATTGATTTTCCATGTAGTGTGAAAAGGCTATTAGGGACGTTTTCAGATTTGGTTGGGCATAGCGAAAAAGATTTGTGACAATCCTGTTTCTACATTCGAGTTTTTATAACGGGATACATTTTTGCAGCATACAGACGATACATCAAAACATGATACACCTTCTACATACATTCTAAAGAGAAGCGAAGTGGAATGTCTACACCTTCCCCTTAGCTTCTATTAGCAAGGCTTATAACAGGCCTTCTTTAAAGAAGGGAAGATGAATGCGAGAGAGAAATTGGAAACACATTCCCCTTGCTATCCATTTGCAAGGCCTTCAATAGACCTTCTAAAAATAAGCGAAGAGGTACTAGATAAGAATCCTTACGCCTTCTTTTTAGAGGACATATAACAGGTCATCTTAAAAGAAGTGAAGAGGAATGAGAGAAAGAAAATGGAAACCCATTCCTCTTGCTTTCCATTTGCAAGGCCTTCAATAGACCTTCTACAAGGAAGCGAAGGGGAACGAGACAAAAATCCATACGCCTTCTTTTAGAAGGGCATATAACAGGCCGTCTTAAAAGAAGCAGAAATAAGATAAAAATAAAGCAATGACAAGGCCTTTTCACACGCCTGATAGTAGCATGCCTACAATTATTTCCTGCAATGGTTTCTCGCAGGCCTTATATAAGGAAGCCCTCGCCAAATATGGCCTTACACATGCCTAAAATTTTGAAGGCCTCGTAAATTGCGCCGCTGGGACTCGCACATGAATACATGTACATTCGAATCGCGCAAACTCACCGCTGGGTGAGGCCTTCTTTTGGAGTCTCAAGGCCTGCCAGTTCCATTCCACACTCATTTCTTTTTAACACATGGTGTCATTGGCGATCAAGGCCTTCCATTCTCATTTTTATAGGTAGGCGTTCTAGAAGGCCTTCCACGGAAGGCCTGTTAGAAGACCTGCAAGAGAAGTCCTTCTAGAAGGCCTTCTAGAGAATATCTTACAGATTTTAAAAATTTAATTTTAGGTTTTAGTTGAACGTAACTAAAATATATTTCATATATATTAATATATTAATTCAGTCTTAGTTAATAAACACAAATAAAACAACTTAAAATAAAAAGTATCCACAGCGTGTTCCGAAAGCACAACCGACTTCAACCCCCAGAGAGGTTTCGAATATATACTTTTTAAACCCTTCTACACTTTGTGAAGCAATAAAATATAGATTTTTTAATGTATTTTTAAAATAACTCGTCTGAAATGGCAATTTTGCTGTAACATCGTGAAAACACGCTGAAAGGCATACATAAAAAATCGTGGACACTTTCTTGAATTTCGGACAAAGGTTATGACAAATACAAACAAACTGAACGAATTGCGCCAATTTAAAGATTGTGTAATGCTAATTTCGCTAATGGACACAAAATTGTTTGGAAAAGTTTCATTTTGATTAACCGATACCGATATGAACTTTTACTTGTGTACTATAATAAAAGTTTGGAAATTAAAATTTTAGTAATTTTAAAAAAGTAGATAAGTATCACTATGATATCATAATGAAATCTAAAACTCATTTCTAATGAAAGCAAATAATTTGTTGATGCTTGTAGAGCGCTAAGATGTAATATTTGCTATGCCACATTTTTATGGAGCTGTATCTAAATCTGAACCGATGTGTCCTATTTTCATCACAGATGCAACAACAACGGTTTTTGTTACTTGTAATGTTTTGGGAGTTTGCAATGATAATACAATTCGACAACCGAAGAAAACTGTTTGATATAAACATATTTCTCTTTGTTCATTTACAACAAGTGATGACATGTTTACCGCAAAAAAACTAATTTTTCCCACAACTCAAAAACGATGTTCACGTGTCTAAAATTTCGTTTCTACGTAATGCATTTTTCTCTGCGTGTAGGTCTCTATTTTAAAATCTACTTTAAAGTTGCGAAACAATAAGAAATGAGTTTTAACTTACTCAAATTTTTGTTCAATTTCTCATTTGTGTCAAATACTCAGAGTTAGTATTCTTTTGTACATATGTAACAAGTATTATTCAAAAGAGAAACAACAAATTCAGTAACTTGGATCTACGTAGGAAGACGAAACTCTAAAATACCAATTACACTAGTCAACAGTCAAAATGTACTCGGGATGCGATAATTTTTTCTGTGTAGATAACCTTGACATGAGCTCGAAAAACGCAATAAAATTTTTTTTTTCGTTTGGTTTTTTTTTATTATTTTTTTTTTAAATTTTAAAAATTTTTTTTGGTTAATTTGTTTCGTCCGGCATAACTCGGGAACCACTAGCCCGATTTAATTGAATTAAATTTTAAAAAATTTAAAATTACAATTCCCTTAATCTGTTCATATATTGTTTTCCTATACAAGCAACAGTTTCCAAGTTAAAAATGAATATATAAAGGAAAAAACTTATTTTTTGCCTAAAGATTTAAATTTTTTTTTTTTTTAAAAATCCATAAAAAATCCAAAATGAAAAAAAATGTCAAATCTTATTACTTTTACGTAAAGTCACATAACCTATGAGCAAAATGAGACAAAGATCATGAAAATCGATGCACGCGTTTCGCTTTTATTCGCAATTGAGTAAAGGTATGAATTTCAAAAATTTAAAAAATTTTTTTTGGTTAATTTGTTTCGTCCGGCATAACTCGGGAACCACTAGCCCGATTTAATTGAATTAAATTTTAAAAAATTTAAAATTACAATTCCCTTAATCTGTTCATATATTGTTTTCCTCTACAAGCAACAGTTTCCAAGTTAAAAATGAATATATAAAGGAAAAAACTTATTTTTTGCCTAAAGATTTAATTTTTTTTTTTTTAAATCCATAAAAAATCCAAAATGAAAAAAAAATGTCAAATCTTATTACTTTTACGTAAAGTCACATAACCTATGAGCAAAATGAGACAAAGATCATGAAAATCGATGCACGCGTTTCGCTTTTATTCGCAATTGAGTAAAGGTATGAATTTCAAAAATTTGCTCGACATATGCACAACTTTGTCTATGGTAAGGTTTTTTCTTTTTTATTACAAAAAAAATTAAAATTTGTTGGGTGACAAAAATATATGACTTTAAATTAAAAAACAATTCGATATATGTACAAGAAATTATCCTAAGGATATCAACATTAATTAATTATAAAAAAGTTTTAAAAAAAATATCTAAACACAAAAATAAAAACCTTCAAATTAAAAATAATTATGTGCTTTTGTCTTTCTTTTATATTGTTGTGGGTCTGTTTCTCTTATCAGGAACCAGATATAGTCCCCCATCATAGCTTCGTTCCAAAATCCTTGGTATCGGTGCTCAATTTCTTTCATTTGCTGATGAAAACGCTCACCATGCTCGTCACTCACATAGCCCAGGTTGTCCGGAAAGAAGTCCAAGTGCGAGTGTAGAAAATGTATCTTAAGCGACATATTTGCTCTTCCTGTAGATTGTTGTCACCACACCAGGAGCCAAGAAACCGAACTGTTGCATGCGCGATGCATGCAACTCTGCATCTTCCTTGGAGAGTTTCAATTCTCTAACCCAATCGTTCAGTTCTGCTTGGGAACATAAGCGTTGACCTCCATGCAATGTATATGTTGACTCGCATTCTGATGTGGTTTCTACTGTCTCCGGATCTGATGTTGGATGTATCGCCTCATTATTAGATGCCCATCTTGAAACGGACGGTTGCGGGTCCACTGGTTCTTCGGAAAATGGCACTGGAAAATTCACTGTTGAAACAGCAGCGTAAGTCCATCGTATATTTTTTCCCACGCCTGTTTTTTTGCTAAGACAGAAGTAGCAATCTGTTACATGGCAAAGCGGAGCTCTCCAAAGCATTGGCATGATGATTCTCGGCTGTCGTCTGAAAGAATTTCAATAATAAGTTATATATGTTCTTGAATTTCGTAATCTACACTTACCTTGAGTCAGCTAGCTGTACGTAGCACCTTGGACATAGAGCACTTGGTGTCCACCGCTCATCTATGTTTGAGACCTTTAAATTGAAGCTCTCTTAAAAATGAATCTCTCAATTTAGGTGAAAAACAACGCTTGTTTTTTTTTCAGAAACGTATTCTCCGCACATGTAACAAAAATTACTTGGATTGGTATTGCATTCAAATCCTCGCGAACGTTTGCTCATTTTAACTATCGCGTTCGTCGACACTTGTTGAATGAGTAAAATCGATCAATGAAGACCTATTTATACTGTGTATTGTTTAGTATTTTACTGACAGGTACTTATAAATGGGTGTATATTTTTTTACGGTGGCTACATACCTGTTTCACCATGTGTGAGTCTTAAATTTTCCGAATAATGACCACCCATAAATGTGGGTTGCATTTCTGTAAAAAAATCATACAGGTAGCCAACGGAAAATCCAAATAATTAAAAAAGTCCCCTTTCCCTTTTTCCTTTTAATTGTTCACGCACATTTATTACTTTGCTTACGCAATCATAAAAATTAAATAAGCCTTTGTTTATTCCGTTTTGTTAATTCTGAGAATCAAAAAAAAGAAAAAACCTTACCATAGACAAAGTTGTGCATATGTCGAGCAAATTTTTGAAATTCATACCTTTACTCAATTGCGAATAAAAGCGAAACGCGTGCATCGATTTTCATGATCTTTGTCTCAATTTGCTCATAGGTTATGTGACTTTACGTAAAAGTAATAAGATTTGACATTTTTTTTTCATTTTGGATTTTTTATGGATTAAAAAAAAAAAAAATTTAATCTTTAGGCAAAAAATAAGTTTTTTCCTTTATATATTCATTTTTAACTTGGAAACTGTTGCTTGTATAGGAAAACAATATATGAACAGATTAAGGGAATTGTAATTTTAAATTTTTTAAAATTTAATTCAATTAAATCGGGCTAGTGGTTCCCGAGTTATGCCGGACGAAACAAATTAACCAAAAAAAAATTTTTTAAATTTAAAAAAAAATAATAAAAAAAAACCAAACGAAAAAAAAATTTTTTATTGCGTTTTTCGAGCTCATGTCAAGGTTATCTACACAGAAAAAATTATCGCATCCGGAGTACATGAAATTTTTTTCAATTTGTTGAGTAGTGTTATTTGTTTTTTTTTTTTTTTTTGGAATTACAATTTCTAGATGTTTCTTCTTGCATTTTATCGAGTACAAAAAACTGTTTTAAAAATGAAGAAACATTTCAAAATATTTTTTATTTACTCGGAATATGCGTATAAAGATTTTGAGTAAACATCCTATTACTCATGTAACTCCTGTATAAATTAAAACCACCAAAACTGATTAGACATTATACCCATACTTTGTCAAAAAGCACATCCAATTTTCTGCATTTATCATAAAAAAATGCGGGCCTGAAGGGTTAGTCGCCGAGGAATTTGATCGTTTCTTGCGTAATATTTCTTCAAAATATATGTCGAGGGCTTATATTCAAAAGTGGATATGAACCATTTTCTCGAAAATGAGTTTTTGATGCCAAACTATTCTCAGATTTGTATGTCATCTTCATATAAATTTGGAAAAGATTTTTTTCTAAAGCCATTTTTTTGAATTTTCTGATTTGGCTATCCACTCACACGTTAGTTTGTGACTGCATAAGTGGCTATGAAAAATAATAGAAATAAAGTAGTGGAGCAGCATAAAACAGAAGGTTATAATTAGCTACAACGATTTTGTTTAAAATATATTCGTAGGTTTAGGGCATATCATACTATCAAATTCCATCATTTCGCGTGAATAGCATTTAATTCCACATGTTTGCCCGAAAATGAACATTTTCCAAACCGCAATATACACTTTTTCTAAAAAATTTGGAAAAGGGATAAAAATGGTACAAATCTGACGGATGAAGCTCGAATCTTTAAATTCGCTGTGTACATCACAGAAAATGCGTTTTCTATACAACAAATATACAACGAATAATAAGAAATTCGAGAACTTTTTAATCGTAGCAATTAGTAATCCTTTTTAGATTAAACTGTAGAAGAATGATTAATAATTTCTATTCAAATTAAGGAGAAAATCAGTTTTTTCGCTCTCCTGTAAAGTTATGTTTTTGTTTATAGCCACTTATGTATATAAAAGCCTCGATATGTATGTATGTAATTCTACACTTAGAGAACAAGTCTGTTAATAAAAGCAGCGATTGTCTGCTGCCTATCAGCAGACACTCTTCTTCTATTACAGCTGTTTTTGGCATAACAGCAGTTTTCTGCAATCTTTCAAAATATAAAAATAGATAAGCGTTAAGTTTATTCGAATTTCGTTTTATATTAGCTTGAGACAATATGCATATCATTAAAAAGACAATCACAATATCTTTCCGTGGTAATAAATGGCTTTATAATAACTTTTATCCAAACAAGTAAGGAAAGGCCAAAGTCGGGCGGGGCCGACTATGTGATACACTCCTAGGCTAATATGTCTGTCAGGCGAATGTATCAAAATATTTCTCGAAGATGCTGGCAATAAAATATGAATGGTTTCCAAAAGCTCACGCAATCGAATTAACGTCATTTATCATTGCGCCATAGACTGACTAGACTTCACGAGAAAATTGAACATTGATTGAAAATTGACTAAAATAATTAACAGAATTTTCACCTGCTTTATTTTTTTGTAAAACTGCACTCAGAAAACTAACATTCCTAAATCTGAGTAAAATTCGTACTAAAATTTAGTTCAACAATTTTACTCCAGTTCAGTAAAGATTTCCTAAAAAGTTAGAAAATTAACTAAGTATGAGCAAAATTTCCTTCTTTCAAAGATTTGGATTTGTTTGGATCTAATACACATTTTTACAATTGAGTAAATTCATATTTATGTGGAAGAATATTTCCAAGGTTTTAAGTGAGAAAAAAATTTGAAATTTTTTGTATGGAAAAAATCCATTTACGAAATTTTAACTTTGAAATGTGTTTTTTTTTCTAAAATGAAGTTAAAATGTTTATTATGCCGAGTTCTTCATACATTTAAGTATTAATGAACTTATATAAAACATTTGAAATTGTTTAAAAAATCTTGAATATTAATCTAAGATGCAATTCTCGTTCGTTTGCAGAGACTTATTTCTTAAATACTTTAAGAATTATTCTAAACAACCACTGCGAAGGCGCCTTTCTTGCATTATGATGTACTAGCTCAACTCTTTATGGCAGAGGTATCATGAAACTATTGAGAAATATTTCCTGTTGTCATTTTTTGTATCAGTTTTGCATACTCTGAAGCAAAACCATTTATTTGTTTGTTTCACTTTTTCCTGGTATCAAATATAATGTTCCTCAGTTTAAGTTAGTTTAATGTAAGTTCATTTTAACTCATTATAGGGTTCACTATTTTATGAGTGTAGATGAAAACCACCCGCCCCCCAGTGGAAATCTGCGCACGGCCCTGCGTGGAAGGCCTTCTAGATCGCCTACGAATGTAAGGGAGCAAGGCCTTCCAGCTCGCCAATGTCACCATGTGATGAAAAGAAATGAGTTTGGAATCATTAAATATATTTTTCCCTCAGTTTCGACTCCACAATAAGACCTACTGGAAGGCCTTCTTACTCATTTTTTCCTCCGCTGGCTACTGATATTCACACATACATACATGTACATTTACATACTTAAATACATTACACATTCATATACTTATACATTCCCAACCCTTCCCCACCCTCCCGCGTCCAAACCATCGTGGAAATATCGTGAAATATGATACCCCCAAAAACAAATGTATGTTCTAACTCAGGAGGAATTCCATACATACATGTACATTTGCATACTTAAATACATTACACATTCATATACTTATACATTCCCAACCCTTCCCCACCCTCCCGCGTCCAAACCATCGTGGAAATATCGTGAAATATGATACCCCCAAAAACAAATGTATGTTCTAACTCAGGAGGAATTTCACATATTCCTCAGAGGAATTTGTCTAATTACCTCATTAACACATGCGCCCAATAAAAAACACCCTTTACATATTCCTGTGAGGAAAGTCATTAGTCCTCGGAGGATTCCTCTTGATACGGGACATACATTATCCTACTACTGAAAAGAACTCCTAAAATCCTGATACTTAAGTACCGGAGCTTCAGTTACAATAGCCTTCAGCTTCTCAAAAGCATTAATAAAACTAGGGGCATTCTTGTCTAACAGGAATTTCGTCCTTAGCCAAATCAATAGTTAAGAAATAATGTACACGGCCTAAATTATCTAATATATTATCTATATTTGGGATAGGCAACTTATCATCAATGGTTATCTAATTTAGGATCCGGTAATCGATAACTATCGTTTATTTCTTCTTCCGTGAGTTATCTTTCTTCTTCGGTACTATCCACAATGTACTATTATATGGAGAGTTACTCTCTTATAATGCCCTGTCTCAACACACCATTTATATGATCGCAAATTTCCTGCTCGTGAATATGCTAGTTATTGTACGTATCTGATGATCAATACTGTCTGTGTTACTTAAAGTAAATATGAAATCATGATATATGTTCAATAAGTATTCCAAAAAATATGTTCCTCCTTGTTCAATCCGTTGTACAAATTATCAAATATATTTTTCCCTCAGTTTCGTTTCTAATTAAACCTTCTCTTTCAAGCAAATTATTTAATTAAACTTAATTTAAGTACATCCTAAATTAACATCGAAATTATTCATATTTTTTTAATTATGTTTTCAGCATGAATATGACTATATTCTATGGGTGTCTTACAATCATTCTGATATTTTTCATTGATTTTGCATAATATATTTCATAAGTATTTATAATAAATAACAATACTATAATTTTTGCAGCAAAATATATCAATCATCGTCTCTAAATTCATTTAATTTTATTATTAAAGCTATGTTCACCAGAGACAACAATTTGGTTGTGTATCAGTGAGTAAGAGAGAAGAAAAATTGAGAGAACTTATATTAATAGGCTCTGTAAGTTTTATAACATTCTTTGCCAGTGTAGGATCAGCCCCAGGATGTAGAAAGGTTCCACAGTTTGGTGTTTTCCACTTCAATCTTTATTTATTCTATTCAATACAAATCGTAACCAACCAGCACCCAGTAGAGTTTAGAGAACTATCAAAGATTTTAACCAGCGCAGTTTACCCGTAACACGTGTATCCTCAAGCAGCTTTCCAACCAGAAAAGAACGAAATGCCCATTTGCATCATTTAATTTAGGGTTTTAATGTATTAGTTACTACAACCACGAGACCTATGGCTGTCAATACCAGTAGTGACCCTTGGCACTAGTGTGTTAGTCACTACCATCATGAGACCAATGGCTGTTAATACCAGTAGCGTCACTTGGGACTACATGTTAGTGTGCTAGTCACTTCTACCTTGGAATCTATGGCTGTATATACCAGTAGAGCTCCTGGGGACTACTACCACGATACCTGTATCATGGGGTTAAGCATGGAATGCGCGCGAGTGGCTGTCACCGAAGCATACTTGCGTTGGCTGTCCGCACACGACGACAACCCATGCCCAACTGAAGTAGTTGTGACCAACACACCTAGCATGCATTGATATCCAAATTCAGAGAGAGGTGATATTTTGAGAGAATGTCTGCGACCTGTTTTCTTATACTAGTTTTATTGTAACTGTATGTACATATTTTACATAGGGTTATTTCAGTGAATATACATTTTTTAAAGAAAATAATTACAACTTAAGAATATAAAATAATTTCCATTCATAGTTTTGAAATAAATACACATTATTATTATTTACATAAAGTTATGTAACGATCACTTCGTTACATCTCCCTCTTGGTTTGAATTTTTTTAGCAACCGACATCGTTCCTGGGTTTTGGAAAGATACATTTTTATGCCCACGTAGAATGCAACACCTGCGTTTGTGGTGATTGTAAATCTAGACCGCTTACCCGGTTGCGTAGTCGCAATGGTAGAAAGTACTTCGTTTATAAATGTGTTTCTTTGTTCAAACTCCGCCTCATTGTCGATTCCCAGGTCCATTACTAACGAGGCCAGTGCATCAAAAGGACGCTGAATTTGAGTTTGGTTTTTGACTAGATCCTGGATTTCCAGCTTAGGTACATTGGATTCAATGGATGTAATTTTGACCTTTTCTATGTGTGGCGACATTTCAACTTCAATTTCTCTTCGACGTTTCGTGTTTTCTCGATCCATTGATTTTTTCCACTGAACCAACACTCAGGGGATGTCCCCTATAAATGCATTGCATTGTGTTGGTGGAAGGAAGATCAGGTATTGGAAGGAGGAAAGAGGGAGTAGTATCTGTTGACATCTGTTTTGAATCTCTGAATGTCGTAATTGGAGGGAAAGATATTTGCCGGAAGTCGATTCCACATACGGATAGTACGTGCGAAGAACGAATTTATTCTGTAATGTGTAGTGCGGCCAGTTGTCCAATCGACGACAAATGGGTGAGCGTTCCTGGAGAGTCGCGTATCTCTACCGAACGTTCTCACGGGCGGTATAAGATCACGAATTTCCGAAGAACAAACTTCAATTTCTCTTCGACGTTTCGTGTTTTCTCGATCCATTGATTGCCTGAACTTGAGGCAACTTTGATGAAATTTCATGTTATCGACCATTTTCAGTTCTCTACGAAAGACAAAAAATAACATTTAATACCAATACAAGGCTCTTACTCGTGAAATGGTTTTAAATATTTCAAATGCGCAACGCCTCGGTCCCTCTTACAGTCAGGGTCTACTAGACGTACGATTACGGGAGAAGTGAACTCTTGCACTACGTAGGGACCGTCCAGGGCCGTGCGCAGGGGGGGTTTTGGGGGTTCAAACCCCCCCCCCCCAGAGAGGTTTCGAACATATACTTTTTAAGACCTTCTAGACTTTCTGAAGCAAACAAATATAGAATTTTTAATGTTTAAAAATAACTTTTCTGAAATGGTAATTTTGTAGTAAAATCATGAAAACACGAAAATTACATAAAAAAATCGTGGACACTTTCTTGAATTTCGGACAAAGGTTATGAAAAATACAAACAAACTAACGAATTGTGCCAATTTCAAGATTGTGTAGTGCTAATTTCGCTAATGGACACCAAATTGTTCGGAAAATTTTCATTTTTATTAACCGATACCACTTCTTGACATTCGACTAGAGCTATATCATATGAACTTTTAATTGTGTACTGCAATAAAAGTTTGGAAATTTAATAACAAAATCGTTTAGTAATTTTAAAAAAGTGTAGATAAGAAACACTATGATTCATAATGAAATCTAAAATTTTCTTAATAAAAGCAAATAATTTGATTGATGCTTGTAGAGCGCTAAGATGTAACATTTGCGATTGGACATTTTTATGGAGCTGTATCTAAATCTGAACCGATGTGTCCTATTTTAATCACAAATGCAACAACAACGGTTTCTGTTACTTCCAATGTTTTGGGAGTTTGCAATTATAATACAAATCCATTTCGACAAACGAAGAATACTGTTTGATATACATAAACGTATTTCTCTTTGTTCATTTACAAGAACTGATGACATGTTTACCGCAAACAAACTAATTTTTCCCACAAAAGAAACTCAAAATCGATGTTCACGTGTCTAAAATTTCGTTTGTACGAAATACATTTTTTCTCTGCGTGTAGGTCTCTATTTTAAAATCTACTTTAAAGTTGCGAAACAATAAGAAATGAGCGTTAACTTACTAAAATTTGTGTTATATTTATCACTTATGTCAAATATTTTTCAGAGTTAGTATTTTTTTGTACATATGTAACAAGTATTATTCAAAAGAGAAACAACAAATTCAGTAACATGGATCTACGTAGGAAAACGAAACTCTAAAATACCAATTATTTGGGTTTTTACATATTTAAGATTATAAAAATGAAGAAACATTTCCAAATATTTTTTTATTTAATCGGAATATGCGTATAAAGATTTTGAGTAAACATCCTGTTACTCATGTCCTATATAAATTAAAAACTCCATAACACTTTAGACATCCTATTTAGACCCATACTTCGTCAAGAAGCATATCCAATTTATCCAAAAAAATGCGGGACTGAAGGGTTTATCGCTGAGGAATTTGATCGTTTTTTGTGTAATATTTCTTCAAAATATATATCGAGGGCTTATATCTAAAAGTGGCTACGAACCATTTTCTCGGAAATTAGTTTTTGATGCCAAACTATTCTCAGATTTGTATGTCATCTGTCATATAAATTTAGAAAAGATTTTTTCTAAAGCCATTTTTTTAATTTTCTGATTTGGATATCCCCTCACACGTTAGTTTGTGACTGCATAAGTGGCTATGAACATAAAAAAATAGAATAAATAAAATAATAGAAATAAATAAAATAAAGGTTATATCGCTACAACGATTTTGTTTAAAACATTTTTCTAGATTTAGGGCATATCGTACTATCAAAGTCCATCACTTCGCGGTAACAGCATTTTGATTCCCTAGTTATGAAGCTAAAATAGGAAAAATGGTGGCTGTAAAGTCAAAAATTGTGAAAAGTATATTTAGAAACACCGGCGTAACTTTTTACTATATTGAGAATACCAAAATAATTCTATGGCATGTGATTGCTGACTTCATGGGGAATATTTGTGTATGAAAAGTTTCAGAATTATGAATAAAGAAAGTTAAAATATAAGGAATTGCAACGACGAATTTTGGATTTTTCATCAATTGCAGCGATTTTCGTGACTGGCTACATATATGTTACAAGCGACCAATCTGATGGATGAAGCTGGAATCTTTAAATTCGCTGTGTACATAACAGAAAATGCGTTTTCCATACAACATTAAGGGGGGACATCAGTTTTTTCGCTCTCCTGAAAAGTTATGTTTTTGTTCATAGCCACTTATGAATATAAGCCCTCGATATGTATGCATGTAATTTCAAGCAACTATTTAAAAAAGTTCTACACTTAGAGAACAAGGCTGTTAATAAAAGCAGCGATTGTCTGCTGCCTATCAGCAGACACTTTTCTGCTATTACAGCTGTTTTTTTTTGGCATAACAGCAGTTTTCTGCAATCTTACATCACCATTCATATAGATGATAGATGGATTACTGAAATGCAATTTGGCCGACAATGTCATTTAGGAAATTTTAACTTAAAAATGTATTTATTTCCTAAAAGTAAGTTAATATTTTTACAGAAATTTATGCCGAGTTCATACATTTTGGTATTAATGAACTTATAAAAAAACATTTGAAATTGTTTAAAAAATTCTTGAATATTAATCTAAGAAGCAATTCTCGTTCGTTTGCAGAGACTTTTTTCTCAATACCTATCTTGCATTCGCAACAATCATGGAGTAATAGCTCAACTCCTTATGGCAGAGGTAACATGAAACTCTTGAGAAATATCTCATGTTGTCATTTTTTTGTATCAGTTTTGCATACTCTGAAGCAAAACTGGTTGTTTGATTTTTTTAGTTAAATTGAACTTATTTTAATTTCACCTTTTTTCCTTGTATAAAAATAAAAGTTTAAGTAAAAATTTCCTCGTTTTGAGGAAAAAAATCAGCAAAATTGTCCTCAGTTTGGGTAAATATTAACTTGATTTGAGTAAACATTTACTTAGTTTTAGGAAATTTTAATCAAAATTTTTCTAATATTTAGTAAAAATTTACTTAGTTTTAGGAAAATTTCAGCAAAAATGTACTTATATGTAGTAAAAATGTACTTGGTTTCCTAAATTTTAGTTAATTTTAATTCATTATAGGGTTAATTTTTTATGAGTGTAGATGAAAACCCCCCCCAGGGGAAAATCCTGCGCACGGGCCTGGGACCGTCAAATCGAGATGCAAGTTTGGCAGCGAAGTGGTCAATTGCCTTGGATAAAACCCTCTTACGGACAAATACTAACTCATCTTTACGAGGTGCCCAGTCTCGTCGTCTCAAATTATAATGTGCGGCATGCGTTAGTTAGGCTGGGATGAATTATGTTGAACTCTGCTTATTGTAATTAATGGCGAGGGAGAGCTCTGGTAAATAATCATCCCACTTTCTTTGGTTTTGGTGGGTGTATTGGGCTATCATCGTTTTTATACTTCTATTAGTTCTCTCCGTAGGGTTCTCGTGTGGCGAGTATGGGGCAGTGGATATATGTTTAATCCCAAAGCACTTAAAATATTTTTACATTCCCGACAAGTAAATTGGGAGCCATTATCCGTCAACATATATGTGGTACTCCAAAGCGGGACAGAATTCTTTCCATGAAAGCTTTAATAAACTTTTCGTGTGTCGACTTAGTTCGGTGGAATATTTTGTTTATCAGCGCTTCTCATTTGTCATATGTGACCGCTGGTACTAATATGAACCCTGATTTAAGTCAAAGATTCGTCGCGAAAGTTCTGACGAGATGGGGTAGCGCCCATCGAAACTGCGCAGTCAACTTTTAGCTGCAACAATAAAGGTCTCTCTTTGCCTCTTTGCTAATTTTGGGTTCTGCTGAAGACTTCAGCACAACCTTTGGTCTTCAACCAAAATAAATGACAACACATACAACATAACAGACCAACAATACATACAAACAACAACAATACACACGAGGTACAGTGAAGACGGGACATACCGTACAACAACAACCTTTGCATTGTTGCGAGCACATGCATAACATTGAATTGGCAAATTGAGATTTTTAGTGTGTCGACTTAGTTCGGTGGAATATTTTGTTTATCAGCGCTTCTCATTTGTCATATGTGAACGCAGGTACTAGGGTTTGCATCCCGGGATTTCCCGCGGGAAAATTCCCGGGAATTCGCACATTTTTCATTTCCCGTATCCCGGGAAATTCGTACGGGAATCCCGCGGGAATTCAGTAGAACATTTTACATATTTCTTCGCACATTTTCCATCATTTACACAATAAAATTAAAAATGTTGTATACAAATTTAGATCACGTCGTATGTCAAATTTTGCAGTTGAATGACAAAATGTTTTTAAGCAGCGTTCGGACATAGACTCAAAATCCACTTTTTCGGATTTTTCCTGTCAAGCTCCATATGGGCATCTCCCAAAAAAGGTCTACCAAAAAAATGAAATCAGACCACACTAATAGCTTTTAACTTTATTTTTTCGTCATTTCGACAACTTTTTTATTATGTAACTTGAAGTTAACTTGATCTCTTTTATTTTTATTAAAAGTTGAAGTGTTTTAACGAAAATTACTACATTTTTTTACTACGAGTGAAAATTTTTGCCCCGTCCGTTTTGTCGCGTCCGTATTTCTGCTGTACCTAATTAAAAAAAAAATTAAGAGATAATTCTCATATTTCATAAATCTACGAACAAAATAAATTTGTAAATTTGTTTATAATTTTGTACTAAATCCTGACGATATATTTTTAATATGTAGTACTCTTTAAGCGTTTTAGAATACTAAAAATGCTGATTGACTTTTTCAGTTTCTTTCTTGCTTTTGGCGTAGTTTAAGGCGTCCGAATGTCGCGTCCAGGCCACTGGGAGATGCCCATATGAAAATTTTAAAATCCGGGAAAAGTAGATTTTTGGAGTGTATCCGAATGCCAAAAATAAAGAGTTTAAAGTTTTCAAAGCGACAGGACAAAGAACAAACATTTCATTTAATTCTCTACTGACTATAATTGTGAACGATCGTTCTCCGTCGCGTCCACATTTCCAATAAAATAAGAAATATCTACTCTTTAATTAATTTTGATGCTTGAAAAGATGTTTAAATTTATCTGACATTGCGCTTTATTATATGAATTCTTTAACAGTTTCGTTGTGAAATATATATTTATTTTACTTTAATAAAATGTGAATGTTTCATTGGAAAAAATAAGCTTAGCTCATGGTAAACAGTATGTTGACGATTTCCCGTGCTGTCCCGGGATCCCGGGAAATTGAAAAAATAATTACCGTTTCCCGGGAAATAAAAAGTACGGGAAAAGGCAAACCCTACCTGGTACTAATATGAACCCTGATTTAAGTCAAAGACATACATTCGTCGCGAAAGTTCTGACGAGATGGGGTAGCGCCCATCGAAACTGCGCAGTCAACTTTTAGCTGCAACAATAAAGGTCTCACTTTGCCTTTTTGCTAATTTTGGGTTCTGCTGAAAACTTCAACACATCCTTTGGCCTTGAACCAAAATAAAAGACAACACATACAACACAACAATATATACAAACAACAACAATACACACGAGGTACAGTGAAGATGGGACATACCGTACAACAACAACCTTTGCATTGTTGCGAGCGATGCGAGCACATGAATAACATTGAATTGGCAAAATGAGACTTTTAGCGCGTCGACTTAGTTCGGTGGAATATTTTGTTTATCAGCGCTTCTCATTATTCATATGTGACCGATGGTACTAATATGAACCCTGATTTAAGTCAAAGACATACTTTCGTTGCGAAAGTTCTGACGAGATGGGGTAGCGCTAGGGTTTGGGGTTTCCCGGACTTTTTTCATTTCCCGGGAAAACGGGAATGAAAAATTTAATTCCCGGGAAAAAGTAATTTATTTATAGGTATGTTTAATATGGTTTAAAATATCAACATTTAATAAGTGGTGTGATTTTTCAATACTGTCATATTACAAATTAAAAACGAATGCTATTGTCAAAATATTTTATAAATTATTTTTCATTTTACAAATATTTTACTCTACACCTTTTCAAGATTATATTCGGAACATACAAATTTATGTTGAGAAATGTAAATTCATATTAGGGACATATAATATTAGGATATATAATAATGAGAGTTGTTAATTTATATTGAGAACAATTAATTCATAACAGGAACATACCAATTCATAATGAAATATACAAGTTAGTAATCAGAAAATCCAAATTCATAATCAGAAAATACGTTTTCATATTCAGAAAATATGAATTCATAAAGAGAAAATATAAAATCATATTGAGAAAATGTAAATTTATAATGAGAACATTGATAAAATATGTGTTTCTACGAAAATATCCATAGAAAAACGTACATACATAGTTTCGATTATAAATTTTAGAGTTCCTGATTATGAATTTATATTTTTTGAATATATATTCATGAATATGAATTTATATTTTCTCATTATCAATTTGGATTTTCTCATTTTGTATTTATATATCTCATTATCAATTTGTATGTTCTTATTATGAATTTATATTTTTCAATATGAATTTACATTTCACATTACTAATTTACAGTGCTGATTATGAATTATCATGCTCCTATAATGAATTTACATTTCCTGTTATGAATTTACATCTCATCGTGAACTTACATATTCCGATTATAAATTACATTTTCTCATTATAAACATGAAAAGTTGTAGACTAATCGTCAGAATTGGACATTTATATCGCAGGTAGAAGTGACTGACACCTACACTAGATTCAAAATTGAAAACGATTATGGAAACAAATAACTCATATGACGGAGAATGTTATGACGCATTTAATTTAGAATATTCATTCGTCTGGAGACAAAAATATTTTATAGAAACGGGGGGGGGGGGGGGGAATATTCTAAACTGTAAAAACAATAGAAACATAAAAAAATTAATATTAATTTAATAAATTCATAAAAAATAAAAATATTGAAATAGTCCAGTCATTAATTCTTACAAAGGGCCATTTAAATACATCGTAGCATATATTTACATTCCTATTAGATTTCTATTGAAAGTTTCCAGGCGAACAATTTTTATTGTATTCCTATTTTTTAGACCATTTCTTTCTGGTTTCATATGTAAAGTAAATTGTTCTTGAAGAAGATATTCACCTCGATTCTTCTAGGGAAACAAGAAAATTTACATTATGTAAGCCATAGTAGTGTCGGCATGATATTTTTATTTCACAATAAAGATCCTGCAAATAGCCTCACAGAAAGTTTTTATTCCCCTAGCTGGGTTTCGCATAAAATGGCTATTTAGCGAATTTAAAAAGTTTTGTTTGTAGTAATATAATTTCCCGTATTCCCGGGAAATTGCAAATTTTTCCCGAGAATTCCCGGAAAAATTTTTCGATTCGAATTCCCGGACCCTAAACCCTAGGTAGCGCCCATCGAAACTGCGCAGTCAACTTTTAGCTGCAACAATAAAGGTCTCACTTTGCCTTTTTGCTAATAATAATCGGGCAAACGTTCCGGACCATCACGAGCAATTCGTAGTTTCTCGGTATACCAGTGATCGGTAGTTACTACTTTTCCTTAAAATTTGAACAATGGCTGGGTAGTCGTCACTTGATGCTAAAGGGGAGCGTGACAGGGAATCTGCAATCACATTAAGTTTACCTTTTCGATACCGAATTTCATAGTCATATTACATCATCTCCAAGGCCCATCGTGCTATCCGCCCGGAGAGGGAGAATTCAGCCATTTTAAAGATTGGTGATCGTTGATAATGATGAAATGGTATCCTTCAATGTCATGCTTCATTTTTCGTATTCCCCAGATTATTGCCAGACACTCTTTTTCAGTTCAGAGATACAAGCCGACCGATTCTGAGCCGACTAGCCGCCGCCGCATGTTTCCGCAAGAGCCGGGCCACCGATATTTTTTTCTAAAAGGGGATTTTTTAAAAGCTATAGGAAAGTTTTTCAAAAAAAAAAAATCACATAAAATTCAGAAAAATGCATGAAATCTTTATTTGAATCGATAGTACGCTTAGTCCAATTTTCGCATTTCCACGTTTTTGAGTAACAGAGGCCCAATTGCTGCGAACGGCGACGAATCGATAATTGATGGTCATCATTAACACTGGTCGATACATCTGCGATATTTTCTTCACTCTACGTAAGCGTGTTGGTGGTTTAATGTCCAACAATGTAAATTTGGTGCGAAATTTAGTCACAATAGCCCAGTGGGTCGATTAAACTGACCATAAAATGGAAGCGCGATGAACTTTCTTGACAGAGCACACATTTTGATAATAAAATTCAATAATTGCAATAATTGCTTGCAGCATTGTTCGTTTGTAAGACGATTCATGGTTAAATTATAGACCAAACTGAAGATGTTTGACAGTGAACCAAACCCGAAACGTGCGTCAGCTGTTTAAACCAGTGTTGTCAAAAAGATAAAAGCTAAAAAATCACCCTTTACTATCAAAAAAGACAACCACCAACCTGTATATATTTATGAAAGCATACATTCATACATATTGTGTAACACACATACATATTTCGGTCTCGCAAAAGTGAGTCGCGCGCGTCCATGTTCTTATGGAATACATACGTTTTCATCTAAATGTTTAAGCAAATTTGTATTGATGAAAATGGATTGTGTCAAAGTAGGTAGAGCTTTACCATTCTTTGGAAGGATTATGGATTATGATATTCAAGATGTCTGGTCAAATATGCCTCACATGAAAATCTGAATTGCAAAAAAAAAATTTTAACTGCTCCATATTATACAAATTTTGAGAATGGACTCCCACTCTTAACAAGTAATGAAAGGCTATCGGGCGGGGCCGACTATATGATACACTCCACTTTCTATCCGAATACAATTCAATTCGGTAAAAAAGTGAAAACGGGAAGGATTTTTGTAAGTATCCTAATCAGAGACTGATATGATCTGACCTAATTTGTCAAATCAAGAAGAATATTTGTATCGGGGCTATGTCCAAACATGGAGTGAAGTGACCCATAGGTTCTTCCAGTTCATGTATCGAGGCTACACAGAAAGAATTATCTTCATAATATTTATGATTTTGTCTTAACCTCAATGAAAATGTTCATTAAAAAGTCGCCAAAGAAACATTTCATAAAATTTATGAAACATGTTTCATAAAGCACAAATGAATGAAAAGTGTCATAGAATGTATGAATGTATGTAGAAACTATGAATACAGTTTTCATTCGATGAACTTTTGTCATACAAGTTCATTATTTTTCATAATATGATTTATGAAAATTTTCATAGAATTGCTAGCATTCAACAAATAAAGTCGACAAACTAAAAATGTGGTTGTAAGTTATGAAACATTTCATAAAAGCTATGAAATTCTTCATTATATTTATGAATACATTTCATAATACAAATATTTTATTGGTTTTGACATATTTCACAATATTTAAGATTTTTTCTTTAATACTATGAAATCTTTCTTTGAACTTATGAATCTAAGTTTCACTAATTTAACAATTTTGTTTATGAAATGTTTATGAAAAAATTGTATGAAACATATCATTTTATTTATGAATTTTTCATACATATTAAGAAAATAATATTTAATAATTTAGAAATTCTAAATTTATGAAAAACCTTTTATGAAATCGCTTCGGAAGTATTATGAAGGAAAATTCTTTCAGTGTATATCCAAACATCGAATGAAGTGATCCATTTTCACAATAGGTGCTTCCAGTTCAAGTAAAGGGTCCGCCATCTAACGTTTTTTTTTTCAACTATTCAACCGTTGGACTATTATTTGTGGGGTGCCGAGACAGCCATTTAAATGAAATTATTTTCCATTATTATTGTATTATTATTGTACTTTCAAATAAAAAAAGAAATATGAGAAAATGTTCAGTAGTTTTTTTATAGCATTTTCAAAAAAAAAAATTATTTGCGGACCCTTTATTTGGTAACGTAAGGGTCCGCCATCTAACGTTTTTTTTCAACTATTCAACCGTTGGACTATTATTTGTGGAGAGCCGAGGCAGCCATTTGAATGAAATTTTCCATTATTAACCGGAAGGATTGTACTTTCAAATAAAAAAGAAATTTGAGAAAATATTCAGTAGATTTTTTATAGCATTTTCAAAAAAAAAAAGTTATTTGGCGGACCCTTTATAACGTATTATGCTCAATTTGAATAATGTCGGTGAAAATACGTGGTTTCTGGAGCCGAAATTTGTATGGGAGCTATATGTAAATCTGAACCGATCTGGCCCATTTTCACCATGGGTGTCTAGTTGAGATATGAGATAGTTTGCAAGATTTGAAGAAGATATGTTAAAATATGTTGTTTATAGATTGGAAAAAATCAAATCGGGAGTGAAATTTGTGTGGGAGCTATATATAAATCTTAACTGATCTGACCCATTTTTACCATGGTTGTTTCTAGTACAAATATAAGATATTTCGCCACATCTGAAGAAGATCTGGTAAAATATGTGGTTTCTAGAGCAGTAAAAGTCAAATCGGGACCGAAATTAAATGGGAGCTATATTTAAATCTGAACCGATCTAAAACATTTTCATCATATGCGTTTCTAGTTAAATATAGGATGTTTTGAAAATTTTGATGAAAATCTGTTAAAATATGTGGTGTCTAGAGTGAAAAGTGTTAAATCGGGAGTGAAATTCGTATGGGAGCTAGATCTAAATCTGAACCGATTTTCTTCAAATTAAATAGCGTTCGTCATTATCCCGAGAAACTTCCTTATTAAAAGTCGATACAAATTGTTCCTTTCCTTTTCCAAAATTGGTAAATAAATTTTGTAATGGAAGAACGAGACGATAAATCAGCCGAAAGCCGCCGCCGCCGAACCATTTTGGGTCGGCTTGTAACTCTGCTTCAGTTACGGTATAGTTTTTTTCTGCCGACGCAAGTGTACGACTGGCATAAGAAATCACCTTTTCACCATCTTCAAACTCTTGGGTCAACACTGCACCTAGGCCAACATCACTGGCATCCGTTTGGAGTATGAAAGTACTGTTAAAGTCCGGACATGTTAAACCGGGTGTTTTGATGAATTTTTGCTTTACTTCTTCAAATGTCTTCTGTTGTTTGATACTCCACTTCCACTTTTGACTTTTCTTCAGGAGGTCGTTAAGAGGGCTGGTAAAGGTAGAGAAATTTGGAATGAACCTGCGATACCAGGATGCCGTATCCAAAAATGACCGGATTTCTCTTAAGGTAGTGGGTTCTGATAATGCCACTACCGCATTTACCTTTTCGGGATCAGTATGTACGCCTTGTTCACTGACAAGATGCCCTAGATATCGAATTTGCTTTCTTGCAAAGGAACATTTTTCTTTATTAATACATAGTTTAGCAGCCATTAATCGGTCGAAGACTGTTTTGAGGTTCTTAAGGTGGTCCTCTAAAGTATTTCCCATTACAACGATATCATCCAAATACGCGAATGCAAATACATCTAGTTCATGACCAATCACCACATCGAGGGCTCTTTGAAATGTGGCTGCGGCTGAGTGGAGGCCGAAAGGCATGACGCACCACTGAAATAAACCGCGACCGGGTACGATGAATGCCGTATAAGGTTTGCTTTCTGCTGCAATTGGAATTTGCCAGTAACCTTGCCGTAAATCGATTGTGATAAAATATTTGTTATTTTTAAGTTTCTCTAATATCGAGTTTATTTGGGGAATTGGGTACGCGTCGCGAATTGAGTGTTCATTTATTTGCCGGAAGTTAACGCAGAGCCTCCATTCGTTGTTCTTTTATGGGCCAGTACAATTGGAGAGCTGTAAGGACTCTTAGATTGTTCGATTCTTCCGTCTTGTAATAATTCATCGATCTGCTCGTCTATAATTTTTTGCATTGCTGGATTGCGTGGGTAATTTCGTTGCCGTAGTGGGCGATTGTGTTTCATGACAATCGTATGTTCGGTAACATTGGATTTTCTTTGAAGGGTATCGAAACGTGGGAGTTCCTTTTCCAAAAAGTCTTGTATTCTTTGTTTTTCGTAACCATTATCACAACTTTTTTTGCATGGCGCCACTTGTAGAGAACTAGTTTGTGTCACAGGGTTATGATAACTGTTTGTTATAGTATTGTTTCGCACTTTCGGAATAATGCGGAGCTCGGTACCAGTTTGTTGAATAAAGTTCATGCTAATTATAAAAGGATCCTGACTAACCTTCCATACCTAAAACATGTCTCGATAAACCACCTCATTCAACACAAACCAAAAGTTTACTAACCCCTCCGCTGTGTTCGGTGATCTGCTAGAAGTAATGAAATAAACCACGCCGCGATAATCGGATTCTGTAGTTCTTCAGCTACGGACGCGTGAATCCATGAGTTGTAGCACCTGTATCCAAAATTGCCGAAATTTTCTTGCCTTTGGTCGTTAACCATGTTCGTAAGCGGGACATATAACAATGAGAAAGGGCTTTGGTTTTAGAGGCGACCTTCCCCTTCGTTTCGTGTTTTTACGATTTTCTTACCACAATCCCAACCAAATTTGTGGTTTAGTACAGTTCTTCGCATATGACCAGCTTCACCACATCGAAAACACACTACGTTTTGTACCATGGCTGCGACTGATGGCTGCGTCTGCCGAACTTTCTTATTTTGGGTGATTTCTTCCTTTCGAATGCTTTCGTATTCTTGCGCTAGAACTATAAGTTCACGAAGTTTTGTACAATCGCGTCTTTTAACGTGCACTTTGTATTCAGCTCGACAATTCCGGAAAATACGTTCTAACTGTTCTCTTTCAGAAAACTTTGACCACCTCATCAACGATTGAATGGCTGTTACGTAGTCCACAAAACATGCATTAGGATATTGTACGCGATTCCGAATGTCATCATCCAAAGTCTCAAAAAAGCGTACTGGCAAAAAGAAAAGTTTGAAATCGTCTACAAAATCATCGAATGACTTCCAGCTTTCTCTATTATTTCGGTACCACGATAAAGCGTCGCCTTTAAACATATCTGGCATGAATTTGAATAATGTTTTCTTTGGTATTGCGTAGCACGTTGCCAGTTCTTCAATTCGTTCTAGGAAAGACAGTGGTTCCCTGCCACCATCATATTTTATTCCCCACTTCCTTACCTTGTCACATACTTCTGACTTGTCCGCTTCATTTTCCCGTAATTTACCGGCACCATTTATTGGCGAGGAGGCCCTTGAAACAAGTTTTTCCGGTGCTTTTAATTCCTTTTCACTACAATCATAGCTCGACCTTAAACTTTGGATGTATAGCACCTGGTCCGGTGGTAATTTTCCACTGTCAAGATAACTTATGACTTCCAGCTTTCCCTATTATTTCGGTACCACGATAAAGCGTCGGCTTTAAACATTTCTGGCATGAAATTGAATAATGTTTCTTTGGTATTACGTAGCACGTTGCCAGTCTTCAATTCTTTCTAGGAAAGACAGTGGTTCCCTTCCACCATCATATTTTATTCCCCACTTCCTTACCTGGTCACATACTTTTGACTGGTCCGCTTCTTTTTCCCGTAATTTATCGGCACCATTTATTGGAGAGGAGGCCCTTGAAACAAGTTTTTCCGGTACTTTTAATTCCTTTTCACTACAATCATAGCTCGACCTTAAACTTTGGATGTATAGCACCTGGTCCGGTGGTAATTTTCCACTGTCAAGATAACTTCGTCATCTCGCTCGCATTTCATCCACACTTCCTTCACTGTCCAGACCTAACTCCTTTAAGCTTTCACACAAGGCCTCCTTATTCATCATATTTATGAATGCACGACTCATTGCAAAACAATCTTCAGCAACCTCCAAGGTATAGAATTAATTTGACACGTGTAGTTAATTTATTTTATTTTTAATATTTTCCATTCAATTTTGTTAAATTTTCATAGTCCCTGCTCGGGCGCCATTTATAACATTCTTTGCCAGAGTAGGATCAGCCCCAGGATATAGAAAGGTTACACAGTTTGGTGTTTTCCACCTCAATCTTTATTTATTCTATTCAATACAAATCGTAACCAACCAACAACCAGTAGAGCTTAGAGAAATATCAAAGATTTTAACCAGCGCAGTTTACCCGTAACACGTGTATCCTCAAGCAGCGTTCCAACCAGAAAAGAACGAAATGCCCATTTGTATCATTTAATTTAGGTTTTTAATGTATTAGTTTCTACAACCACGAGACCTATGGCTGTCAATACCAGTAGTGACCCTTGGCACTAGTGTGTTAGTCACTATCACCATGAGACCTATGGCTGTTAATACCAGTAGCGTCACTTGGGACTACATGTTAGTATGCTAGTCACGTCTACCCTGGAATCTATGGCTGTGTATACCAGTAGAGCTCCTGGGGACTACTACCACGATACCTGTATCATGGGGTTAAGCATGGAATGAGCGCGAGTGGCTGTCACCGAAGCTGTCGCATACTTGCGTTGGCTGTCCGCACACGACGACAACCCATGCCCAACTGAAGTAGTTGTGACCAACACACCTAGCATGCATTGATATCCCCATTCAGAGAGAGGTGATATTGTGAGAGAATGTCTGCGACCTGTTTTCTTATACTAGTTTTATTGTAACTGTATGTACATATTTTACATAGGGTTATTTCAGTGAATATACATTTTTTTTAAGAAAATAATTACAACTTAAGAATATAAAATAATTTCCATTCATAGTTTTGAAATAAATACTCATTCTTATTATTATTATTTACATAAAGTTATGTAACGATCACTTCGTTACAGTAGTAAATTTGAATCACAAAGAACAATGATGTTTAAATATATATTAATACAGCATTGATATTTCTTCGAATTTTTCGAGCAGAAACTGTTACTAGCACTTAACCACAATAACAAAATAAAATATTCCTAAAAATTTCCTTACACAGGATTATTATTTACTAATACGAACAACAACAGATCAAAAGAAATTTCAAAAATGTCGTTTTTTTTTAAAAAGTTGTCGTTTTCCATATGATTTGTTCACACCATATTTTATATTTATCGATAAAAATGCCTATAACAACGAAATTTTAACAGAATATGTGCATTTTGTCAATTGTTTGAAAACTCAATGCTGTATTAATATTTATTTAAACATCATTGTTTTCTTTGTGATTCAAATTTACAAACTTACAGAGCCTTGTAAGTCACCCTTAGTTGCATATGTTTTGGCCTCCAATGTAAAATACTAAGATGATCTAGCTATCTGTCTGTCTGTCTGTTGAAAGCAAGATAGTTTCCGAACGAAAAGAGCTAGGAGGTTCAAATTTTCTCTAAATCTTTCGGTCCAGAGGGAAACATTTTTCCCTAACAAGGAAAATAGCCCCTAATATTTAGACTATTTAGGCATTTTTTTTAATTTCTGCACCTGAAATTTTTTGCGTACATTCCTCTTGGAGCGTAAAAGCACCAAAAAGTAAATACTCGTTTTAGTGGGCGAAATGGGACAAAAGGGGATAAAAATGGTACCAATGATACAACAATAGCTAGAAGCATGAAATTTGGAATGTGATGTACATTATTATATAAATTTATATTGTTATAATAAATTTAAATTCATAATGAAAATTAAAGAAATTATATATAACATTTGTTTATTGTTTATTTGTTTTGTGCAATTTTGTTTACACTCTTATTTGTTCTTTATTCTGTAAAAAATTAATTTGTATTAAATTATTTACAAATTGATTATTTCAACGTGAATTCCCTTATTAATATAATGCAACCTTGAATTGTATTGAACTAAACCCAGTATTTTAGTTTGTATGTGTGGCATCATCCACTAATTATTTATCCAAATGTATTGTGTCGGTGATTACCGAGGCTCCGTGTGGGGAACCGCACGAATTCTCGACCGTCATCAGCACAACTCTTTTCTCCTTGAATTCCCAATAAGGCGTAATAAGAAATCTCGTAATCTCGACATACAAATATAATTCATAAAGTGATCCTTTGTTCACTATCTTTCTCTCTCTAGAACCAAAGTTCAAAAATTCCCTAATTATAAGTTGAACCTTAGTTCAACTAAATGTTATAGCAAATTCTGAGCAAAATCCTCAGAGGCTAAACATTATTCATGGTCCTTCGAAACCTTCTTTGGCAACCCTGGAAAAGCGTGTTTACATAATACTGGTAACGAATTAGCAATAACCACAGGTACACCATTAAGTACTCAGCATTGTGTAACACACCGGTCCGCAAAATTTATGTGCGCAAGTAAAGAAAATATATAATACAAATTCCTCAAAAGTTGATTTATAAAGGCGAATATTATTTATAAAGTGATCCTTAGTTCACTATCTTTCTCTCTCTTGAACCTAAGTTCAAAAATTCCCTAATTATAAGTTGAACCTTAGTTCAACTAAATGTTATAGCAAATTCTGAGCAAAATTCTCAGAGGCTAAACATTATTCATGGTCCTTCGAAACCTACTTTGTCAACCCTGGAAAAGCGTGTTTACATAATACTGGTCACGAATTAGCAATAACCACAGGTACAACAGTAAGTACTCAGCATTGTGTAACACGCCGGTCCGCAAAATTTATGAGCGCAAGTAAAGAAAATATATAATACAAAAGTTGATTTATAAAGGAGAAATCAAAATTTATATAATTTCATAAACGTGGTTTTCGATACGGTCACGGCTAAATAATTGCGTAATAACAATCCCAAACTCGAATTAAAAAGAATACGAAATTTTGCAAAATATCAAATGGTGTTGTAAAAGCAAAAGTGATGATTGATAACCGTTACATCGCAAGAACAACAACACAATTTACAAAGTCTTTGTAGCAATGTAAAAGAAATAGAAGCCAAAAAGTCCACGTGTGTAATAATTTTTGTATATCTAGCGGAAATAAAATAGATAATTCTTAATGAAGTGGGATTTGTGATGCCCCCCACCACCACGAACTAAAAAATAAATAGAGAAGTACTAAAGTCGAGATTTCAATATTTCGCTTCTTTGTCACGAAAACGCTTTTGTCTTTATGTCAGTCTTCTTGCACCAACATATTTCTTTTCTATAGTCAACTTTGGCAATCACACCCCCCCCCCCCCACCCTCAAAAAAAAAGAGAGAAATACTAAAGGCGTGGCTACACAACTTAGAGTGAAACAAAAAGAGCAAAACAAGTAAGAAGCAAAGAATAGAATAATACAACAGAAAAGATCAACAGCTGGTAGTACACAAAATAATTTTGACGTAGTTCTCGCTTGTTTAATTCGGAGTTAAATAAAAGAAATCCAAATAAATAATTTAGCAATTTGAGGTCTGTGAAAGTTTTCTGTGTTTGGTGGGAAAATCGATCGATCTTATTGTAATTCAATATATTCTACGAAACAGCAATAAGAAGGCAGAGTCAAGGCAAAAACTATTGCACATCACAATATCAACGAAGCCAAAACAAGCACCTTCCTCATCCGCTAGTACAAATCAAGTCTTTCAGTATTGGCTGTTTCTTAGAATTCTTTTGATCATTTATCATCATCCAAATAGAATCGTCTTTGTATTGAAAACGAACCTCTTATTAGTTTTTTCTCGTGGCTGTCGTACCGGTCTTGCAGCGGTTGCAAAACGCATTTGGCCGTAGATGAACACAGACAAGCCACTCAATAACATACAGAGATCCAAAACGATCAACATACTTTGGAAATGGAAGTGATATAAGTGTTTTTGCACAAAGTGAAAAAAACGAACGGGTATATCTGAACTGGAGTAGAATATCATCCAAATCATCGTGTCCAGCGTTGTCTTCGGAGTGCATATAAGAGATCTAAATCATACAACCATTACATCCTAGTGTTGACGTGACGAAAATCTTGTGGCGATTCCTTCCCAAGTCTATCGGTTGACAAGCTGTAAGTAGTAAGTCTTATAATACATTTGTAATACTCACATGTTCACTGAACGACACTCATACTTGTCTCTGCTAAATAATTTAAATATCATCAATCACATATTTTCACTTCAAAAATATTTCGTAATCGTTACAAGAATGCCGGGAAGAATACAAATTAATATTTGAAAACAAAATAGATATAGACTGAAGGAACTTTTCGCTATAATGAAAAGTTTGTTTCAGTCCGTTTTAGAATGCATAAAGATTTGGATGGTAAAAACCAGTCTAAAATAATAGCTGTATCAATATCGGGTGAGGTCAGGAACAGCTGATTGAATTTTCATTCGATTGTCACCGAAACTGATATAAAGGGTAGTTAAACGTCAAGTTTTTTTCTGCATTTCATTTGACATTTCACAATTTCAGACTAACTCAATTTGAACCATGGAAAGATACACAATCGAGCAACGCTTTAAAGTTATTCAGGCTTATTATGAAAATGGGCGTTCAAATCAAAATGCATATGTGCACTTCGTTATTTTTTAATCTTCAGTGATGTGGCACATTTTCACCTCAGTGAATTGGTCAATAAGCAGAATTGCCGCATTTGGCCGAATGATAATCCGAGAGTGATTGTCGAAAAACCAAAGCCCCCACAAAGAGTGACTGTTTGGTGCGGTTTATGGGCTGGCGGCATCATCGGGCCGTATTTTTTCCAAAGTGAGGTCGGTCAGGCAGTTACTGTGAATGGTCTTCGCTATCGTGAGATGATAACGAACTTTTTATGGCCCGAATTAGAAGATATGGATGTGGACGATATGTGATTTCAACAGGACGGTGCCACTTGCCACACATCTAACGAAACAATGACTCTTTTGCGCGACAAATTCAATGGCGTTATCAATGGTGTTATCCACGTGGTGGCGATGTGAATTGGCCTTTCTTTGGGGTTATTTGAAAGAAAAGGTATACGTCGATAAGCCAGCAACGATTCGAGAGCTAAAGGATGATATAATTCGGCACATTAACGGCATAGAAGCTCAATTATGCCTCAGCGACATCGAAAATTTGGACCATCGGATGGTTTTGTGCCGTCGAGGTGGCGGCCATGTGGCCGATATTTTGTTCCATACATAATTGAAACATATCAATATTATAATAATAAAAAGAAATGACAATAATTTCCTAAATAATTTGTGCTTTATTCAAAATCAACATCGGCCTTTTAAATTTAACCACCCTTTGCATACATAATTTACTCTGACAGTTCGACTTACCATTCAAAATATTGCTTGTATTTCCTTGCTCAGTACCATTTTTTATTTTTTAAACTAAAGTAATTATAAAATTGCTCCAAAAAGAAAGGAGAAAACAATAACAAATAAGAACAACAAAGCCACATCACACATTTTGTTCTCCCTTGCCCAATATAACGTGACATCTTTGTAAGAGCCCAGCACACTTGTAGAAACACAGTAAAAGCGTTTTATACTCCAACAACTGCAGCCTGTAGTGGATGCGATTCTATACTGTCAGATTACTTCCATAATTTGGTTATGTTTTGTTCCAATTTCGATAAGTTCCCTATAACTCATCACACAGACTCTTCTCTAGAAGTCACCCTACAGGATTTGAATGATAGGTGGACCAACGTGCAAAGATCATACCGTATCGCATTTACTAGGAAGGACGATAAAATAGATAATGATTTTAAAGAATCGGCTCAAGATAAATATTTAACATGCACCCGAAGCTTTCATAAGTGCAAAGCAAAAATTTTCGATATTCAAAAGGCTATATTAGCACCTTCCGATCCCTCCACATCTAAATTACCAGGCACACTGATGTCTGACAACAGTTTTGGTTGTATAAAAGTTCCTCCGTGTGACACTGAAAAGTTCATGGTGGATGCGAGGAATGGCCATCCTTTCGCGTTATGTTTACCGCTGTTTATGTAGACCATCCCAAATTAACGTCCGTTCAGAAATGATATCACCTCCGTCGAAAAGTTAAAGGCCAGGCTGCAGGAATTATTATGAAATATAAGTTGTGTGACGAAAACTTTTCACTAGCATGAGAAGCTCTTAAGTCCAAATACGAGAATAAGAGAATTCTAGTGGACAATCAAATAAAGATTCTTCTAAACTTAAAGTTTATTAACACGGAGAGCAGCGAATCGTTACAAAATATTCAGACCACCATTAATTATCTTAAATCCCAGGAGATATCCATTAGCGACTGGGATCCCATCCTGGTGCATTTATCTTCAACAAAGCTCCCTCAGGAGACTTTGTCTCTCTGGGAGCAATGCCTAAAGTCCCACAGGGATTTGCCAAAGTAGTCGGAATTGGATATGTTTTTGTCCAATAGGTATGAGGTGGGGGAAAGACTAGATAGTATTCATGGAACAAGATCGGGTTCCAGGAAATATACTGAGGTTCATTCCTTTAATACCGAAGGAATGCCTCAAATCTCTTGTAAACTTTGCAATTTAAATCATCCACTCCAAAGCTGTCCACAGTTTAATGAGCTCACTCCCGTCTCTCCTAACCAATATGTCTCACAACTGTCTATCCTACAAACACATAAGACGAGATTGTATATTGAAAGTCGGCTGCAAGGAATGTAAGATAAACCACCATACCTAATGTAAGATAAACCACCATACGTAATGTAAGATAAACCACCATACCTTTTCCACATTCCACATGCTAAACCACAGACATCGGCAGTAGATTCAGCCCCTTAGTTCTATTCACGGCATAGCTACACCCCAACAAATTCTGCATGAGACCACATCGATATCATACCAAACAAGAGCGCCTCAAATTTCACAGACATCAACTAATTTCACTTCCAATGATAATAAAGCTTAGCTGGAAAATACCTTATTACCAACGGCAATTGTTACTATTCACCATCGAGGAGACACATTTAGGGCTAGAGCTTTCTTGGACCAAAGATCAGAGAAGGCATTCATTTCAAGGAAACTACAGCAAAAGCTTTTGCTGCCCAAAGAAACAAAGAGGTTCGAAATCAGAGGTATAGGTGGACAATTCTTGTTCAAAATGCACACTAGCTTTATTTTCGGGGTCTCATGACCTAGATGTAAAAGCGATAGTTGTTCCGAAAATAACTCGTCTTCTTCCGAATTTCTTTGTTCCCATGACAAATTTCTCCATAGACGACTTGGATGAATTGCATTTAGCAAAACCACAGTTTCATGCCCCTGGAGAAGTAGATTTGCTCTTCGGCGGTGATGTCATTCCCAGTCTACTATTGGTTGGCGTGAGAAAGGTTTGCAATTCCCTTATGGCACAGGCAACAATATTTGGCTGGGTCATTAGCGGACCTATCGCAGTCCAAACAGTTTCCACCTACTCCATACAGGCATCCGAACTGCTGGGCGATCCCATTAGCCAACAGTTGAAAAAGTTTTGGGAACAAGAAGAAGTTCCAACAAAGCGTCCTCTCTCAGTAGAGGACGAACTCTGTGAATCCCTATATGAAAATGCGACTGTTAGAAACGCCGAAGGTCGGTATATAGTAAAACTTCCCTTTAAGAAGGATTTTCATCAAGACCTCCCATTAGGTCCCTCCAGAGCACAAGCACTAGTTCAGTATTTTAGAATGGAACAATCTATGAGGAAAAAGCCAGAGGTGGCAAGAAGTTACCACGAGGTACTAAGAGAATATTCGGTCATTAATCACATGGAATCCACCATGTCACAGGAAATTTTATCAGGAGGTTCATATAGATCCTTGTATCTGCCGCATCACGCGGTTTTAAAACCCGAAAGTCGCAGTACAAAGGTCCGAGTAGTATTTAATGCTTCAAAAATAACGAATTCAGCAACGTCCTTAAACGATGTACTTCATGCTGTTCATACCCTCCAATTAGACTTAATGACGTTGATTCTGCGATGGCATCTTTTCAGATACGTATTCAGTGGTGATATAGACAAAATGTATAGCCAGATATTAGTTCACAATGATGATGTAAACTTATAAGAATTCTCTTTCGTCCATCCTGTTAAAGAGTACATTATAAGAACGGTCACATTTGGCATAAATTGTGCACCGTACTCACAAGCTGCTCAGATTATTCAAACCGAAACATATGTTGATGATATATAATCTGGAGCACATGATCCCAAATCCGCAATAGATTTTCTGTCTCAATTAATTGCGATGCTCGAATCTGCCGGGTTCCCTTGAAGAAGATCACCTCAAACTATTCTGAAATTTTAAACTCAGTTCCAAGAGAAAATATATTGGACTCTGATTTTTTGAAATTTTATGAAACAAGCGGCACCAAGACACTCGGCATCCAGTGGAATGCATTGTTTGGCCAGTTTTCGTACAAAATCGACCCCCTAAACCTGCTATCTCAATTACTAAACGACAAATTCTCTCAACTGTCTCAAAGCTTTTCGACCCGGCAGGATGGGTTTCACCCATTATTGTACAAGCTAAAATATTCTTACAACAACTATGGTTGGAAGGAACCAATTGCACATGTGGAATCGGTTTGTTGAAAACTTAATTCAAATGTCAAATCTTAAAATCCCTCGCTGGGTGAACTTCGCTCCATTGTACTCGACTCAAATTCATGGGTTTTGTGACGCCTCGGTAAAGACATATTGTGCAGCAGTATATCTCAGGGTTGATAATGGGCTTAATCCACTCCCATCTTCTCGTCTCAAAAACAAACTAGACTAGAACTTTGTGGCGCAGTTCTACTTTCTCAGTTAGCCAAATATGTTGTCTCAGATTTACCCATTCAGAACTTTGTTCTCTTTCTCTGATTATTCCATCACGTTGGGTTGGTTAGGAAAGCACCCTGCACCTGGAAAACCTACGTCGCAAATCGAGTTGCGAAAGTTATCCGAAGTGTAGGGAACTTTTCATGGCGCCATGTCCGGTCCACCGATAATCCTGCTGATCTTGGTACTCGCGGTTGTAGTACAGACGATCGTTCAGACAACTCACTTTGGTGGTACGGTACAGCCTGCCTTCGGAGTCCTCCGGAGGAGTGGCCACAGTCCATTGTTGATGTCGAAGTTCTACCAGAGATTCGAAAAATTGAGACTTTCTACGTCACTGAAGGTAACGTTATTTTAATCAGTTTCTCTAGATGGGACAAGGCGATTAGAATAATAGCTTATGTGTTTCGATTTTATAAATCAGCAAAGTCGTTGTTCAACCGTGATCACTATAAGACGTATTGCTGCGCAAAATCCTATTACTTTTGTTTTAAAAAATAACACTAACAAACATATTTTTTTTTGACAAAAACCGGTTTAACGATTGCAAAGAGTTATTGAAACGCGTAAAAAAAAATACGTACATATGCGATTCTAGCATTGCACGCACGCACCAGCCGACAACAACAACAATAACAACGGCGACAATATCAGCGATAACTAAACAACCATAAGTGCGTGCGTACTTATATCATGTCTAACAACGGTGTAAATCTTAGTGATGATACAAGTGATGAAGATGATTCAAACTGGCAGTCTGTCTCAAAAAAGAGGAAAACCTCTGGATCACCTACGGGTTTCCTTCATAAACGGCAACATATTGATGAATCTACAACTGCGTCAACATCCAATCGATTCAGTGCTCTTGCTGCTAATGATGTGGAAAATCATGGAAACAATACTTCGCAACCAACTGAACCAAAACCACCACCGATCTTCATTCCTAATGTAGATAATATTGGTAAAATGATTAGTAGTGTAAGTAAAGTCATTGCAAATACAGATTTCAATTTCAAGTCCTTATGAAATGGACAAGTGCGCTTAGTGATTAAAACAATTGAGTCATATCGCAAAGTTGTAAGGCATTTTGAAACATCTAAAATTTGTTATCACACATTCCAACTTAAGGAAGATAGAGCTTATATGGTAGTTATTAAGGGACTCCATCATTCTACTGCCATACCTGATATAAAAGCAAAGCTTCTAAGTTTAGGTCATCAAGTAAGAAGTGCGAGAAATGTTATCAGCCGAACAACTAAGGATCGATTGTCAATGTTCTTCGTAGATCGGGACCCAAATGAAAACAATAAAGAAATGTACAATATCCAATCAATAGACAATGCCATAATAATAATCGAACCACCAAAAATATTTCATGATATTGTTCAGTGCTTTAGGTGCCAAGAATATGGGCATACTAAATCCTACTGTAGGACGTGTTAAGTGTGGCTTAGGACACTCTACAACTGAATGTACAAAACCTGCAAATATTCCTGCCAAATGCGTACACTGCCTCAGTAATCAAACGGCCAGTTATAAAGGGTGTTTAATCTACCAAAAACTCGTACCTAAAAACCGATTACAAATAATAGAAATGTCAATGATAGAACTAACTACAATTCCAATAACGTAAATCATGGCCAATACGAAAATAAAAATCCATCTAATGCCTGGACATATTCACAAGCTGTAAGTGGCGAACAGCCAGAAGAAAACAATTTATTGAGCAAAATTTAAACAATGCTTGTTAAGCAAATAGAATTAACCAACACATTAATGTACATGATGTCGATGTTAATGTCTAAATTATTCAAGTAGATTTGGTATGGTGTATCAAACGAAATTGAATTATTTCTTCACAACTATTATATAGACATTTTTCTTGTATCAGAAACTCATTTTACAATTAAAACATATTTCAAAATAAGAGACTATGATATAATAACGCTAACCATCCAGGCAACAGTGCACATTCTGGCGCTGCTGTTATCATTAAATGAAATATTAAATACGAAGTTGCTGAACCTATAAAAGAACAATTTTTACATGCGGCAGGAATCAAAGTATACTTTCCCCCTAGATATAATGTAAAATGTGACCAATATGTCAATTTCTTCAACAAACTGGGAAACAAATTCATTGTCGGAGGAGATTCCAACGTAAAACACCCATGGTGGGGATCTCGATTACCAAATCCTAAGGGTAGAGAACTCTATAAATGTATATCTCAACGTCAATTCAACGTTATTTCTACTGGAAGTCCCATATACTGGCCTACAGATGTTAGAAAGGTGGCAGATCTACTCGATTTTTTGTTTATTCCGGTATGTCCTAATCGTTGATGCATATTGTTGCATGTGATGATCTTAGTTCTGGCAATAGTCCAATAATTCTAAATTACAAGACAAAACATTGTCGAAGGATGAAAAATCATAAAATAATTAAAACCTACTCAGATATTCAAACAATTCAAAACTGGATTGAAAGTAATATAAACTTAAATATTTCTATCAAAAATGGAACAGGTTTGGACGAAGCAATCGAAATTTTACGCAGCTTATTCACTAAGCAGCAGCTCTCTCTACTCCACAGGAATGAGACAGCAGTAATTCCAATTTTTTAATTACAGCTGAAAAAAGGAAGAGACGTCTTCGTAAAATATGGCAAAGGACAAGGCAACCACTTGACAAAGCAAATTTTAACCATGCTTCAAATTACCTAAAAATTCGACTCAAAGAATATAAGAACTAATCTATTGGAAAATTTCTAAGTAATCTTAGCCCTTCTAACAATAACGAGCATTATCTGTGGATCGCTACAAAATTCCTGAAAAGGCCACAACGGAGAAATGTTCCAATAAAAAACGAAGATGGTAGATGGTGTAGATCAGACAAAAGCAAAGCTGATGTTTTCAAAAAACATTTACACCATTTAATTTTTGTAACTCTCAGCAGGCAAAAGAAATAAGCGAATTCCTTGAAGTTCCTTGCCAAATGTGTCGGACCATTAAACACTTTACAGTCCGAGAAATACAAAATGAAAAAAAAAACTTAACAAGAAAATTCCTGGATATGATCTAATAGATTACAAAGTTATCATGTCTCTGCCAAAAAAAGATTAGTTTTTCTTACTCTTATCTGCAATTCAATTTTAAAACTTACGCATTTCCCTACCCAGTGGAAATGCGCAAAAATAACTATAGTACCGAAACCAGGAAAGCCTGAAAAATTTATATCGTCACACAGACCTATTAGTTTACTACCGGTATTTTCCAAATTATTCGAAAAACTTCTTCAAAATATATAACAATACCCGATTACCAATTTGGATTTCGACAAAAGCATGGTACACCGGAGCAATGTCATACTATACGAGAAAGTTTGGAAAATAAACAATACTGTTCATCAATATTTCTGGATGTAAAACAAGCTGTTGATAGAGTATGGCATGAAGGCTTGTTATTTAAATTGAAACACCTCTTACCAACTCCATATTATTTATTGTTGAAATCCTACTTGAATAAAAGAAGTTTTTTGTAAAGGTTAATGGCGAAGAATCTGAAATTGGTACGATAAATGCTGGAGTCCCACAAGGAAGTGTTTTGGGCCCAATGTTATATACTATTTTTACATCTGACATGCCTGTTTCTGATGAAGTTACTATTGCTACCTATGCAGACGATACTGCTATATTAGCCACCAGTGATTCTCATATTGAAGCTTCAAATATTATACAAAGACAACTGGATTTAACAGAAAAATTTTTGGAATATTAAAGTAAACGCCGAAAAATCAACGCACGTCACTTTTAGTCTGAGAACAGAAGACTGCCCTTCTCCTAAATTAAATGGAGTCACAATTCCTTCCTCTAATAGCGTGAAATATCTTGGCCTTCACATTGACAGACGGCTAAATTGGAAGAAGCATATCGTGTCTAAAAGGAAACAAGATGTATTGGTTACTAGGGCCAAAATCTCAACTAAATTTGAATAACAAAGTGATTCTCTATAAAATCGTTCTAAAGCCAGTTTGGACTTATGGGATCCAACTGTGGGGGACAGCAAGCAATTCGAACGTTGAAATATTACAAAAATATCAATCGAAAATCCTAAAATAACATAATACACAGCGACCTCGGTATCCCGAAAGTTATAGATGAAGTAAAACGTTTTTGCACTAATTTCTTAACTAGATAAAGCGCTCATCCTAATACTTTAGCTATAAATTTATTAGATGATAGTGAAGAAATTAGAAGACTGAAAATACATCATATTTTAGATCTACCTTTCATTTAGAAACATACCGTATTTTATTTTAAATTTTAATGTTTACTAAAAAGTCCAATGAGAAGCCCTAATTAAATATGTATATATTTGTTAAATTCATTGGAGTTTAATAATTCAGTTATTTTTAATCTGCTACTAGATTTGCTTAATGTTTCTTGTAAATAGATTGCAAATAAAGAATTATAAAAAAATAAGGCAGCACGGAAAATCGATCACACCTTCTCACATGCAATCTCGCACCAAGAGTTTCTCGAAGTTAAAAATCGTCTCATTCGCTTAACTCAGCAAAGTCATTACTGTCGTGAATACAAGCTGTTGGAAAAATCTTGCCATATTCCCAAAAAGAGCCCGCTGTACCCCCTAAATCCATTTATCGATTGCAACGGAATAATACGCGTGAACGGACAGATTACAAATTCAAATCTTAAGTACAAGGAATTCCACCCAATTATTCTTCCCGTAGACGCCGAGTACAGCAAACTGTTTAACGCCTTTACTCACACTCTCCTATTGTATGCAGAGAACAATTTGATGATGCACACTATTCGGGAGGAATACTACATCACAAGATTACGCGCCGCCGCACACTGTGGTAAATCACAAATCTAGCTGGACAAAATAAAAAAAAAAGTCTGGCAACATTCCTTCTGATCGTTTAATGAGCTTGTCAATACAATAGATAACTGTAATTCATGTTTTGTTTGTTTTTAGCTCTGATTAGAAAAACTAAACTTTAAAGTCACTTGTTGTCAACACGTGCATTCAGATTTCAAAGAGAAGCGAATTTGTTGTGTGACTTTGTTTTGTGATTGAAAAGGCTACGGTGATTTTATTGTCATAATTTTTTTTATTATTATTAAGCGATATTTCAAGGAAATATATTATAAATTGCATTTAATTATTTCCATTGTAAGTATTAAAACAGTTTTATTTTTGTGAGAAGTTCAGAAAGTGAAAAAAATAAAACATTTTCTTTTTTCAAGTAGAGTTAAAGCTGTTTATTACGCATAGTTCCGGTGTAAAACTATATTTGGGTGAATCTTTCAAGTGTTCACTTTAAGGTAAATCAAAAACCCATTGCGATTTTTTGCGACCGCCATACATTTTTTTCACTTTTCCAGTATGACCTCCACTCTTTCGCGAAAGGAAATTTTTGAAGAATGGTTAAAAACTCCCAAAATACAGCGCAAAGATGCCTTATTGACATTAATAATGGATAGATATGGTCTTCAAGATATACCAGAAGAAGTGAAAACAAATCTTAAGGCAAATATAAATATTATTTGTTTTAAGCTAGGCGAAAAATGGATAAAAAGTGGAAGACATCATGGCCGTTTTTTAAAATCAAATTCAGTTTGGCTTGATGAACCGTATGTATTGCCTGAAAGTGTACAACCGAAAAGATGTGAAAAAGCTGGAAGAAAACCGAAAAACTTTGATGACTGCAGTGAAAAATCGAAAAAAAGAAAGATACAAAGTCTTTTAGATTCAACTGACCATCGAGAAATTATTAAAGCTAGCGAGATAGTGTTTCGCAAAATGGGAAAGCGAGATTCAGCCACACTTGTGAAAGATCTGTCGGAAGCTTCATCCAGTAAAGGTACGGAAGTGAAACAAATTTGTAAGAGATTTAGCTCTGAGCCTGTGCCTTTAGTGAGACTTTCTCCCGATGAAGCCTTATCTTTAATGGTTGATGCTAATTTGTCGAAACATCAATACGACGTTATTCGGCAAAAAGTCAACGCAAAATGCAAAAATCTTTTTCCCTCCTACACTAATGTTCAAAAAGCTAAGAAAAATTGTTATCCAGCTGAAACAGTAATCACTGAGATGTATGCAAAAAGTTCACTCCAGTCATTAGTGAATCATACTGTTGAAAGGCTTTGTTTGGCTCAAAAAGAGGTTTTACTCGGTATTGATGAACTGAAAACTGATGAAAATCGTCTTAATATTTTGATAAAATGGGGATGCGATGGGGCTCAGCAAAAGCAGTATAAACAGAAGTTTTCTTCGGAGGAGGGCCATACAGATGAAAGTTTATTTAGTATTTCAATGGTTCCTATTCAAATGAATTTAAGTTCTACACAAAGAAAAATTATTGTATGGCAAAATCCTGCTCCTTCATCTACAAGATACTGCCGTCCTATCAAGTTTGTTTTTGCCAAAGAGTCCACTGAGTTAATTACTCAAGAAGTTAATTTAGTACAGCAAGAAATTAGAGATTTGTCTCCAACTCTTATCAGAAATGGCGAACAAAGTTTTCTTGTTGAGTCTACATTTATGCTTACTATGATAGACGGTATAATTTGTACTGCACTATCATCTTTAACTTCTTCTTCTCAAACGTGTTTCATATGTGGAGCGAAACCGAGTGAACTAAATAAACCTTCTGTGATTTTAAACAAAATTGTCGATGAACGATCTTTAACCTTTGGAATGTCTCCGCTACATTCATGGATCCGTTTTATGGAGTGTGTATTACACATAGCATATAAGCTTCCTATAATGACCTGGCAAGCTCGAGGACCGGAAAATAAAGCAAAAGTGGCTGAAGTAAAAAAAAATATTCAACAGAGATTTCGAAATGAGATGGGGTTGCTTGTAGACATGCCAACACAACACGGAGGTAATACGAATGACGGTAATACTGCTAGACGGTTCTTTAGAGCAGCAGAAAAGAGTGCAGAAATCACTGGTGTCAATAAAGAATTAATTGAACGGTTTCATATTATTTTGGAAACTTTAGGTAGTGGTTACCCTATTGATGAAGATGCTTTCGAAAGTTTTATTGTTGTCACACGAAATTTATACTTAAAGGAATACCCATGGTACATTATGCCAGTTAGCGTCCATAAAATCCTTTTTCATGGAAAAGACATAATAAAGTCTTGCATTCTTCCTATAGGACAGCTGTCAGAAGAAGCTCAAGAAGCAAGAAATAAGGACACGAGGAAATTTAGAGAGTTGTTTAAGAGAAAAACATCGAGAATAGACACAAATACAGATCTTTTCAATCGTCTCTTAATTTCTTCAGATCCCTTTATCGCAAGTTTGCGTCACACTCCCTTTCGAGTTCAAGGTTTGATAACAAAAGAAGTTCTTTCATTATTATCTGTTGATGCTTTTGAGGAGGAAGAATCTTAACGATAAATATGAATGTGAATAAATTAAAATCTCTATGTGTATTTATGTGTTATTATCTGTATTATTAATGTAATAAAGGAAAAATAAGTAACGAAAACAGTTATTATCAAATATTTATTAAAAATATTAAAATTATTTTAATACTAAAAATTAATTTTTGACCTCAATTTTATTTAAAAAAATCTTCTTTTTAAAAAAAATTGATTTTTGATAATAATTTATATATTTGAACTCATTTTTTATATAATTCATAAGTGAGAAGTGAACCCAACGCGATTTATTAATTTTGTCCAGCTAGATTTGCGATCTACCACACTGTGCGCCGTTAAGAAATGTATTTGAAACTGTTAAACTTGTGTGGTGTACAAACAGAGAGAACAATCGCAAATAATGGCTGCTCTCCCATTAGAACAAAGTGCATTCTCCCTCCCCTTCTCATTCACAGGTCTCGATTTTGCAGGTCCTTTCTTCATTAAAACTTCGACTCTTAGACAGGTTATTTACCAAAAAGGATACGTTTGTTTCTTTGTATGCTTCAGCACCAAAGCCATTCATTTGGACTTATGTTCCGATCTTTCCTCTGCTTCATTTTTGGCTGCATTCACCAGGTTTGTTGGGCATAGAGGACTACCTCAAAAAGTTATGTCCGATAATGGTACAAACTTCGTCGGAGCAGAACATACTCTTCGTCATGTGTTTACGCAGTTTTTAAACAGGGTTGCGACAGACATAATTAACAAATATACAGCTCAGGGTTTTCAGTGGAAATTTATACCAACAAATACACCTCACATGTTGGGATTATGGGAACAGGTGTTAAATCATTTATAATACACTTTCGAAAATTTGCTCAAAACCACAAGTAAACTTTTGAAGAGTTCTCCATTATTTTAGCTAGGAATGAAGCCGTCATAAACTCACGTCCCTTATCACCGTTGACGGATGATTCAATGGAACTACTCGCATTGACTCCCGGTCACTTTTTACGTGGCGCACCACTTGTTGCGTTCCCTGAAATTGTCTCAGACACTCTATCATTTGGGAAAAACTAAAATCCCTGCAACACCAATTTGCTCGTCGTTGTAAAGATGAATATCTGAAAGAATTGCAACGAAGATATAAATGGCAGCGTCCAAAACACAACATCAAAATCAGTCAGTTAGTTGTTGTGAAGGATGACCAATTACCTCCCTGTGAATGGAGACTTGGGCGAGTAAAACATATTTACACAGGGCACGATGGACTCGTCAGAGTGGCGGATATTTAGACTACCACCGGAACTATAACAAGAGATCTTACAAAATTATGCCCTCTTTATTTTCTATGAGTCAGTTTCTCCCCCGATTCAAAATTAAAAGATTGTTTATCGCTCCTTACCTTTTCCTTGCATATACATATACACGAAAGTAACTTAAAATTAAATATCTGATATCCTATTTATCACTTCGCATCCCTTCATCAATATATCCCACACACATGCGTGCATCATGCTATGCTATATTTTCCTATTCAAACTAATTATTTGATCTTCACAGGGCGCCCGGAAACCCAAACATTCACAAATGCCTTATATGCGAACGGTCCCACTCTCTACGATTTTGTAGAAAGTTCTTAGCAATGGACATCGGAAGTCGTCGCAGAGAAGTGCGCCAGCTTGGTTACTGCCAGAATTGTCTTGCACGTTCGCACAGAACATATGAGTGTCATTCTGAAGATCAGGGACAGCCAAAAAATTTTTGGTTGTGTATTAGTGAGTATGAGAGAGTAAAAGCATTGAGAGAATTCATTTATTTACAGCCATAAAAAATGTTAGAACGAGGCCATTCTGATATTCATACACAATAAAGGAAATAAAAAATATTCAAATAGCATGGTTGAATTATATGTTATTTTGTGTGGTTAAGATGACACAAAATGTTTTATGTTTTTTCATCTACATATGGGCATCTCCCAGTGGCACAGACGCGACATTCGCACGGATTAAACTACGCCAAAAACAAGAAAGAAACTAAAAAAGTCGAACAGCCTTTTTAGTGTTCTAAAGCGCTTAAAGAATACTACATTTTAAAAATGTATCGTCAGGATTTAGTAGAAATTAGTACAACATTTTAATCAATTTTACATTGAAACGGACGCTACAAAAACAGAAGTACTTTTGAAGCTCTTATAGAAATATACAAAGTTCAGCGATTTTTGAATTGAATGTTACCAAAAGCATTTTTAATCATACAATATTTTTTGAGTGTCATCATGAATTTTTTTTCTGTTAACCTGAAAAAAATATCGTGGCATCCGCTGAACATGTGCACTTGTCGAAGACTCATCGACGACTAAATGAAAGAGCATAAGTATATGTGTGAGGTAGCATTGAAAATGTTTGCACAATTGTGCAAAGAAATGGCTGTCCCTGCTGAAGATTCATGTCAACGTTGCTGCGACGAGCACCACACCCTCCTGCATATGGCAACCATTGTCAGAATCAATCAACAAGAAGTGGAACAGCGACGTGGGAGATTAGAAAGGAGAAATTTTGACGAAAGGCACTGGCGAGCAGAACATCAAATTCAAGAAGAAAGGCAAAGTCAGGAACAAAGGCAACGTCTGCTAGAAAGGCGACGCAGAGAAGCCAGGCCACGTAGGGAAGATATGAGACGCCCAGCAGAGAAACTCATCACGACAAAGGAAGATGCTACAAGTTGCAATGCGTGCACTACAACGTTTAAACATGGCCCTCGACAAATAGACAATTGACCTTATAGGTCAAGGCGGGCAGAATGTTTTATACAGTTTTGTTTACACTCTCTATTTGTTCTTTATTCTGTTAAAAAAGTAATTTATATTAAATTATGTACAAATTGATTATTTCAACGTGAATTCCCTTATTAATCTAATGCTACTTTGAATTGTATTGAACTAAACCCAGTATTATTTATCCAAATGTAATATAATTATCCAAATGTATCCAAATTTATCGAAATGTATTGTGTCGGTGATTACCCAGGCACCGTGGGGAACCGCACGAATCCTCGGGTCTCTTTTTACGCGACCGTCATCAGCACAACATATCATTTTCTCCTTGAATTCCCAATAAATAAATGTAACTGGTACAGTGAAATTAACTAACGTCCTCTTTTTGGTACAAAAGGTACTTACTACACCTTTTGTACCAAAAAGAGGACGTTAGTTACAGTACAGTATACAAATATCGACATACAAATATAATTTATAACGTGATCCTTAGTTCACTGTCTTCCTCTGTCTTGAACCTAAGTTCAAAAGTCCATAATTATAAGTTCAACTAAATGTCATAGCAAATTCTGAACAAAATCCTCAGAGGCTAAAACATTATTCACATTAAAATAAACAATATTAATAACAACATAAATTATTATTATTATAATTATTTATCTCTTAATCAATAGTTTTTTCATGCAGAATGCCGTGATATCGAATATCGTTGGGTAGATTGTTCCATAGACGAATAGTTCGTGTAAAAAATCGTCTCTCAGATACCTGATTTAGATGCAGTAATTGGATGATATTTTTACCTCGGTTAGATCTTGAAAATGTTAATCTTCCATAAAGATACATTAGCTCATGTGTGTATATTATTTTTTGAAATAGTGTAAGAATTTTGCAATTCAAGGTCGAATAAGAATATACTCTATCGAATCATCTAAGTCCGAAGACATATTGCATGATGACAGTTTTAACTAAAAGCATTCTTATCCTATTTGGTACGGAAGGCTGAGTATGCCACAGATTACGTAACATGGCATATATTCTGCCACAGGTTACATTAATGTGATCTGACCAGGTGAGGTATTCATAGAATAATATTCCGAGATTTTTGACTTTGCATGTTGACATCTCTAGTTATTATATTTCTGTCAGACGGAATGTCTTCGAATTTGTTGATGATCAAGAATATATATATGAGTTTTTGATGCAAAACTATTCTCTGATTTGGATGTCATCTGTCATATAAATTGGGAGAAGAAATTTGTTTTCTAAGTCCATTTTATTAAATTTTTTCTGATTTAGATATACACTCACACGTTAGTTTGTGATTGCAAAACTGGCTATGAACATACAAATAATTTAAATAAAATTGTTCGAAAATGGAGCAGTATAACACCGAAGGTTGTAATTCGTTACAACGATCTTGTTTGAAACATTTTTCTAGATTTAGGGCATATCGACTATCAAATGCCAGCATTTCGCCGTTAATAGCACTTTTGCTACCCAAGTTATCAGGATAAATAGTGGCTGTAAAGTCAAAAATTGTGAAATGTATCTTTAGAAAAAACCCGCAAATCTTATTAACATATTGAGAATACAAAATTTTTTGGCATATGATTACTGACTTCATGGCAAATATTTGTGTCAAAAAAGTTTCAGAATACTGGATGGAGAAAGTAAAAATATAAGCAATTGCAATCGAGAATTTTGGATTTTTCAACAATTGCAGCGATTTCCGCAACTAAATATATGTTACAAGCGACATTGGTTCTTAACACACAAACAAAAATTCAGTCGGATCCGTTTGCTAGACCGCGAGAAAATCAAAAAACAAAAATGTCAGGCATGAAAATCATTTTAGAATTTTTTACCGCGAAATTGAAAATTTTCCAAGAATATCCAATTTGTATTTTTTGTTTAGCGTGCTCTACTTCAATATCTACTTTTTGGAAAAAGTTTGGAAAAAGGGATTAAACTGGTACCAATCTGACGGATGAAGCTGGAATCTTTAAATTCACTGCGTACATCCCAGAAAATGTGTTTCTACACAACAATGCCAACATTTCATTAAAAACGTTATCGAGTTTACAATAAATCTTTTTTATATATTTGGGCATAAATGGCTATGTGTTTATTTCAACATTCATAGTGCTTAATTTTAAACATGTAAAAGTGGCTATGAACCATAAAATCGCGAAATTTTCAAAACTTTTTAATTGTAGCAATTAGTAACCCTCTTTCGATTAAACTGTAGAAGAATGATTAAAAATACTATTAAAATTAAGGAGAAAATCAGTTTTTTCGCTCTCTTGAAAAGTTGTGTTTTTGATCATAGCCACTTTTGAATGTAATCTTTATAGGGTCTCAAAAAACAGTCGTCCTGCGTTTAAGACGAAGTTAGTTGTGAACAAGTGGAAAGAGCTGCCCACCTAAGCAAAACTAGCCTAAAACGCCTTTGCGGAGGAATTGAGCTATGCAATTATCAACGCTAACAGATCAACTGGAAAAATACCGAAAGACCAAAAATCCAAGTGGAAGATTTGGTGAAAAACAAGAGAGAGAGATGAGAGAGCGATGGTAACAGGATCGAAAACAGCAGCTGCGGATTCGACATTGACATTCTCTTGCTAAACTTAGCTTCAAGAGAAGGCGTCGCGGCCCTGAGGAATTTAGTTAATGGAATTCCAACTTCTTGAACTGGCGCTAAGCTGGATCTTGTGAGGAAGAAGGATATCCATCCCTAAAAGAGGTGTCGTTCTTCAAATTTGAAACTGATACCGTCCTTAAAATCATATCAATGCAAAATTCGGAGCTGGGCACGGACAAATGGGAGGTCTTCCATAGAGATGAGGGTCCTGATGGTATATATATAGATAATCTCTCAGTGAGGAAAGGATAGGCTTTCTTCATATCAATAATCATATATATCAATGTTGGTAAATTTCTTAAATTTACGTTTCTTAGGAAACGGAAACGCCCCCGACAAAAATTTCAGGCTTAATAAACAAACAGTAGTGGCATAGAAGAAATTCCGATGCCGTTACAGGCGATGCAAACATCAGTATACCTACCATGTGACTCACCGACACTACTACCTATAATAACCTAGATGTCCATAGGTTATCTGCTACATAGTTGGATCTAAAATGGATGGAAAACAGGTCTAGAGATTTATTTAGAATACTTCTCCTTAAAAAATCATATCACCTCCTATCTTTCAGGCAGAGGTTTAAGCGATAAAGGAATGTGTGAAATGGTTAAATGGTCAAGGTAGAAATGGAAACGTGAGAATCTGCATGGATATCCAAGGTGCGATCACTAAACTCGTCACCTCTCGTGGTCGATATTACCTAACAAATATTTGACAAGAACTTTTTGTATGTATACACGATAATATTTTGTAAAATATATCGAATTAAAATAAATACTGATCCTATTATTGTTTTAATCAATTTTATTACTTTCATCTTTTATATTTGTGTTTGAAATATTAAGGGTAATATTTTTTTCTGTGTTCCTGAACTGAATTATCATGTACATGCTCGTACATCGACTAGAACAACAGCCCTTTCTGCTAATCTGCGTTGTTCTGCTGTCATTCTCTTCACAACCAACATAATACCACAAAACACAAGAACACCGCGTAAAAACAAGCTAATGATCACTACTTTTTTAACAAATAAGTTCCCGCATTAAACAAAAAGGACTCAGTTTCTTCCCCATGTTCGCCGGAACACAAATGTCTACATTAGTGGCCTCATCCGCACAGTGTTTCAGAATCAAATTCCATCGGACAATTTCAATAGCTTTCCTTCTAGTAAAAAGTTCTGATTTGAACTGGGATATTGCCCTGGGTCAAGACCATTTTGTATCCATATTTAATAGAATGCAAATTTATTTACAAATGGCATGGTGACATTTATTACTTGGCTGCAGATAGAGTTTGCATTTTTCCGTACTTTTTATTTCCCGGAAAACGGGAATTATTTTTTCATTTTTCCGGGATCCCGAGACAGCACGGGAAATCGTCACCATACTGTTTACCATGAGTTAAGCTTATTTTTTCCAATGAAACATTCACATTTTATTAAAGTAAAATAAATATATATTTCACAACGAACCTGTAACAGAGTTCATACAATAATGCGCAATGTGAGATCAATTCAAAAAGTTTTCAAGTTTCAAAATTAATTAAAGATCAGATATTTCTTATTTTATTGGATATAGTGAGTAGAGCCTTAAATGAAATGTTTGTACTTTGTCCAAAATCTATTTTTCCCGGATTTTAATTTTTTCATATGGAGCTTGACAGGAAAAATCCGAAAAAGTGGATTTTGAGTCTACATCCGAACGAAATCCGAAAAATATACATACCTGATTAAAAGCTATGTGATCTAAATTTTTATACAACATTTTTAATTTTATTGTGGAAAAAAATATGCGAAGAAATATGTAACATTTTCTACTGAATTCCTGCGGGATTCCCGTACGAATTTCCCGGGATACGGGAAATGAAAAATGTGCGAATTCCCGGGAATTTTCCAGCGGGAAATCCCGGGATGCAAACCCTAGCTGCAGACTACCACGATCATTATTTCGCCATGTCAAAAGTCTTTTCAAGTGGCTTCGCAGCGACTTTTCAACATCAAACCCGGCCTTTATAAGGAGATGATTCTCACAAACGAACGAGAAGCACAACTCACTTGCCGAATTTGCGTTTAAAAAATCGCACCAAGTAATAAAGCACACATGTCATCTTACAAGCATCTCATTGAGTTGCATATGTAAGTATGTGCATATGCAGGTATAGTTACCCAGCAATACTTCTGCCGTGCCAACGCTCATTTGTTTTAGTTTTTTCGTTTGCATTTTTTTGGTCTGTAATCAATATTTGATTTGAACTGGGATATTGTCCTGGCTCAAGACCATTTTGCATCTATATTTAATAGAATGCAAATTTATTTACACATGGCATGGTGACATTTATTGCTTGGCTGCAGATTACCACGATCATGATTTCGACCATGTCAAAAGTCTTTTCCATATCAATCAAAATAAAAAACCGAGTTCCGGCGAATGAACGCCGATTGACATAAAATTTAGCTTAAGGAAAAAGGAAATTCGCTCATATTTTTACCTGCGCCTACTATTCAAAAGTTCGTGTTTCGGAACTAACAAATCTGACATTTTGCACTAAATGTATCCTATCTTCAAATGGCGCAATTTCTTGCAGGAAAAAGTTATCCTGCAAAAACGTGGAACCCTTCAACCTTTCTAAATATGTGCTTAATATTCAAGATATTTTTTAAAACGGGCATTATTTAAATATTTACTACAAACAAACCTATATTTTTCCAATTTTCTAAATTTGACAATCTGTTATACGAGAAAAATTATTTCTTCTGCGCATTATGAACAAATACATAAGAGTATGTCAAATAACATAAAAATGAGAGCGCCCCGGTAGTCGAGTTGGTAGCGTGCTCGGCTATTAGCGTGGGGGTCATGGGTTCGATTCCCATCAGAGGCTCTGGTCTGTCGCTGCAATAACTAGCTACAATGGTCTTAGTCACCCCGGCTCAATCCCTGGACCCAAAATTAGAATATAAATTTACTTTGTATTGTAATTCATAATAAATAAAAAAACATAAAAATGAAAATTTTATTTTTTAAATCGAAAAATACGAAAAGAAGTCAACATTGGGCTAATTTTCTTCCTTTTTTCAAATTCGTACTTTTAAGGGGGTAAAATGGAAACCGAGGGATAAAAATAGTACCAACCAAACGGCTGCACCTAGAATAATGAAATTCTGTGTATACATTCCTGACTGTATAGATACGCAAAATAAAAAGATTTCCATGCTTTCAAGGGATAATTGGGAACATGGGGATAAAAATAGTACCAAACAATCGCCTACAGGTAGAACGAAACGTATAATAAAGGGAATTTTCGAAATTCGTACTTTCAAGGGGCTAAAATGGTAAAAAAGGATAAAAATGATAATAACGATGATGATAAAAATTGTACTAAAATGGTCGCTGATAGAATCATTTCACTAATTTTACAGAAGCGCGATTTTTAAAAATTCGTACATTTTACTTGTACGGTCAAAATGGGAAAAAGTGATAAAATTGGTAGTGAGCAAATACATAAAATCGTGAAATTTAGTTCCCTTGCACTGTGAACAAGGGAGATAATGGATGTTCAAAATCCGTGCTGTTGGGATAAAAATAGGATGAAAATACTACCTACTACTACGGCTGTAACTTAACTATTTAGGTATTTAAGTTTATTTAGGGTATTTAATTTTTTTTGAAAATTGTTATATATATATATATCGCTATTTTTTGGGTTAATATTAATTAATAAAGCGTAATTGATACAACGTATATCGAAATTAAACTGAACAAATCGGCCTAAATTTGGATTTAGTATATTTCCGTTATTTTCACTACATTAATAAACGTTACGTAGCATTTAAGGACCTGTCCTTAAATTAAAGTCTACGTATATGAAAAATAATGTTGCAACCCTCTATGTATTTTGCAACGCGTTGAGAGGCCGGCTTTAACATTCTCCTGAAACCAAAAACAATGAAATAGAAGCATATGCCATGTGGATGAGTGTCCATGTATTTATATTGCTTGAGTGCATACATAACGGCAAATAAATTTGGATTGTATTGTCTTTTATTTTATTTCATTTTAATTCTATTTTTAGATTTTAAACTTATTTGTGCATCCTCTAACGCACACTTATGTTAACGCTTGTGTTTAACAAAATTCTAATTTTATAATAGCGCATGATCGCCTTTCGGTTATTGGGCAAGTGAGAGAGTGGTTTAAGAAGAGCAACATAGTGCCTACTTGCTGGTAGCGTAGGCCCAAGATTCAAACCCTGTTCGGGTGCGGATTTATTTTTTGCAGTCCGTGTTGTTTATTTTTCCATGAATATTTTTTACAGAGAAATAGAATAAAAAAAAGTTATTTTAATTTAGTCCATATAAAATTGTTTCAAACTAATTTGTTTTTTTAATTTCTCGTTTATTTTTATACGAATAACTTATAAATAACTTAATTAATCTCAAATATGTATGGAAAAGTATAAAAATCATTTAAAACCCTAAAATACACTTGATGGCAAACTCTTCTGCAAAGTTTAATATATAAAGAAAACCCTTTTCCGTTTTTTTTTGCAAAAACAAAAGTTGTATTGGATTGTGCTAGCGGAGTACATAATTGTGCCGTTTTTTTAAAAAGTTCTATCTCAACCCGTTTTCGGAAAAATCGCTATATTCGAAAAAATCCTAGAATCCAATTGTGCCGCAAAAACTTTTTCGAAAAATAAAAATTGACCGAAATATAGCGCAAAAACTTTCTGCAACAAAAATCGCTGAAATTTTCATATTAAGATTTTTGGACAATAAAAGTTGTGCTAGGTTCCACTAGAAGAGGATGTTATTGTGCCGCTACCGATGTTATTGTAGAACTACCTCAAACCGTTTTCGAGAAAATCGCCAATTAAAATTTTTGCGATTTTTCAAAAAACAAACTATAATTTTGTTAAAATCGCGTTTTTTGCAAATACAAAAATTGTTTTTCGTGCCGTTTCAAGCTAAACTGTATCTCAAACCGATTTCGAGAAATTCGCTAATTAAAATTTTGACGATGTTTTTGATATTGTCCAGCTTGAGGCCAAAAAATAATAAAACCTGGATTGTGTTGGTTTTGTTGACGATTTTCTAAAAAAAGCAATAATTTTGTTAAAATCGCGATTGGTGCCAATTTTGTTAAAATTATTGATTTTGTTGTGCGGTATTTTTGTTCTCGCATTACTTAAATTATTATTTAACATTATCGGTTGTTTGTAAAAAAATCTTTATATAAGTTTAAAAGTTTATTGTATTATAAGCCATTATTAAAACTTCATACGGAAAAACGTACATTAAATGTATGTATATTAGCTATAGTAATATTTTCTGTAATTTTCGCTTATATCGAAATTTATCGATTTTGAGATTTTAATGCAAAAGTGTTTTATTATGCAAGTTCTATCTATGTACACTTAAACTTATTTAAAAATATCTCTTTTAATACTTTTTTCCTGCATATAAGAGTACAATTGTAGTATGGAATGTACTAGAACGAGAAACGTATTTTGGTTTTTCTGAACATTTTGATTTTTCGAGATAAGTGGAGTTTTGCATGTCTATATACAACTCTCACTACCAAGTCTAGTGCGAAATAATAATTGTACATACAATTTGAATAATTAATTGTACATACAATTGAATAATAATTGTACATACAACATTGTACTGTTGAAAAAAATATACTCACACATGGGATGCCAAATGTCCTTATTTCGTGGTAAGTGAGCACTTTTATAGCCCTTGCCAGAGTTTTCGGATATGGCGATTTCTCGCCAAACGTGGCTAATTTTAAATATGTTTGGAGACTTTATTTTCGATTTGGCGACGTTGCGAGTTTTTGGAGATTTTCTTGGCTAATTTAAGAAAATTTTAAAGCTGTCCTCCGATTTTATTATATTGGCGTTACTTTGTAGATAGGAACATTGGAAATAGTATTATGTGAATACAATAATGATAATTGTATTTTGTGATTTTCTTAAAAAAGTAAAAACTAGGCGTATTCCCGTCGATTATAAACAAAGCAAATGTAATTGGAGGATTTAGAAATAATAATAATTAAAAAACTGTAATTAATGTAGACGACCGAAAACGCTATTTTTGAACGAATGTTAGAAATTCAAAAAACGTCTATGTGCTTTTATTGAGATTTGTTTCTTTTTCGTTCCATTTAAAATACTTGAGACATTGGTGCATGAAAACGAGAGAAAGAGATCAATTCAATATTAGAAACTGCTTCATAAAGAAGAAAAATTATATTTTTTAATGTTAATAGTTTTTTAACCAGTTATCCCTGTGTATTCTGCTTTATGAAAGAAAATTTTTAACTTTTATTAAGAATAATAAATACCAATAAAAATGTTGAAAGTATTCAATTCAAATATAATATCTGAATTCCAACACATTTTACAAGAAATAAAAATTAAATGGAATTTGACTGAAGTTGTTTAAATTTGGCGGTTTTTGGCGATTTCTCACAATTGATTTGGGGATAGAGGTACAAAATAATCTGACAACCCTGGCCCTTGCTTTCCCCACATAGGCGCCAACGACGAAATGCTCTTATACAGGTGTACAGATGGTTTGACAGGTATATAAGATGCCTCTGCATTTATAAATACAAGTGGTTTTATTTATATATATACTTCAGAATGTATAAAGAATACTTCAAGTTAAATTAAAAAAGGTAATATATATATATAAAGAGTGATGAGGTTAGGATTTTCATGCATTAGTATTTGACAGATCACGTGGGATTTCAGACATGGTGTCAAAGAGAAAGATGCTCAGTATGCTTTGACATTTCATCATGAATCGTCTTACAAACGAACAACGCTTGCAAATTATTGAATTTTATTATCAAAATGCGTGCTCTGTTAAGAAAGTTCATTGCGCGCTTCCATTTTATGGTCAGTTTAATCGACCCACTGAAGCGGCTATTCGGGCTATTGTGACTAAATTTCGCACCAAATTTACATTGTTGGACATTAAACCACCAACACGCTTACGTAGAGTGCGAACTGAAGAAAATATCGCAGCTGTATCGGCCAGTGTTAATGATGACCACCAATTTTCGATTCGTCGCCGTTCGCACCAATTGGGTCTCTGTTACTCAAAAACGTGGAAATGCCAAAATTGGACTAAGCGGATGGACCACCTAAGACGCAGCCGCGGTCAACATTTAAATGAAATTATCTTCAAAAAGTAAATGTCATGGACCAATCTAACGTTTCAAATAAAGAACCGATGAGATTTTGCAAATTTTATGCGTTTTTTTTTAAAAAAAGTTATCAAGCTCTTAAAAAATCACCCTTTATATTAGAGTGGCTTCAAAATAAAAGTAGTGGATGTTCCCGACTAAAATGAAAGATTCGTTTGTATTATGTGTTCTCCCAAAATAGTTCGATTCAAAATAACCTCTATAAATCAAGTTTTTCTCGAATAAAATTCGCGATGAGAATGGTATTTAGAAAAAACCTGATAGAGATTAAAATCAGGGTCGAGCCTCTTCAAACCATACCAAGACATTTAACTCAGAATAACCGCAATAACTTCCATATTTTTAGTTCGATTTGTGTTTTTGTTGGATCGTTGAAGAAGTATTGATCACCAATTGCAATTTTTAGAACTTCCTAACCCATTAAAGACCGAGAATGTTTTTCTTCCTGTTGGTTCTCAGTGGGTTAAATGTGATGTAAAAATATGGGGTTATTTGCATCGTAAACACATTCTAGTCTTATAAAAAGCTAATTTTTAAAAAAAAATCTGAAATTTTGGTCATTCAATGAATTAATTGGGAGGAAAACTTCACATAAGACGTTACTATAAAACCGTGCGACATTATTTCCCTCCCAAGAAAGAGATTATATAGAAGTAAAACTATAGGTCACTAATAGGAAAACTCATACTTAGTTTTTTATTTCGTGGTCGATTGTCTTTCTGACAGGACTTTTAATTTCCAAAGGATGTAAATGTTTCAATAATTTAGTTTCGTACTTTTGTGCGTCATAAAATGACGATATGGGTATAAAATGAAAGAGGAGGACATCTGCTAAATATGCTTTATATATATACTTTATTTCATGCGTCTAACTATGTTAATTTAATATTAACAACCATTTAAAATTTTCTCCTTTAAAAAGTTTATGTAGATTATTCATGATTTAATTTTTAAAAGGGAAAAGTTGAAATTGTTGAATTTCTTTCCAAAAATTAGCTTTATATAAGTCTAGTATGTATTTACGATTAAATAACCCCATATTTCAGTTTTTACTTCACATTTAAGCCACTAAGTACACTACTCAACAAATTGAAAAAAATTTCATGTACTCCGGATGCGATAATTTTTTCTGTGTAGATAACCTTGACATGAGCTCGAAAAACGCAATAAAAATTTTTTTTTTCGTTTGGTTTTTTTTTTTATTATTTTTTTATTATTTTTTTTTTAAATTTTAAAAATTTTTTTTTTTGGTTAATTTGTTTCGTCCGGCATAACTCGGGAACCACTAGCCCGATTTAATTGAATTAAATTTTAAAAAATTTAAAATTACAATTCCCTTAATCTGTTCATATATTGTTTTCCTATACAAGCAACAGTTTCCAAGTTAAAAATGAATATATAAAGGAAAAAACTTATTTTTTGCCTAAAGATTTAAATTTTTTTTTTTTTAAAAATCCATAAAAAATCCAAAATGAAAAAAAAATGTCAAATCTTATTACTTTTACGTAAAGTCACATAACCTATGAGCAAAATGAGACAAAGATCATGAAAATCGATGCACGCGTTTCGCTTTTATTCGCAATTGAGTAAAGGTATGAATTTCAAAAATTTAAAAAATTTTTTTTTGGTTAATTTGTTTCGTCCGGCATAACTCGGGAACCACTAGCCCGATTTAATTGAATTAAATTTTAAAAAATTTAAAATTACAATTCCCTTAATCTGTTCATATATTGTTTTCCTATACAAGCAACAGTTTCCAAGTTAAAAATGAATATATAAAGGAAAAAACTTATTTTTTGCCTAAAGATTTAAATTTTTTTTTTTTTAAAATCCATAAAAAATCCAAAATGAAAAAAAATGTCAAATCTTATTACTTTTACGGTGGCTACATACCTGTTTCACCATGTGTGAGTCTTAATTTTTTTAAAATTTAATTCAATTAAATCGGGCTAGTGGTTCCCGAGTTATGCCGGGCGAAACAAATTAACCAAAAAAAAATTTTTTAAATCTTTGAAATTCATACCTTTACTCAATTGCGAATAAAAGCGAAACGCGTGCATCGATTTTCATGATCTTTGTCTCATTTTGCTCATAGGTTATGTGACTTTACGTAAAAGTAATAAGATTTGACATTTTTTTTCATTTTGGATTTTTTATGGATTTAAAAAAAAAAAAATTAAATCTTTAGGCAAAAAATAAGTTTTTTCCTTTATATATTCATTTTTAACTTGGAAACTGTTGCTTGTATAGGAAAACAATATATGAACAGATTAAGGGAATTGTAATTTTAAATTTTTTAAAATTTAATTCAATTAAGTTCCCGAGTTATGCCGGACGAAACAAATTAACCAAAAAAAAATTTTAAAATTTAAAAAAAAAATATTAAAAAAAAACCAAACGAAAAAAAAAAATTTTATTGCGTTTTTCGAGCTCATGTCAAGGTTATCTACACAGAAAAAATTATCGCATCCCGAGTACATTTTGACTGTTGACTAGTGGTATTAACAGTATGAAAAAGAATTGCGGGCCGTTATGGGTTAGAAAATTCTAAAAATTGCAATTGGTAATCACTACCTCTCCAACGATCCATAAGGTTCGCCCCGGATGAACTTGGCGCCCTTTTTACTTGTTTTCTTTCGTCATTTGAATTTTATTTTTTTTTTATTTTTGTGTTTATAAAAAATAAAACAGTTTTTTTTAATTCGTACTTTCAAGGGAAACAATGGGAATAGAGGGACACAAATTGTACCAACTAAACGGCTACAGAAGGGTGTCCAAAAGACCGGTTATTTTAGAAAGACGGTTTTCGGTTTAGCCGAAAATTATTTAAAAAAACGGTTTTCGGTTATAGTTTTTTTACAAAACCGGTTAAATCGGTTTTAACCGGTTTTTTATATCAATGTACGAAAATATTTAAATTAAATTTATTTATTAAATATACATTAAATAAGGAACTTCAGTAGCATTTTTTTGTTTGAGTCATTTTAAAATAAAGTCAATTCTATAAAATAATTATTTTTTTTACGTAAAAAACTTGAATAAAAAGATTCTTCTTATAATAATATCGCAATACAATTCAAGTGATAATTTTGTAAGCGTTTTTTTGTTTGTTTTTTATAAAGCTTGTCGTAGAAAAAACACGCTCGCTAAATGTTGATGTAGGGCTAACAGTCGTCAAGGCATCATATAAGTAACATACCTTTTCAGTTTTTTTCTTTGATTTGTCAAAAATGCGAAATATAAATATAATATAAAGTCGCCTGTCTTTCGCCTTTTCGAGAAATTTTAGGGCTTTGGATGCGGTTTATTGTTTGGTGTAAATCCAACATTAAATTACAAGACTCTTCGGAAAGAAATTAAATATAGATGCAAAATGGTCTTGAGCCAGGACAAATATTGATTACAGACCAAACAAATACAAACGAAAAAAAATAAAACAAATGAGCGTTGGCACGGCAGAAGTATTGCTGCATATACACATACTTACATACATATGCAAATCAATGAGATGCTTGTAAGATGGCATGTGTACTTTATTAATCGGTGCGATTTTTTAAACGCAAATTCTGTAAGTGAGTTGTGCTTCTCGTTCGTTTGTAAGAATCATCTCCTTATAAAGGCCGGGTTTCATATTGAAAAGACTTTTGACATGGTCGAAATACTGATCGTGTCAGTCTGCAGCCAAGTAATCTATTAAATATAGATGCAAAACATAAATGAATTTTTCGAATTTTGTACTTTTAGGCAGAAAATGGGGCGAAAGGGGATAAAAATGGTACCAACCATTAGTTGGAGTTGGATTAATCGATGTTTGCATTGCGTAGACACGAACAATAAAGATGCAGCTAGAGTCATGAAATTCAGTGTTTACACTCGTCTTACTGCGTAGACACGCAAAACAAGGATTTTTCCAAATTCGTACTTTTAGGGTCAAAATTAAAGAATAAGTAAAATTGGTACCTAACAAACGGCTGTAGTTACAATCATGAAATTATTATTGGACGTTTATAGCAATTTTTTTCGTTTTTTCATAGTAACAACTGAAAACTTTTTCGTGTTCGGTGTCAGTATTTTATAAAAAATAAATAGCTGCAGTCAATAGCTTTCGAATGATGCCTATCCCAGCAAAAAGAGAGCACCCAAAGAAGTGAAAAAGATGCTCATTTGTGAGTTGGAAGTAGTGAAAATTGGGATCTTCACCAATGAATTTAACATTGAGTTGTCATAAGAGGGATGTCCTTTATTTTGAAAGACTTAAAAGTTATTTTAAAGTGTTGCAAAAGAACCAGATTTTCACTTGTGTCCATTTCTGTTTTAAAAAATCCGCCGCTACCGGGGTAGAACAGCCGACCTTCTTGTTGCTACTGCGGCACTCTAACCATCTCCACTATCCTCTGTTGTGAGTGGTGAATAATTGAGACAAATCATTTAGTTCGGTAGAACTGACAATAGGAAACTTAACAAAATATTTATTTAATATGAACTAATATATGACGCAAATAAATATAATAAATACTAATTAAATTTAGTATTAAATAAATTGACACTACTTAATTTTACTGATATTATGTAGTACAAATAAATAATAAAAATATGAAATATTTGAAGTACATTAAAAAAGCAATAAATTTGTATTTTTAAGCAAACATTTTTTAATTGTTAAAGTTATACAAAATTAAACATTATTTATTTATAAAAGTAATAAAAAATATAAAAAAGGCCAAGATTCGAACTCGCGACCTTCTGGGTGCAAAGCGGACACTTTACCTTTGTGACCCATACTAAAAAGTCGTTCCCATTCAGTTGTGAAAATGCTATTCATAAAATGTTACGGAATATTAACATATTATATACTTTATTGAAAGTTGTCTAATAGAACTTCCTCAAAAGCGGGGAAAATGCACATTTGGCTTCCTGCGGAAGTACTTCCAATTTTTTTATGCTGGGTATATGATGAACATCGGAAGGAAATTTCGCTCATTTTTTTAAAAAGAGTTTCAACATTTTGGCACTGAAAAGCCATTTATTTCACAAATATGGAGTCAGTGACGTCATTTATCGTCCGATATTCGTAATTTAAGCATCATTCGACAGGTATTGATAGCTTCTATTTATTTTTCATAACACCTTTCGCAAAATGTTGCCAAGAAATATGAGTTTGTAGCTGTCACTTTGAAAACCCACAAAAAATCTATCTAAACGTCGAATAAAACGACCAATGAGACATCTAAGACAATAATAACAATTTGTATTTAAAGTGCTTCCAATGGTCTATTAATTCAGAAAAAAATTGGACAAAAATCCAACATAACAATAATTACACAGGAAAAACACGATTTTTATGGGTGTTTTCAGAAGCGTTTTGCTCACAGATGGCTTGACCCAGTGACGAAATATTTTGCAGATCATCATTAAACAATCCAATTTTCATTTCTGGAGTGTTACCGCTGTAATTTATTTTCGTAGCCCATCCTAAAGTACATAAACATTCAGCTGTTATTGCACATGTCATTATCTATTGTTTTTTGTTGTAACCCAGAACACGAGATCACCTCATCAACAGTGGATGGTTACATACTAGACATTTCTTTCCTGAAGCGGGCGCTGTTGCTAAGCAGAGAATTTGGAGTTGCAAAAAATGTATAATTCTGTAACAATAATATGTGTGTACGAATATGTATATATTTATGTATATATCAGGGACAGCCATTTCTTTGCACAATTGTGCAAACATTTGCATTGCTACCTCACACATATACTTATGCTCTTTCATTTAGTCGTCGATGAGTCTTCGACAAGTGCACATGTTCAGCGGATGCCACGATATTTTTTTCAAGTTAACAGAAAAAAAATTCATGATGACACTCAAAAAATATTGTATGATTAAAAATGCTTTTGGTAACATTCAATTCAAAAATCGCTGAACTTTGTATATTTCTATAAGAGCTTCAAAAGTACTTCTGTTTTTGTAGCGTCCGTTTCAATATAAAATTGATTAAAATTTTGTACTAATTTCTACTAAATCCTGACGACACATTTTTAAAATGTAGTATTCTTTAAGCGCTTTAGAACACTAAAAAGGCTGTTCGACTTTTTTAGTTTCTTTCTTGTTTTTGGCGTAGTTTAATCCGTGCGAATGTCGCGTCTGTGCCACTGGGAGATGCCCATATGTAGATGAAAAAACATAAAACATTTTGTGTCATCTTAACCACACAAAATAACATATAATTCAACCATGCTATTTGAATATTTTTTATTTCCTTTATTGTGTATGAATATCAGAATGGCCTCGTTCTAACATTTATTTTTGGCTGTAAATAAATGAATTCTCTCAATGCTTTTACTCTCTCATACTCACTAATACACAACCAAAAATTTTTTAGCTGTCCCTGGTATATATGCACATTAAATTGCACACTCTTACTATTAGCCTCGTGATTTGGTTCACTCAAATGTTCTGTCTTTTAATTTGACTGTTTCATCAGGGTGAACTCGATTTGGGAAAGAGAGTTGCTTTCTGAAGTTTGGTGAGACAAGTTGTAATTAATATTACTGAAATATTTTAAAGTACAACATGAAATAAATTGATCACGAAATATTGAAATTTTAACACAAAGTTTTTTCATTGGCAACCGTATTTTTTGGCACGTTCTACTAGATATAGAAAACGTTCGTTATCCTCTTCAACATTGGTCCTTCGAACCGGATCTCTAGGATATCCGGATCAACTTTGGTAAATATTCGTCGTTACTGTTCCCATAAAGTCACACTCTAAAATCACACTATATATCAGAAATGTCAGACACTGAGATTACAAAGGGTAATGGTCGTTGTGATAACCTGTGGTGATGGAACGGAAATGGTACGCTGGTCTTGACCGGGCTAGAGCTCATCGGATGGGGGGATTCTTTTCCGATCAGTTATCCAACTTTAATCTTTCGTGCCTTTTTAAAGAAACTATTAACACTAACACTAAAGGACAGGCCCGTGCACATGATTTTCCCCTGGGGGGGGGGGTTTCATTTACACTCATAAAAAAGTTAACCATATAATGAGTTAAAATTAACTACAATTTAGGAAACCAAGTACACTTTTACTAAATATAAGTAGAATTTTGCTGAATTTTTCAAAAATCTAAGTAAATTTTTCTTAAAACCAAGTAATTTTTTACAAAATCTTAGTAAAATTTTGCTGAAAAATTCCTAAAACTAAGTAAATGTTTACTCAAATCAAGTAAATATTTACTCAAACTGAGGACAATTTTGCTGATTTTTTTCCTCAAAACGAGTAAATTTTTACTTAAACTGAGGAAAATTTTATTTTATACAAAGAAAAAAAAGTGAAATTAAAATAAGTTCAATTTAACTAAAAAAATCAAACAAATAGTTATGCTTCAGAGTATGCAAAACTGATGCAAAAACAGACAACGTGAAATATTTCTCAAAAGTTTCATGATACCTCTGCCATAAGGAGTTGAGCTATTACTTCATTATTGTTGCGAAGGCAAGATAGGCGCTTTAGCAGTGGTTGTTTAGAATAATTCATAAAGTATTAAAGAAATAAGTCTCTGTTTTGAAGTTAAAATTTCCTAAATGGAATTTTTTCCATACAACAAATTTCAGATTTTTTTCTCACTTGAAACCTTGAAAATATTCTTCCACATAAGTTTGAATTTACTCAATTGTAAGAACTTTTTATTAGATCCAAAGAAATGTTTTTAAGTAAATCTAGGGTAGTATATTTCTAGTAAATGAACTATTTACTATGGCTTTGAAAGAAGGAAACTTTACTCATACTTAGTTAATTTTCCAACTTTTCCGGAAATTTTTTACTGGAGCGTTTGGAAACCACTCGTATTTTATTTATTTATTTAGAAATATTTTGATACATTCGTCCGACAGACATTGTCCGCAAAATTGCATTTCAGTAATCCATCTATCAGTACACTCAAAGGAATATGTCAGTAAATGAAAGCAGAAAGTATACTGAAAGAGTAGATATTCTGCTGTTAAAAAAGAGGCAGCAGAATTTTATCTGCTGAGATAGTAAACAGCTGTTTGCTGTTTTTAGCAATATATAGGGTCCGCAAAACAACTTTTTTTGAAAATGCTATAAAAAAACTACTGAATATTTTCTCAAATTTCTTTTTTTATTTGAAAGTACAATCCTTCCGGTTAATAATGGAAAATAATTTCATTCAAATGGCTGCCTCGGGCACCCCACAAATAATATTCCAACGGTTGAATAGTTGAAAAAAAACGTTAGATGGCGGAACCTATATGTGATACGCATATTGTCCCAAGCTAATATAAAAGAAAATTCGAGCTAAACTCGCTTTTGAACGCCTATCTATTTTTATATTTTAATTAACAACAGCCAATTTTAGCAGACTGCAAACTCTTTAGCAGTGTGAATGGTGATGTAAGATTGCAGAAAACTGCTGTTATGCCAAAAAAATAGCTGTAATAGCAGAAAAGTGTCTGCTGATAGGCAGCAGACTATCGCTGCTTTTATTAACATACTTGTTCTCTAAGAGTAGAACTTTTTTTAAATAGTTACTTGAAATTACATACATACATATCGAGGGCTTATATTCATAAGTGACTATGAACAAAAACACAACTTTTCAGGAGAGCGAAAAAACTGACAGTTTAATCTAAAAAGGATTACAAATTAAAAAGTTTTCGAAATTTCCTATTATTCGCGGTTTCATGGTTCATAGCCACATTTGTATGTTTAAAATTGAGCACTATGAATGTTGAAATAAGAATAAGATTTATTGTAAACTCCATAACTTTGTTCATGAAATCTTGGCAATGTTGTATAGAAAACGCATTTTCTGTCATGTATACAGCGAATTTAGAGATTCCAGCTTCATCCGTCAGATTGGTCGCTTGTAACATATATGTAGCCAATCGCTGCAATTGATGAAAAATCCAAAATTCGCCGTTGCAATTCCTTATATTTTAACTTTCTTCATTCATAATTCTGAAACTTTTCATACACAAATATTCCCCATGAAGTCAGCAATCACATGTCAAAGAAATATTTTGTTATTCTCAATATAATAAAATGTTACGCCGGTTTTTCTAAATATACTTTTCACAATTTTTGACTTTACAGCCACCATTTTTCCTATAGCCAAATCAGAAAATTAAAAAAATGGCTTTAGAAAAAAATCTTTTCCAAATATATGACAGACAAAAACTCATTTTCGAGGAAACGGTTCATAGCCACTTTTGAATATAAGCTCTCGATATCTATTTTGTAGAAATATTACACAAAAAACGATCAAATTCCTCGGCGATAAACCCTTCAGTCCCGCATTTTTTCTATGATAAATGCAGAAAATTGGACAAAGTATGGGTCTAAATAGGATGTCTAAAGAGTTTTGGGGGTTTTAATTTATATAGGACATGAGTAACAGGATGTTTACTCAAAATCTTTATACGCATATTCCGATTAAATAAAAAATATTTGGAAAAGTTTCTTAATTTTTATAATCTTAAATATGTATAAATTCGAATAACAAATACAGTTTTTTGTATTCGATGAAATGCAAGAAGAAACAACTAGAAATTTTAATTCCCAAAAACAAAATAGTTGGTATTTTAAAGTTTCGTTTTCCTACGTAGATCCAAGTTACTGAATTTGTTGTTTCTCTTTTGAATAATACTTGTTACATATGTACAAAAAATACTAACTCTGAAAAATATTTGACATAAGTGATAAATATCACAAAAATTTTAGTAACTCAAAACTCATTTCTTATTGTTTCGAAACTTTAAAGTAGATTTTTAAATAGAGACCTACACGCAGAGAAAAAATGCATTTCGTAGAAACGAAATTTTAGACACGTGAACATCGTTTTTGAGTTTCTTTTGTGGGAAAAATTAGTTTGTTTGCGGTAAACATGTCATCAGTTGTTGTAAATGAACAAAGAGAAATAAGCTTATGTATATAAAACAGTTTTCTTCGTTTGCCGAAATGAATTTATATTATAATTGCAAACTCCCAAAATATTGGAAGTAACAGAAACCGTTGTTGTTGCATATGTGTCGAAAATAGGACACATCAGTTCAGATTTAGATACAGCTCCATAAAAATGTCCAATCGCAAATGTTACATCTTAGCGTTCTACAAGCATCAAGCAAATTATTTGATTTTATTAAGAATATTTTAGATTTCATTATGATATCATAGTGATTCTTATCTACACTTTTTTAAAATTACTAAACGATTTTGTTATTAAATTACCAAACTTTTATTGCAGTACACAATTAAAAGTTCATAAGATATAGCTCTAGTTGAAGATCAAGAAGTGGTATCGGTTAATAAAAATGAAAATTTTCCGAACAATTTGGTATCCATTAGCGAAATTAGCACTACACAATCTTGAAATTGGCACAATTCGTTTAGTTTCTTTGTATTTTTCATAACCTTTGTCCGAAATTCAAGAAAGTGTCCACGATTTTTTATGTAATTTTCGTGTTTTCATGATTTTACTGCAAAATTACCATTTCAGGCGAGTTATTTTAAAAAGACCTTAAAAATTCTATATTTTATTGCTTCAGAAAGTCTAGAAGGTTTTAAAAAGTATATGTTCGAAACCTCTCTGGGGGGTTTGAACCCCCAAACCCCCCCCCTGCGCACGACCCTGCTAAAGGAAAAACATATGGACTAGGGAATAGGAAATGACATACTAATATGATGAGGAAGGAAAAAGGAAATTAAAAGGAATATAGGAAAAGGAAAGAATGCCTAAAACGAGAAACAACAACATGACATCTTCCAACACATTTTCTCATTGTGCCGAATTGAGATATTGTTGTTCTGCTGAGCTGCTGCTTATTCACATCATTTATTTACACTTATAATTATAAATTTTCTTAATAATAATATTTTTTCAGGATCTGTTAGCACTTATTATTATTTAGTTTATTGAAAGAGAACTTATTTGATCCAAAGATCAATAATTTAAATTAAATTAATTAGAAAACATTTTTAAAATTTATTCAAAAATCTTTATAATCAAATATTCTTCTTCAATAACTTTCTTTCTTAAATTTTACAGAATGGATTTTTATTTCTAATTTTCTTATATTTCTATTTTTTATTTCTAGGTTATCCTTTTTTGTAGAAGAGTTTGCAAAACAAAATTAAATTTAGAGTTATTTAAATAGGTTTTAAAGATTTTTTTGAATATTCTTTACAATATTTAAATTTTTAAAATATACTTGTTTTGTGTAATTTATTTAAGTAAATTTTAAGTAATAATATTAAATATTTTACTGTATTTTTCTTTTTTTTTTACAATTTACTAAATATTTTTCTTATTTCAGATTTTCCTATATTTTTTTTTTTCAGATTTTCCCATATTTTTAATAATTTTCTCAATACTTTACTTTTACCAATTTTCTAAATGTTTTATTTCAGGTTTTTATATATTTTTTTTTTAGTTTTTTCGTTTGCATTTTTTTTGGTCTGTAATCAATATTTGATTTGAACTGGGATATTGTCCTGGCTCAAGACCATTTTGCTTCTATATTTAATAGAATGCAAATTTATTTACAAATGGCATGGTGACATTTATTACTTGGCTGCAGACTACCACGATCATGATTTCGACCATGTCAAAAGTCTTTTCAAGTGGCTTCGCAGCGACTTTTCAACATCAAACCCGGCCTCTATAAGGAGATGATTCTCACAAACGAACGAGAAGCACAACTCACTTGCCGAATTTGCGTTTAAAAAATCGCACCAAGTAATAAAGCACACATGCCATCTTACAAGATTCTCATTGAGTTGCATGTGTAAGTATGTGTATATGCAGGTATAGTTACCCAGCAATACTTCTGCCGTACCAACGCTCATTTGTTTTAGTTTTTTCGTTTGCATTTTTTTGGTCTGTAATCAATATTTGATTTGAACAGGGATATTGTCCTGGCTCAAGACCATTTTGTTTCTATATTTAATAGAATGCAAATTTATTTACAAATGGCATGGTGACATTTATTACTTGGCTGCAGACTACCACGATCACGATTTCGACCATGTCAAAAGCCTTTTCAAGTGGCTTCGCAGCGACTTTTCAACATCAAACCCGGCCTCTATAAGGAGATGATTCTCACAAACGAACGAGAAGCACAACTCACTTGCCGAATTTGCGTTTAAAAAATCGCACCAAGTAATAAAGCACACATGCCATCTTACAAGCATCTCATTGAGTTGCATATGTAAGTATGTGTATATGCAGGTATAGTTACCAAGCAATACTTCTGCCGTGCCAACGCTCATTTGTTTTAGTTTTTTCGTTTGCATTTTTTTGGTCTGTAATCAATATTTGATTTGAACTGGGATATTGTCCTGGCTCAAGACCATTTTGCTTCTATATTTAATAGAATGCAAATTTATTTACAAATGGCATGGTGACATTTATTACTTGGCTGCAGACTACCACGATCATGATTTCGACCATGTCAAAAGTCTTTTCAAGTGGCTTCGCAGCGACTTTTCAACATCAAACCCGGCCTCTATAAGGAGATGATTCTCACAAACGAACGAGAAGCACAACTCACTTGCCGAATTTGCGTTTAAAAAATCGCGCCAAGTAATAAAGCACACATGCCATCTTACAAGCATCTCATTGAGTTGCATATGTAAGTATGTGTATATGCAGGTATAGTTACTCAGCAATACTTCTGCCGTGCCAACGCTCATTTGTTTTAGTTTTTTCGTTTGCATTTTTTTTTGGTCTGTAATCAATATTTGATTTGAACAGGGATATTGTCCTGGCTCAAGACCATTTTGCTTCTATATTTAATAGAATGCAAATTTATTTACAAATGGCATGGCTGCAGACTACCACGATCATGATTTCGATATTTCGATTGGGATATTGTCCTGGCTCAAGACCATTTTGCATCTATATTTAATAGAATGCAAATTTATTTACAAATGGCATGGTGACATTTATTGCTTGGCTGCAGATTACCACGATCATGATTTCGACCATGTCAAAAGTCTTTTCCATATCAATCAAAATAAAAAACCGAGTTCCGGCGAATGAACGCCGATTGACATAAAATTTAGCTTAAGGAAATTCGCTCATATTTTTACCTGCGCCTACTATTCAAAAGTTCGTGTTTCGGAACTAACAAATCTGACATTTTGCACTAAATGTATCCTATCTTCAAAAGGCGCAATTTCTTGCAGGAAAAAGTTATCCTGCAAAAACGTGGAACCCTTCAACCTTTCTAAATATGTGCTTAATATTCAAGATATTTTTTAAAACGGGCATTATTTAAATATTTACTACAAACAAACCTATATTTTTCCAATTTTCTAAATTTGACAATCTGTTATACGAGAAAAATTATTTCTTCTGCGCATTATGAACAAATACATAAGAGTATGTCAAATACTAGACACCATCGAAACCACCACCCAACAGTCGACATCGAAGCACAACGCCAATTCAATAAACAATAGAGCTCACTCATCAACAAAGCCCAAGTATTCGCAATCAATCGTTGCTGAGAAACATCAGACTCCTAAATGTTTGTTATGTGATGAAGGTCCATGGCATAGTGCATTTAAATTTTCTGAATCTTAATAATGTAGATAGATACAATTTAATAAAATCCAAAAAATTATGAGCCTTGCTAGATTGTCCATCACAGCTGAATTTCATCAAAGAACGATTGGCTCAACATCGTCGATTACCGCGGAAGAAAGTGAACATCGAGATAATTGGAATCGGTTGCAACAAATGTGTACATTCAGGTTCAAATCATTAGTGAATGACTTCTCCGTTGAACTTGATGCTATTATTTTGCCATCCATCACTACTCATCAGCCTAATGCCAAAATAAACACTTCACAATGAAAATTGACTGTCAACATAATGTATGCTTCAATAAACCAGACGCCGTGGACCTGCTTCTAGGAACACACTTATTTTATCGGCTTCTAATGGTAGGCCAAACAAATGTCGAAAATGACCCTATTTTTACACACATTTTTACCACAGATGTTTCTAGTTGAAATATGAGGTGTTGTGCCAAATTTGATCCAAATCGGCTAATTAAGTGGTTTCTAAAGCAAAAAAGTCGCTTCGGGAGCAGCATTTGTATGGGAGCTATATATAAATCTGAGCCGATTTGACCCATTTTCACCAGAAATATTTCTAGTAGAAATATAAGGTGTTACGCCTAATTTTAAGAAAATCTGTTAAAATTTACGGTTTCTAGACCGGAAAATGTCAAATATGGAGCGAAATTTTGTATGGGGGCTATATCTAAATCTGAACCGATTTGAACCATTTCCACCATAGATATTTCTAACTTTGATATAAGGTGTTACGCAAAATTTGATCAAAATCGCTCTGGCTACTAGAACAGAAAAAGTCAAATCGGGATCAACATTTGTATGGGGGCTATATCTAAATCTGAACCGATTTGCTTCATTGGCGCAATTATAAATGACTTTAATTTCATTGTGTGTGATTACGTGAACGTTTGGAAACCATTCATATTTTATTACCAGCATCTTCGAAAAATATTTTGATACATTCATGCGACAGACATCGTAGGCAAAATTTCATTTCAGTAATCCATCTATTAGTACTCTCAAAGGAATTTGTCAGTAAAAGAAAGCAGAAAGTCTACTGAAAGAGCAGATTTTCGGCTAAAAAAAGACAGCAGATTTGTATCTGCTGAGATGGTAAACAGCTGTTTGCTGTTTTTAGCAATAAAGAAAAAACTTTAAGCATATATACAGAACAGTATGACCACTTAAATATTCATTTTAACAACAGTTTTTTGAATAGAAGTTATTATAAAGCAATTTATTACCACGGAAAAATATTGCGATTGTCTTTTTAATGATACACATATTGTCCCAATCTAATAAAAAGGAAATTCGATCTAAACTAGCTTATGAACGCTTATCTATTTTTATATTTTAATTAACAATTTTAGTATACTGCAAAATCTTTATCAATGTGAATGGTGATATAAGATTGCAGAAAAACTGCTGTTATGCCAAAATGCTGCTATAATAGCAGAAAAGTGTTTGCTGATAGGCATAAAACAATCGCTGCTTTTATTAACAGACTCGTTCTCTAAGTGTAGAACTTCTTTTTTTAAATAGTTGCTCGAAAGTACATACATACATTGACAGAGTATGGGTCTAAATATGGGGTTTTTAATTTATACAGGGCATGAGTAACAGGATGTTTACTCAAAATTTGTATACGCATATTCCGATTAAATAAAAAATATTTGGAAATGTTTCTTCATTTTTATAATCTTAAATATGTATTCGAATAACAAATACAGTTTTTTGTGATCGATGAAATGAAATAAAAATGAAATGAATATGAAAACACCTACAAATTTTAATTAAAAAACAAATAATTGGTATTTTAGAGTTTCGTCTTCCTACGTAGATCCAAGTTACTGAATTTGTTGTTTCTCTCTTGAATAGTCTTGGGTCGATCCGGAACGAACTCGTTCATTGAACTATTCCCTTAGTGGAACGATTGGAACTGGTTCCTGCTCTTTCAGTTCCACCGTTCACTTCGTTCCCCTATTCGTTTGCCTTACGTATATCCACTCGTTCAATCATTCTTTCCATCGTTCATTTTGAACAGCTGTAGCCAGATATATTCTCTAGTGTTGCCACACTAAATTTATTATGATGTGAAATGGTGCTTCGCGTTCAGTGATGTCGTTCGGGTTGCATTTTATTTTATCGTTTTTTTCTTCGTTCAATAATTTTCCGTTGATTAAATACAAATGTTTTCAAAGTGGAAAAAAACTAAATGTATATATATTAGTTAAAAGCATTGTTGTGCACAGTAAATAATATCTCAAGTATTTTCGTGAAACGTTAAAAAGTAAAGGGTGATTTTTTAAGAGCTTGATAACTTTTTTTAAAAAAAACGCATAAAATTTGCAAAATCTCATCGGTTCTTTATTTGAAACGTTAGATTGGTCCATGACATTTACTTTTTGAAGATAATTTCATTTAAATGTTGACCGCGGCTGCGTCTTAGGTGGTCCATCCGCTTAGTCCAATTTTGGCATTTCCACGTTTTTGAGTATCAGAGACCCAATTGGTGCGAACGGCGACGAATCGAAAATTGGTGGTCATCATTAACACTGGCCGATACAGCTGCGATATTTTCTTCAGTTCGCACTCTACGTAAGCGTGTTGGTGGTTTAATGTCCAACAATGTAAATTTGGTGCGAAATTTAGTCACAATAGCCCGAATAGCCGCTTCAGTGGGTCGATTAAACTGACCATAAAATGGAAGCGCGCAATGAACTTTCTTAACAGAGCACGCATTTTGATAATAAAATTCAATAATTTGCAAGCGTTGTTCGTTTGTAAGACGATTCATGATGAAATGTCAAAGCATACTGAGCATCTTTCTCTTTGACACCATGTCTGAAATCCCACGTGATCTGTCAAATACTAATGCATGAAAATCCTAACCTCAAAAAAATCACTCTTTATTTTGTATCGGTAAGTTGTAATATATACACATATGTAGTGAAATTAAGTGTTAATATTGTAATTCATTTGAACCAAAGTTGGTAGCTTCGTTGGCACCGACTTGTTTTTGCTTCATACTAAAAACTACTTACATTATACACACTTTGATTCTTCTATAGTACAAGTATGACTTCGACAAGAGAATCTAGCCCGATTTGGTTGCATTTCGAGGAAGATGGAGCCCAAAACGCAAAATGCAAATACTGCAAATCTCGTATTAGCATCGCTGGCGGATCCACTGGAAATCTAACCCGTCATATGAAAAGAAAACATCCTCTTACACCAATATCACTTGAGAGACAAGCTCCCGCAGAAACTATCGACTTGGAAGCAGGCGACACAGAACCATTGCCAGTTCAAGCAGGTACAAGTACACAATTTCGGAATGCTCAGCCAAACATAGTCCACTTTTCCGTAAACCACCACCAATTCGTAAGGCAGAGGAAATTGATCGCCAGGTTCTGAAAATGATTGCGAAAGGGCATTTCGAATTGTGGAAGAACCAGAGTTTAAAAATCTTTTGGGGCTTGTTTCTCAATGTCCAAATTATGCATTGCCATCCAGAAAAACCTTGTCGAATAATCTGCTGGATAGCACGTATGCTAACAAATTAGACGACGTGAAAAAACAAATTCAAGATGCTTCTGCTGTTTGCCTTACCACTGACGGATGGACTTCAAGAGCGAATTGCAGTTACCAAGCGGTAACGGCACATTACCTAAATAACCAAACGGAAATGAAGTCTCATTTGCTGTCATGTGTGGAATTTTCAGGAAGATCAGATTAAAGAGGTTGCTGAAGAGTTTGGGGTTCTGAAAAAGATATCAGTCGTTGTCACAGACAATGAATCAAGTATTGTTGCAGCTGTCCGTGTCGCAAATTGGCGATGGGTTGGGTGTTTTGCCCATACTCTGAATTTGGTGGTCCAAAACGCACTAAAATCATAGAAACCATTCTAGCAAAAGTTAGAAAAATTGTTTCTTTTTTTCACAGAAGTACACAGGCCTTCAAAAAATTTTGTGATACACAAAAGCAAATGGAACTTCCTGTTTTAAAATTAAAACATGATGTGGACACTAGATGGAATTCGACATACGAAATGCTGGAGAGAATATATAGCCAGAAAGATGCGGTGTTAATGACTTTGTCATTAACTCAACCTGACTTAGCGTTGCCATTGGAAGAATGGGATATTGTCACGGAATATATTCCAATATTAAAAACATTCTACCAAATGACAACAGATATTTCAGCAGAGAAGACAGTAACTCTTTCTAAGGTTCTAGTTCTAAGCAACGCTTTGGAATATACAATGAATGATTTTAGCTCAACTAATTCCAACATATCGGCAATGTTGATTGCAATCAAGAGAGATCTATCTTCACGCTTTGGAGACTAAAGAAAAAATTATCTTTATACGGAAAGTGCCATTTTGGACCCTCGATTCAAACGAAAAGCCTTTAAAAATAACTGTGCGTACGAGACGGCCTTAAGACAGCTAAGAGATAAAATTTGCCGAATAAACCTGCCAAACGCTGACAACCCCAATGTCGTTGTCGAATTGAACGAACCAGCTCAAAATACTGCCGACGAGCCCATTTATTGGAGTCATTTTGATTATGACTTCAATAGGGCCACACGACCTAAGAATAATAATACAGTCGTAGCTATTAGAGAATTTGACAAATACCTCAATGAAGAATACATCGATCGGAAAATGGATCCTTTGCTGTGGTGGAACGAAAGAAAAAAAATATATCCCCGGGTATATAGCCATGCTCTAATGAGATTATGTATTACACCAACTTCTGTACCGTGTGAAAGATTTTTTTCTGCAACGGGGCAAATAGTCAATGAGAGACGAATTCTTTTAAAGGCCGACAAAGGTGAATAAACTTGTATTTCTTCACAATAATATGTAAGTCACAAAAAATTAAACTTAGGGGCTCATTATCTAACTTGAATTTTTCTATCGTTTCGACGATAGATTTTGACAACAATTTCAAATATTCTATTATGTCTTAAAACGTATGGTGTTTTATTTTATGCACCGATAAATAAGATATCATCAAAAATGTTGTATGAAAAACTTTTAAAAATAAGCGATAGTTTGAAACTTTACTTATTAAGCAGGAAAATAAAATTTGTTTTCATACAAAATTTTTGGAATTTCATGCGTAAAATAAAACAAATAATAATGAATGATATTTGAAACGACGTGTAAAGTGTTGTTCATTATTACGTTTCAAAACTAATTTTTTAATTCAAATGTTTGAATTTGTTTTTGTTGTATATGGAAACAAGTTAAAAACTGTGATAATGAGCACCATGGTTACCTCTCCATTTCCAAATTGAAAAAGAGTTGGGTGTAAAATCATGCCTGATACTGATTAGAAGGTACAATCTTAAGAATTCTCAAAGCCCTTGTGTACACCAAAAACCATTGTATTAATAATTAATATACATAAGTATTAAAAATACTAATAAAAGTTCAGCAGTATAACTCGAAAACTATTAATTTTTAACTTAATAATATGATTTTTAATGTTTATGTTTCCAACTGTTGAACAGTTTCAATTGTGATACTAAATATTATTTACTTATAAGTCTCACAAACAATAAATTTAATTTAATTTCTACAACGGAATTAAAGTATGTTGATAAACAATGCAGACTACTAAAACACACCTAATATTATCATGAGATTTGCCTAAACAATTTGAATTGATATGTGATAATTACTAATCAAATTTCAATCAATGTACATAATGGGGTCGGTTTTACAGGCGGTGATAAAAACGTTAATAAAGAGGTTTTTTTACTCAAAACAAAAAATATTTTTTCACATTGCCAAAAAGTACAATATAGATGCTTGTAATACAAAAATTGCAAATTGTGTGGAGTTTGACATCTAACCTGAGATTATGAAAATGGGGGTAAGTGCGTTATTAACATTTTATTTACGCTTTTGTTATCGGCGCTTAGCTATTCCGACTTAAAGAAAGACATCCCTAATATGTAATACATATGAATATGAACAGAACGTTTTTTAAGCTCGTTTCATTCTCTATGTGAAATTTATTATAAACATTATTTTCCTCAAGTCTTATTTAAATCCGTAAAGACGTTAAGTAAACTTGGAAAGAAATAAATAACGTCAAAATTTCAGTAGTTAATGACAAAAAATATTATTTCACACGTAATTAATTTCGTTAACAAATATTTATGTAGATCTAAACTATTGCTGAACATTTTTCCAATATAAACAAACATACATATGAATATGTAGCAAATTTTTGATATTTGATATATTGATATATTTTCATATTTGAAATAACAATATAAACAAAAAACATACATATGTATATGTAGCTAATTGTTTAAATACCGTCATTTTTGACTTCAGTATTATAAAATGATTTCTGGTGTCAAATCTTTCATATACTCCATTCAACGTATTTCAATTATAATTTAAAAAAAAATAAATTTTCCATTGCACAAAATGAAAAAACCGATTTTCCAAAAATTACAAAGAAAATAATATATAAATAATAATATACATACTTAAGTTTTTATTCAGGTTGGATGCCAGTCTTCAAAATAAAAGACATATAAAAAACAAGAAAAGTTTTCATATTTATTCGCTTCAGTCGAAGATATATCGATATTTCATAGACCTCCCAGTATACGGCCACAGAGTTAGGTGGCTGGGAACTCAATAAATCTGGGAACTGGAGGATGTTAGGTTAGGGAATGGATCGAAGTGCAACAGTGATCAGTTTAATAATGGGTATAAATGCTGCGTCATGACTAATGATCAGATAATTTTCCCACAAAAATACAGCTACAGTTTTTTTATGGGAGGCTTTCTTTGAAAGAAGACACTTACTTTTTAGCTTTTAAGGTTGTTTTTATTTTCAGAACGAATAAAATTATATGTATTAAGTACACAAATTCAATTGTTATTTAGTAATTTATGTCTTTACCTCTTTATCCCAGGATGGCCCTAAACAAATTGTCGAAATTTGTCCCTTTTTAGAAAAGTAATAAGAAAATAATTAGAAAATAGTTTTAGCTTATTTTTAACGTATTGTCTAACCTTTAAAATATCATTTCGTTCTTCCAATGTTGACTGCTTCTTTACACTCGGTCCACGTATCTGACACATTTAATTTATAGAGATTTTTCTTGCGGGCAACAATGTAGCACGAAAAAAAATTCGAGCAGATGTACCGCTGATCTTCATTCGGTATGTCTATGTAACCAAGCAAGTCCACATTTAAGGCTCTGGTCCTATAGTATATGTTCATTATGTTTTGGCATCTCCTCACAATGCATGGATATGATGGAAGATATCGGATTTGCATATTACCTTCCTTGGTTTTTTCCACAGGTCATTACATAGATACACATTACAATTAGAAATTGTATTTAATTCTCTACACATATGTATAATTTATTTAAATACGATGAGCAATATATATTTTATTAAATTCAATTATAAATATCTGTATTTTTTTGCTTGGCGCACGCACGACACGACAAAAGAATGAATGAGTAAACAAACAACATATGTTTTGCCGTTTGACGTATGAATCAGTCATTTGAACGAAGGAGCCAAAAGGAACGGTTGAACGAAAATACTGAACGAGTTCCTTTACCGGAACGGAACGAAAAGGACCGGTCCGTTCAGTGAACGATAATGCACAAGACTACTTTTGAATAATACTTGTCAAGTACATATGTACACGAAAATAAAAAAATATTTGACACAAGTGAGAAATATGACAAAAAGTAAGTTAAAAATCATTTCTTATTGCTTCGCAACTTTAAAGTAGACTTTAAAATAGAGATCAGAGAAAAAACATTACGTAGAAACGAAATTTTAGACACGTGAACATTGTTTTTGAGTTTCTGTTGTGGGAAACATTAGTTTGTTTGAGGTAAACATGTCATCACTTGTTGTAAATGAGAAATATGTTTATATCAAACAGTTTACTTCGTTTGTCGAAATGGATTTGTATTATGATTACAAACTCCCAAAACATTTAGAAGTAATAGAAACCGTTGTTGTTGCATCTGCGATGAATATAGGTCACATCGGTTCAGATTTATATACAGCTCCATAAAAATGTCGCATCGCAAATGTTACATCTTAGCGCTCTAAAAACCACGTATATTATATTTGGCCTGTGAACATCTGTTGTGGAAGTGGAATATGTGGGTCAATGTTTTTATATATCCCTTATACAAATATCCCACCCGATTTATGTACTCAAGAGGAAATTGTATTTTATTTAAAACTTAAAGTATTGTACTTTCTTTTGTATACGTAACAAATGTTGATTTTCGTATGTAATTTTCGTGTTTACATGATTTTACTGCAAAGTTATCATTTCAGTTGAGTTATTTTAAAAAGAACCTAAAAAATTCTACATTTTATTGCTTCAGAAAGTCTAGAAGGGTTTAAAAAGTATATGTTCGAAACCTCTTTGGGGGGAGGGTTTGAACCCTCAAAACACCTCCCCTGCGCACGGCCCTGTTCTTCTTATATGAAGCAGAATACAGCTAAATGTAAAATATTAATTTCAGTATTTGTATGCAAAACTTATAATATCGATTATTTGAATTATTTGTTATTCGAAAATCATGATTTTTTGATTATTCGAACAAATATTTGAAACACACAAATTCTTTCTAGTACGTTTTCATTTTATGATTCACTGGGATGACTGAATCCAATAATTGCAAGATGTAACACAAAATTTGTGGGCAAACAAACTTAATTGGGATGAGATCGTTTATCAAGATGTCTACCATTAGTGGGAGGAAATCAATAATCAACTCCAGAAAGCTAATACAATCAAAATACCCAGGTTTGTTCTATTTAACCAAGAAACAGTTATTCATGCCTCTTCAGATCAAGGGTAGACCCGATAAAACAAGTTAGCCTGCCACGTCTCGAGTTATGTGCCGCGTTGCTCCTAGCAACACTTTTGCCATCCGTGATTCGCACTGGTCAGACTCTACAATCACCCTAGCATGGTTCTCAGGCGAATCTTCCCGCTGGACTACATTTGTGGCAAACAGGGTCACAATGATACAGAACCTCACCAAAAATACAAAAATACATACCTACTACATTAAATCCAGCTGATTTGCTTTCTCCTGGAACGACTGTTGAAAATATTACCGGTAACAATTTCTGGTTTAAGGGCCCTGAGTTTCTGAGAAAACCAAAACCTCTGTGGCCATGTACAAATATTACTCCAGAAGAGGTAACTATTGAAGCAAGATCTCCCATTGTAGTCTTAGACAGTTTTTATATATAAATAAGTTAATGATTTTGAAAAAAATTGTTATAATTGTTTTCGTACATCAACAGATTTGTAGCAATTTGTCGTTAGGAACCGGTAGAAGCTGGTACTGTTACGACAGAAGAAATGGATGCAAAATAATTAGAGTAGGAGGACATTTAAAAACTCATCTTTGACGCAAACCACCCAGTACTGCTATCACCATCGCACCCATTTGTCCACACATTAATTCGTATTGAATTGAATCCGGACTTGACAACGTCATCATTTATATCAGCGCTAAAACGATTTATTTCACGTTATCATCTATTCGGATAACACATTAATTTTCTAGGTGTCAACAGGGAATTAAAAGGGTTGCTACAAGCATTTGTATCAGAAGAACACAGATCCGCCGTATTTAGTTCTTGTCGTAGTAAAGGTATTAGGAAGTTTATTCCACCACGCTCTCCACACTTTGGTGGACTTTGGGAGAGTGCTGTAAAGCAAACCAAACACTATCTACGCCGAGCACATTCTCAATCAGGACAACCTACACACAGTGTGTTGCCAGACTGATTGTGATTGTCAACAGCAGACCATTAACCGCACTCTCAAGTGGCCCGAATGACTTGACGGCCCTGGAACCAACACACTTCAGTAACAATAATGTGTGTGTAATTTAACACACAATAAGTTTTAACTTCAGAAGATATTGGACGCATGTAAATGCAGTTCACATGAAAACATTTCATCAATTCAAAATTACACATCCGGTAGTTAACCTGTTAAACCCAAGAGATACTTGGCGCGTGCAGATGTAATTCACGCGAATTTCTTTCATTTCGTTTCATTTCGAACACATTCCCGCTCCATATAAAAAGTGCAGTGTCTGGCTTGAATTGCGAAAGCGTTACCAGCAACGCTTTCGCAATGTTCAATTGAAATTCAACAAATTAAATAAATAAAATAAATTTTGCTTTGTAAACAAATCAATGGAAATTCAACAAATTAAATAAATAAAATAAATTTATCTTTGTAAGCAAACTATTATAATAATGTATTGGTAATGCGATAAGTCTCTTCTGAATAATAAACATATGTCAAAATCACTCTGTTACTGAACATCGGTCAATAAACTACAAGTTGCAGTTTTCGACAAACTGGAAAAACCCTTTGTTTCAATTTCAACAGTGTCCGCGTTACTTTGGATAAGTATCGCGTGGGATCAGTGGATCCTTAATTTAGGACCTAAACCAAGAAAGGTCTAACTTATATCCACATTCAATTGCACACACACATTATGGCTGTTTTTCTTTAAGACTGGATAACTAAGCTGCGATAACAAAAATCTAAATAAAATGTCAAAATTTCACTCAAAATAAAAAAATATTTTTTAAAATTGTCGCTAAAAGCAATATCAATGTGTGTGAAAACAAATTTTGAAAAAATAATGTTGTGTTAAAATTTTTGACTTAGCCTGGATAATTATCCAGTGTATGTCATGTCATGATGGATATCAAGGCTAAGTCCAATAAATTCGACAAAAAATATTTTTTTTGAAAATTTCTTTTGATACATATATTTATATTGTAGTTGGCGACAATGTGAAAAAATAATTTTTTGTTTTGTGCAAAAAATTAAATTTTTATTAACGTTTTTGTTATCGCAGCTTGTTATCCTGGCTTAAAGAAAAACAGCCCTATTATTAATTAGTGTCGTGATTTTGTTCACACAACTGTTCTGTCTTTTAATTTGACTGCTTCGTCAGGCTGAACTCTATTTGAAATAGAGAGTTGCCTTTTGAAGTCTGGTGAAACAAGTTGTAATTAATATTACTGAAACTTAGTGCTTAGTGTAGAGTGTTAATAAACAAATTAACAAAACGATGAACATTTTTATAATTTTATAAACGAGAAAATTATATATATATAATACGACGCATTATTATTGTGAATCTTGGCATTTAATGATGGTGTGATTGTGCAGAAATCTAGAACTCTGTTTTGAAATCTTCTTTTAGATTTTCATTGATGAACGTTTTCTTCTCTCCTCCTTTTTCATTCATAATAACCAAACCTCTAGTTAGTATAATTGTTTATAAATGTTTCCACCCCTCATCATAATTTAGTAGAAAATGTACTCTCGAGAAGAAGAGATATCTTCTCGTTATGAAATTCTAATTTTGTCAAAGGCATTCATTCATACATTATTCCTAGAAACTTTATTTGAATATTTGTTTTCTTCAGCATCACCTTGTGATGTGTCTGGAAGCAAGAACACGACCAGTAGTAGCTTTGGGAAGTACAAATCGCTTCATTTCATTTATTCCTTATTATTTCATTTGAAACAAAAAACTATAGGCGCGGCGCGGCTTTTTTATACAAAATTATTTTGTTAGGGTTTCGTTAGGGTCCCCTAGGTCAACCCACAGCAATTTTGGCTTGATTTGCTCTTTTGGCAAATGCATGACTCAGAAGAAGCAGCTGTATTTTATAGTTTTTCTCTTCTTGTAGTAATTAACAAATCGCATTTGCTGGCTAAATAAATATGCGATACAATTTGCAACTTTTTTCTTTCCTACCTGTCTCCTCCTCGTCTTTCCCTCTATCAACTCTTGTCCTTAAATAGCTCTAAATTTAACTACTCCCACTCCTATGTAAGAATATGTTTGTTTTAAAAACAAATGATTTGTGTTTAAAACTCTAAAAACACATTCACAACTGACTGATTTTCAACAATTCCGATAAACTATTTTATTATTTTTTTTTTGGATATTTCCTTGCTCTTAAACTAAAATAATTATCCTCTTTTTTCCCGTTCGTTTATTATTTATATTTTTAAGTTATTTTTTATGTTTTTCCGCCATTACCTTTTTCTTTCTTTTTAATTAATGTACGTTTTTGTTTTGTGTTTTCTCGCGTTTGGTCATTTTATTTATCATTTTTTTTACCTCTTAACACGGTTTATTGCTTTATAAACTGCAACAATCTCAAACTGAAACGCCCAGAAGTTTAACTGCTAAGAGTGAGTTCTGGCGTTCAATACATTTCCTGAGAATGGGATGACCAATGCGTCTCTGCACAACACTTAACGGCTAGATAGGTAGATTGTGATGTCAATCGATCATATATAGGTGTATGTTACACGAGTTTTATTATTATTATTTTTAAACATTTTCAAATATTCACACACAATTTGTATGTATTTTTTAAAACATTTTCTCATTTATATTTTTTTCTTTTTTAATTAATTCATAAAAATACACACCCATGATATGTAAAACAACAAGTTTTTAAAAATGCAAAAAAAAATTTTAAAGTAATACAAGAAATAAATTGATCATGAAATATTGAACACAAAGTTTTTTCATTGGCAACCGTATTTTTTGGCACGTTCTGCAGGATATCGAAAAGGCTCGATATCCTCTTCAACACATATTTTGAAGCCAAGTAACGATTTTTTGTTTTTTGTAAGTCCATTTACTCACGCACGTTTCTTCTTAATTGCTGTTTTTGATTTTGTAGAAATATCTTATTCTGCAGATTCAAAAGAAATAAGTTTTTGTGAAATACTGCTTTCCACAGATACATTTTTCGTTGAGAACTGAAAATATTTTTTGTAACATCTATGAAGAATGAATAAATACAATAAGGACGCTTACTTCTGATTTCATATTATTCACAATCACCGATAAAACCAGAATACGTTGTATTTTTCACTTATTTTGGTTAATATACTGAAGAGTGAACTTTAAGTAAGCGCCACTTTGCCAACACGAAAAACAAATAGCGATGTGTACTTACGTCAAAATTTTTGCTAAAAATCCGTAACGGGGCTTTCTAAACCTGTGAATTTTTCAGAGATTATGTAAATGATGGCGAATTATCGTTTTCAATAAAAATCGAAAATCAAAAATTGTGGTGCTTACATCAAATAGGGCTCGATATTCAATATGATTTTTGACATTTCTTCCCTATTCGTCGTAAATTGTAATTCTTCAATTTTCGTAATGGAAGATATCCCTTTCTTTAGTGTCTCCGCACGATATATTAAAGAAATCAATTTTTTGACAAACTGATGTTCTGTTCCGTTGTTTGAATTTGCTTTCATTTATCAAAACCAAACTAAAACTTTTTTGTATTATCTGTCATTGGACTAAATACTAAACTGGCATGTCGATCTTGTCTAAATTGCTTATGTGAATAGTACTTACCTTGTGAGATGATTTGTTTTCCATTGCCAATTGGGAATTTCACTTGCTGTTCAGTACTGCATTTGTCGTTTTCGCTACCATCACTAGTGCTATTACCCGCATCGGGTGTAGAGTTGTTGCACATAGCATCTCCCCGCTGTAGCATCGAGCGCTTTTGAGCCAAAGTATTTTCCATACTTATTGTTGAATAAGGCATAGTGCCATGTTCTTTAATATTGTTAGTCAGATCAATTTTTTCTCGATAACGTTTCCTGTAGAACTTTTGAATTCGTCTCGCAGCTGTATCTTGAAGTAAATATTCAAGAGATTCGCTGATTGCTGCATTACCAAATGAAACGTTGCTTTTATTGCCGTAAACTATGGATTTACTGTCACTGGCAATTGTTCGACCCAAGCGTTTACGCGTTAAGTAACCTCTAGCGCCAGCTTGAATTTTTGTGGCAGCCGATACTATCGTAGACTCAGTTTCCGTCGATGTATCCCCGTTATCGAGTAGTGCAGTGGTCACATTGAAATAATCAAATGTTTCTGGGTTTGCTTCCACGCTCGCATTTCTAACATTTTTATCGATGCCGTCCGAATCAGCCTCAGAGAGTGAGTAAGCCATTATTTTGCGACGTATATTTTCAGACGTATCATCATCCAAGTAAAAACTTTCACTGTTAACTTCATGACCAGATGGTTCTATATATCTGATGGAATCATCGATTGTAACGCTCTTCATTAGACTTCTGATATCTGAGTCGGATGCGATGGTGTGAACACGCTTTAAAGACCCTTTAGTTGCAATATGTTCTTCGGAATCATTCTGATCGCGTAATTTAGGAAGTGAGTCATTATCTTCGCAGACGATTACATCGCTTTGTGCTGAACTTTCTCGAGTATCTTCGTGTTGTAATTTACTAACCACTATACCTTCTTCATCTGTATCGAAATTACTTTCCAACTTATGTATTGGTGCCACCGATGACTTTTCAAAGCTACACTTCTCTGGTTTAACCTTATTTAGAACTTTTGAAGTGGAATCCCGTCGCTGTTGCATTTTTTCGATGGCAATTTCCGGTTCATCTAATTTACCAGTTTTGGCCCTAAAACTATACTCTGCTTCATTTTCACTACTTGAAGAAGTATAGTAGTCGTTTCCAACATCACACGGTGAGTTAATGTCGGTAGTAAGAGATAGTTTCTCATAGGGTTGCCTTGACAACGAATCAGTTTTTTTCTGGGATTGTACATATTCTGAATGTATTTTTTTGATTTCCGTAATGCCGAGATTTTTGAAAACGTCATGCATCACAAGGCCTTGATTGACACTGTCCGAATAAATGCGTTCCGATTTGATAAATTGGTCGATAAAGAACTTGAATTTGTCATCGATTAAGTTGTCAGAATTACATACGTGTTGTTGGTATTCTACAATTCTCATTCCTAAAAATAAAAATAAATTTGTAGAATAATAGTATAGAACATGAGCACATACATGCATACCATTAAAATTATCTTCATTCCGTGGCTCTTCATAGAATGCAGCGTCCTCATTGACTTTACTCAGCTTCATTTTATGCGGATCTGTGACTCTTGCCTCTGAAACAGTTCCATCGGAAAATTTAGTTTTATAATTAAAAGTCTCACTATCACTACAGTTATATATTTGTGCTGTGGAGATTATACTAGAGCCGAGATCATCGCTTAATTCCAAACTATTTCTACAAGCATTGCCATCTACATAAAATTGTTTGTCGACAAGAGCTACATAAGCTTCGGTCTCTTCGAAAGAAATATCTGACGCCATTCTTTCTATTGAGCCCTTTGTAATGATGGGTTCGTCACCCACGTACCAATTTGACTTCACTGTTGCTAACTCAATAGCGTTCGCAGTATTTTCCAATTGAGTGAACCTTTTATGACCAATGTAATTTCGAAAAGCTCTTTGAATTATTATTGCAGCTTGTGAATCTGGCGCATTTGAATCCACCGCTGACTCATTAACGCATTCGGCCAACGGAACAGTTGGTTCAGAGCAGTTGAAATTAGTTTGGTTTCGTTGTCTTTGCTTATATGCTCTAAAAGCTTTTTGAAGTATCAGGGCAGCTGTATTGTCTGTCCATTCTGCTGAATTGGATGATAATTGATTATGTGTGGGTAGAACTTCAATTTGAATTAAATCGTTACGTGCTTTATTTATTTTGTCAAAGTGATCAGAAAACTGTTTGCCTATTCCACTTCTGAATGCTATTTGAGGTGTCATATCTGCTTCCACAAATAGTTTGCTGGAATCTTGGTCATGTACGACCTTATCAGAAGCATGCCCTTCCATTTCACAAAAATTAGTATTTGTCAAGACCTCCGAATGAGATGACTTCTCGGGACATTCACTATCACAAAAATCAGATTTTGAATTTTTGCGCTTAAGTGATGATATACGCACATCGTTATCTAATGTAGGTTTAGTTTTATTACTGTCATAATTTTTTTCTTTTAAGTATTTCTTAAACGGTTTTTGGATGACAGTGGCCGCCCCCTCATCTGTACATTTCAAAGAGTTGGTATAACATTGAATCTGTAAGGAGTTATTATCGCGCTGAGTTAAGACATTTTCTATTTCATTGATATTATTATGCATGATGCGTATATTAACACTTGGTTCATCGTAGACCTTTTTGTATTGACTCTGACCTTGAAGCGATGATAGTATTCCATCATCAAATTTATCACAATTGTGGTATTTCGTTTGTATTTTTAGGTGTTTCCTGAACATTTTTTGAATGATCGTTGCCGCCATGTGCTCTGAAAGATCGCCATGATCGGAAAGGTCCAAGCATGACTGATTGCCGTCTAATATTCTATTGAACAAATCTTCGGTACTTCCTTTATTATGAAGGTCCTTCGTTTTTAGTGGCAATGTGCGTTCATCTAGTTTCACGTACACTTTTGGTTGAAGTTCAAGGATATTGTTGTGGAAATTGTTGAAATTGGGATCACTATTTTTAGGTTCCATATCGTGATGCAGATATCCTGCTGAATCATGACACATATCTCTTCGAAGAGTTGATTCATGTTTATCAACAATATTAGGTGTAATCTTTCTTTGTAAATACGTTCTGAATGTATTTTGAATTATTGCCGCTGCCTTATTCTCCTGTGATTCATCACTTTGATATATCTTACACGTTTGTTCAGAACTAATACCTCCTTCCTCTACATTAACTTCCGGATCTGTAATAATATCAGTTATATTTTTAAGCGATACTATTTGTGATTCATTTTCATTTAAATTCGTTCCGAAACAGGGATTTTCGAAGTTGTTTTGATTACATTTTCTTTGGAGATATGATCTGAAGACTTTTTGAATAGTTGTGGCTGCTAAATTATTTGACGTTTGATGAACTTTGTCATTTAAATCATTACTTTCTGAAAACATTTCATTGCTTTCATGATCTTTTGAATCATTATTCTTGCTATTCATAGATTTTTGAGAACGATATATTCGAAAAAATTTCTGGATAGTAGATGCTGCTTCATCTAAGCTACCATATCTTTTAATGTATTCCGGATACGTTGTTCCTGCATCATGTTCTTCAAGAGCCGGGCTGTTATCAGGGGGCGTAGGAGCTAATTGAATGAGCTGGGTAATTGCATTACTATTATCATACTCATAGATGCCACCTTTTATACTATTGGTGTCATTTCTATTAGCGACACATTTTAGTTTTCCATTAAAACAGTCTTGCTTGTACTCTTCACTGACTTTTTCATCTAAAAATTCGTCAGAATTATATGATATATTATTGGAACCAGAAGTCCAGCTCGTAGTTATACTATCGCTATTCTTGTCCAATACTAAAAGATAATCGTCGGTTCCGGGTCCTGTTATAATTACACAATCTTCGGGTTTTTGTGTCTCCTGTTCATTCAATTCGATAATTGTGTGCAACGTTGTATCGGGTGGGCATGAAAATAGGTCCATGTCGTCGGAATTAGTTGACTCCACATTGTTTTCTATCTTTAGATGAATGATATTATCAATGGCCTGTGTTATATCTAAATCGAAAGCATTACTGTCGCTATCAAATTCGACTAGTTCTCTTAAGAGTTTTGTTGGAGATTCGGAATCTGATTGTGGTTCGGCCTCAATATACTCCATATCAATTTGAATGTTATGTTCATTTTCTTGTCTAATACTTTGTGAAACAGGCTTTTGGGACGGGGGATTCCTAATGTTATCGAATGGTATTATAAAGGTCGTGGACTCCCTATACATTTTACGTTTTGGAAGCAAATTTTCGTTGGACGGTGGGGATGTTACACCGTAGAAATATCTCGGTATCCTTTCTTGATCAACATTTTTATTGTTAACCGTCTCCATAGGTGCTATGTTAAATTCAGTCGATTTTGTGGCAATGATGTCGCTATCTTTTATAACCTCCAATAACATATTATTTTTCATATGTTCATTTTTATGGTCAATTTCCTGCACATTGTGCTTGTATTCTTTAGGCGTATCCTGTTGTGAATATTTAGGGGTTTCAAAAATGACGATTGGGTTAGCTATAAGTAAATTTTGAACAATTTCATCATCACTGGTCACCAAATATTCCTCAAAAGGATCATTGATTGCTGTTAAATTTAACGCATCGCAAATATGAATATCATCTTGACTTTGTTTTAGAATTTGTGATTTGTTGTTGATGACATTGTTCCCGATTGATATTCCTTTGTTCATGTGGTTTTCTTTCCAAAACGAGCGTAGGTGAGTTTCAGCAAATAGTTGATCAGAAAATCTTTCAAGGAGACCATCTTTACTGTGTTTACTTCTACCAATAGGTAAATTTTGATTATCAATTATTGCTTCAATTGTTTTGTTGCCAATGTTAAATGTGGTTTCCTAATCAATTAGAAAAATTTTAAAATAGAGTACAGTAATAAACCTCTTACCAACATTTACTTGTTCAGTGTCTACATCGGTTATGGATTCAGTCTCAGTATCTGTAAAAAGCAACATAATTAATAATTTAGTTTGAAACTAAATGGAGAGAAGTAAAACAGTTTAAAAGTAAGGAAACGCTAAAGTAGGGCGGGCCGAATATAGGACACCCTACACCACTCTCTGCCTACATAGAATTTATGTAACCCACACCAAAACTTGGACCTTTATTGTTCAGTGTAGTATGAGTCCACTTTTAACCAAATTACTTTAATACAGCAAACCCATGAATATGTAACTTCTGTATGGGGCTACATCAAAACATGCACCTGTCTGTTTATCTTTTATGTAGGTTTTCGTAATCTGGCAATTTTGAAAAATGGTTCGATTTAATAATTGGGTTCTGAAAATCGGAGTTGTTGTGTGGGATCTATATGAAAACATGGACTCGTATGGTCTATTTTCATAGTAGGTTGTCCGTGGTCAATAAATTTTACTAAGTACCGATGTCATATGAACATTCTAGTGTGATTTATTCAATTTTGATCCACTTTCAATTTAGGTATTCCTTTATGAAATTCGTTATGATCTGCAAAAATTGATCGAGATCACTTGTATGAAGTGGATTATAGAGCGGTAATAGTTTAAATCAATGCGCAGACTATATAACTTTTGATATTCACTCATAGTAGGAAAATACGTCCCGAGTAGATTATTGGGCGAATTTGTTGTGTATCGTTTTGCGACACTTCTAAATGTTGTTTTGTTGTTGCCGAAGGTAGGCTTTGGAAAACTAGCATTGAATACGTTTACTGATATGTAAGCATAGTGGGGGATAGTCCCAGAGCACAAACTCCGTTCTTGCGGAGTTATTATCACGCTTACGTATGCACTGACTTTTTTGTTTTTCATTTATTTTTGTATTGTACTTCAACTGAAAATTACAAATAATTTTCGAGTATACTATATAAATACCACTCAGAAAATATTGCTTAAAAACTTTGCTTACAAACAACGCATTGAAATTACTAAAATTCATGAATGAAAATGATCCGGAATTCCATCGAAAAATCATCTTGACTGATGAGGCCTATTTCCACCACGGTGGCTACGTCAATAAGCAAAATTGTCGTATCTGGGGCTCATTTTCGAAAATGAGGTTGGATCAACAGTTACGGTGAATGGACTGCACTATCGAGAGATGATTAATGCTTTTTTATGGTCGGAGTTGGATGGTATTGATTTGGACAACGTTTACTTTCAACAAGACGGCGTTACGTGCCACACAAGCAACGAAACCATTGCTCTTTTACGGGAAAAGTTTCCGGACCGTGTTATCTCTGGAAGAGGTGATCACAATTGGCTACCGAGATCTTGTGATTTAACACCTTGCGACTTCTTCCTTTGGGGCCACGTGAAAGATAAGGTCTACGCCAACAGCCCAGCGTCGATTCAATACCCAAAGATAGAATGGGCGAATTTGTTGTGTATCGTTTTGCGACACTTCTAAATGTTGTTTTGTTGTTGCCGAAGGTAGGCTTTGGAAAAATAGCATTGAATACGTTTATTGATATGTAAGCATTGTGGGGGAGAGTCCCAGAGCACAAACTCCGTTCTTGCGGAGTTATTCTCACGCTTACGTGTGCACTGACTTTTTATACCCTGCACCACTTCGTGGTCTAGGGTATTATAAGTTAGTTTCGCGCGAAATGTTTGTAACACCAAGAAATAATCGACCTAGACCCACCTTTAAGTATACCGATCGGCTTAGAATCACCAGCTGAGTCGATTTAACGATGTCTGTCTGTCCGTCCGTCTGCTGTCCATCTAAGCTTGTTCGCACTCTACAGGTCGCAATTGTTGTCCGATTGTCATCAAACTTGGCAGAAGTTATTTTTTCTGGCCAAAGACCATCGGTTCAGGTTTAGATATAGCCCCCATACAAATGTCGCACCCGATTTGACATTTTCCGTTCTAGAAACGACATATTGTACCCGGTTTTCTTTAAATTTTGCAGAACATCTTATAATCCAACTAGAAACACGTATGCAAAAATTGGGTAAGATCGGTTCAGTTTTAGATATAGCCCCCATACAAATGTCGCTCCCGATTTGACATTTTCCGCTCTAGAAGACATATTGTACCCGATTTTCTTTACATTTTGCAGAAAATCTTATATCCAACTAGAAACACGTATGCAAAAATTGGGTAAGATCGGTTCAGATTTAGATATAGCCTCCATACAAATGTCGCTTCCGATTTGACATTTTCCGCTCTAGAAACGACATATTGCACCCGATTTTCTTTAAATTTTGCAGAACATCTTAGAAACACGTATGCAAAAATTGGGTAAAATCGGTTCAGATTTAGATATAGCCCCCATACAAATGTCGCTCCCGATTTCACTTTTTCCGCTTTAGAAACCACATATTGTACCCGATTTTCTTTAAAATTGGCACAAGATTTTATAATTGAACTTGAAGCACCTGTGCTGAAAGTGGGTAAGATCGGTTCAGATTTAGATATAGCCCCCATACAAATGTCGCTCCCGATTTCACATTTTCCGCTTTAGAAACCACATATTGTACCCGTTTTTCTTTAAAATTGGCACAACATCTTATAATCCAACTAAAAGCCCTCATACAAATGTTGCTCCCGAATGTTTAACCGATTTTGGCCAAATTTTACATATTATATTTCACCAATAAACAGACATGGTGAAAGCGGGTCACATCGTTCCTGGTTTCAATATAGCCCCATACAAATGTCCTTTCCGATTTAACATTTTTTGTCATACACATACATTTACAGGATGCAAAAATCCTTCCCGATTTCAATTTTTTACCGCATTGAACTGCAATGAGAATTGTTTGGGTGTGCCCATATGTCCATTCTTTGGTATGACTTTGGTATACTACTGTATAATTTGTATTTGTCTGTCGGACAATTGGATCAATTACCATATTATTTACCATATTCGTTAAATTTGACTAAAGATGAATTTATAGCATATAAATTATATTCATATAATTTGTATGAACTACATAAAATTGCTCCCATGAAATACCTGGGTTTAGTAATCAAAGCGAGGTACATACGCAGGGAGTGGTGTAGGGTATTATATAGTCGACCCCGCCCGACTTTAGCCTTTCCTTACTTGTTTGTTTTTCATTTATTTTTGTATTGTATTTCAACTGAAAATTACAAATAATTTTCGAGTATACTATATAAATACCACTCAGAAAATATTGCTTAAAAACTTTGTTTACAAACAACGCATTGAAATTATTAAAATTCATGAATGAAAATGATCCGGAATTCCATCGAAAAATCATCTTGACTGATGAGGCCCATTTCCACCACGGTGGCTACGTCAACAAGCAAAATTGTCGTATCTGGGGCTCATTTTCGAAAATGAGGTTGGATCAACAGTTACGGTGAATGGATTGCACTATCGAGAGATGATTAATGCTTTTTTATGGTCGGAGTTGGATGGTATTGATTTGGACAACGTTTACTTTCAACAAGACGGAGCTACGTGCCACACAAGCAACGAAACCATTGCTCTTTTACTGGAAAAGTTTCCGGATCGTGTTATCTCTGGAAGAGGTGGTCACAATTGGCCACCGAGATCTTGTGATTTAACACCTTGCGACTTCTTCCTTTGGTGCCACGTGAAAGATAAGGTCTACGCCAACTGCCCAGCGTCGATTCAAGACCTCAAAGATAGAATTCGTGAGGCTTTCGAGGACATAGGGGAGCCACTTTGCGATTTGGTTATGGAAAATTTCATGAAAAGGACATGGTCCTGTAAGCGTGGTCGTGGTGGCCATTTGGCTGATGTTGTTTTTCATTATTAACGGCATACCTTCATCTTTATTATGAAATAAACATCCGATCATTTATCTCAACAAAAAAAATAATTTTTCTTTGAATACCAAAATAACACCTCTTGTTGCAAACCCCTGTATAATTCAAACACTATTTTTATTTTATATATTTATTTTTTCCGACCGTGAGCTAAACTCGTCTGTTCTCTTCCGAAGAACTTCTTCAGTTGTGATGGCATGGATCCTAAATAAAGGAACAAAAGTGCAACAAAATAATCTAAATAAACAATTCATCCGTAAAATAATAAATAAATAATAATAATCCACAATACAGAAACACAAATATAAAGAATCCGCGCTGCGAACATCAACACAAAAGAAAATAAAACCAAACAACTACACACATTCACTAACCGGACAAAGGGATTCGCCTTCGTGGTGCGTTCGTTGTCCCCTTCCCTTCCAACCTCTTCCCTTTGTCACCCTTCCCATTCCGGTGGGGCAGATGACCAGTTTTAGTGACAAAAAAGGGTTGGGGCAGCTACACCTTTGAAATTTCGTACATGTAGTATTGGTGCTTACCAAAGTCTTCTATAAAAGTTTGAGTTGCCACGCCCAGTTACAGTGGGATAGTATTATATTTTTTGAGGCAAAATACCTTAAAAACAGGTACACCTTTTTAATTTCGTACATATACTTATGCTGCTTACCAAAGTTGTTTAGAAAAAATTAAGATTCTCAACCTACTGCCCGCTGACAGTGGGATGATAGTAGTTTTTTGAGGCAAAATATGTACCTTAAGAATCATGTACACCTTTTAAATTTCGTACATATGTACTGGGTTTTCCAACAAGAGGTGTTATTTTGGTATTCAAAGAAAAATTCAATTTTTTTAGATAAATTATCGGATGTTTATTTCACAATAAAGAGGAAGTTAAGGAAGTTAATAATGAAAACCAACATCAGCCAAATGGCCACCACGACGCTTACAGGACCATATCCTTTTCATGAAATTTTCCGTAACCAAATCGCAAAGTGACTGCCCTATGTCCTCGATAGCCTCACGAATTCTATCTTTGAGGTATTGAATCGACGCTGGGCTGTTGACGTGGACCTTATCTTTCACGTGGCCCCAAAGGAAGAAGTCGCAAGGTGTTAAATCACAAGATCTCGGTGGCCAATTGTGATCACCTCTTGGAGAGATAACACGGTCCGGAAACTTTTCCCGTAAAAGAGCTATGGTTTCGTTGCTTGTGTGGCACGTAGCTCCGTCTTGTTGAAAGTAAATGTTGTCCAAATCAATACCATCCAAATCCGACCATAAAAAATCATTAATCATCTCTCGATAGCGCAATGGGTTTTCCGAGCCCTAGATGAGACAATTTTGCTTTTGACGTAGCCACCGGAAATGGGCCTCATCAGTCAAGATGATTTTTCTATGGAATTCCGGATCATTTTCATTCATGAATTTTAATAATTTCAATGTGTTGTTGAAGCGTGTATTGTTCTATTTTTAGTAATGGCGTAGTTTCTACTTGTCAAATGTCAAAGAATAAAAGCTTCAAAAGTGACAGCTACCGAAATAACGGGTGATTTAAAATAACACCTCTTGTTGGAAAACGCTGTAGTTTCTCAACCTACTGCCACGCCCACTTCCAGTGGGATGGTAGTTGGTTTTTTGAAGGAAAGTGCATAAGCAAGTGCAAACATGCACTTAAGGTGGTTACCAAAGTTGTCTAGCAAAATTTTAAGTTGCTCAATCTACTGCCACACCCACTTACAGGTCTACCTTTGAAATGTATTGCAGTTATCTTGATGGTTGCTAATCCTTTCAAAAATCGAGATGCCACCTGGTTCCAATTTTCCATTTTTGGTAATTTTAAAATGTTGGTCATTATTACATTCTGAAAATGTGTTAGTTCAATAATTGACTTTTTGGCCCAAAAAATGGTATTTGGCCTAAAAATGCCCATCGTGGCAAATGTAGTAGTATCATAATTTTACATATTACTTTAAATTTGATTAAATGTGAATTTATATATGGATAATTTATATGGACTGTATAAACTATACCCACTGATATTAAAACAACAGTGTTTATTCACAAGGCTTCGTGTAGGGTATTACACATTCGGCCACGCCCACTTCTGCCTTTTCTTACATGTTAGTTGTTGTTATACACAGTTGTTATATACATTAATTATAAACACTTCTGTGAAATTTCGCGGATATCAATGGATTTCGACCATTTTCTAACCGAAATTTTACAAAATCTGCAGCTTTAACTTATAATAATATAATAATAATTTTAAAACACAAATTTTAATAATTTATGGCAGTTTGCTGCAGCCCGGCATATTAAAGTGCACCTTTTAACCTTTCTTTTCATATATGTATATGGTTCAGCGGATATGATTAATTTTTGATTAATTTACGTATCTGTGTTAGTATTTTCTAATTTACAAAAAATAGTAGCTTGTACCTTTTCGTTTTACAGCATATGTGTTTGCGGTTTTAAAGAGTGATTTTTTTGAGGTTAGGATTTTCATGCATTAGTATTTGACAGATCACGTGGGATTTCAGACATGGTGTCAAAGAGAAAGATGCTCAGTATGCTTTGACATTTCATCATGAATAGACTTACTAACGAGCAACGCTTGCAAATCATTGAATTTTATTATCAAAATGCGTGCTCTGTTAAGAAAGTTCAGAAAGAAAGAAATTGTGTTCAGCGACGAAGCTCATTTTTGGCTCAATGGGTACGAAAATAGGCAGAATTGTCGATTTTGGAGTGAATATCAGCCAGAAGCATTGCAAGAGCTACCAATGCATCCAGAAAAAGTCACAGTTTGGTGCGGTTTATGGGCTGGTGGCATCATTGGACCGTACTTCTTCAAAGATGATGCGAATCGTAACGTAACTGTGAATGGTGAGCGCTACCGTGAGATGATATCCAACTTTTTTTTGCCCAAAATGGAAGAACTGAACTTGGTTGACATGTGGTTTCAACAAGATGGCGCTACATGCCACACAGCTCGCGATTCTATGGCCATTTTGAGGGAAAACTTCGGAGAACAATTCATCTCAAGAAATGGACCGGTAAGTTGGCCACCAAGATCATGCGATTTGACGCCTTTAGACTATTTTTTGTGGGGCTACGTCAAGTCTAAAGTCTACAGAAATAAGCCAGCAACTATTCCAGCTTTGGAAGACAACATTTCCGAAGAAATTCGGGCTATTCCGGCCGAAATGCTCGAAAAAGTTGCCCAAAATTGGACTTTCCGAATGGACCACCTAAGACGCAGCCGCGGTCAACATTTAAATGAAATTATCTTCAAAAAGTAAATGTCATGGACCAATCTAACGTTTCAAATAAAGAACCGATGAGATTTTGCAAATTTTATGCGTTTTTTTTTAAAAAAAAAGTTATCAAGCTCTTAAAAAATTACCCTTTACTTTTGGTTGAAAATGAAACAAGAGAAAAATTAGTAACTTTGGCAGCATGGCTTAAAAAAGGAGTTGCCACCTGGTTCCAATTTTTATATTTTGCTATTTTAAAGCCTTGGTAACAAACTGGCATTATTACTTTCTGAAAATACGTTACTTCAAAAATTGATTTTTTGGTGTTTTGTCCGGTCGAGCATTCGTGTAATTCAGTTGTAAGTCTTTTCTTCGTACCGTTGTTCGTTCAATGCTTAAGGTATAACACTAAGCACTGGGTGACAGCATTAACTGCACGGAGGGAGATTTGTCAACTTAATTTTCACTTTCATTCTGTTTTGTCTTCTTGTTTGTTTGTCTTCTTTTGCCAACATGTGAGGGTTGAGGGCGAATTTTATGTCTGTAATCTCCCACATTCATTTCCGTCCAACAGATGTATTTGCCCTTTGTGAGACTCAGGCGCGTGAGGGTTTTAATCCAGGCGATTTTCACGTGCCTGGGTATCATACCCTGTCGCGTTTTTTTCTCCACAGAGGTCTTGTGGTCTACGTACGAAACGACATAGAGTACCAGAGCCAGCAACACTTGAGATCACAAAGTCCAGAATTTTACTCCCTTTGGATTAAATTCAGATTTGGAACACACGTACTGAATTTAGAATTTGTGTATAGAAGTCCAAACGCGGAGAGGAAGGCATCCCTAAATGACTTCGACGCCCTTTCCGATTAAATCACAAAATTTTTATAACTTCACGCTGTAACGACAGGATTTTCCCTAAATGCTAGGGTCAAGCTCATTTGGGTCCAGGATCGTTGCAAATTATTTATATTTGCTGGAGAGAGAAAAAACCACTGTATATAGTTAGGGATATTGATTTTTTAATCTATATTAATCTATGTTAGACACAATTAACACAAATAAATACACAACTACGTCGTAAGTTGTCGGCGGCGTCCTTATTTAAGTGAGGCGCGAATAATTTCTCGTAGGGTGGCGTGTGGCGTCGTACGTTGTCGGCGGCGTCCTGATTTAGGTGAGGTTGTACCTCTTTTTCACAACACATGAACATTTGCAGAACAGTTAGTTTGCACTTTCTCCTTCTGGTCTAGATAGTTCCGCTTCTGCTGATCAGAACTCGGTAGGTTTGCTTTTAAGGATGTCATCAAAAATGTTCTTTAGACCTGGTGAGATATCAATTAACTCCTCCATTGAAAATTCTACTGTTGACTGCGCTGGTGGTGAAGGGGCAGGTAGAGTGGGCTCGAACCATCCCTGTCAGACAGTATAACGCTCTCCCGGCTGCTGTTCCACTGACTGGAGACGGGGGTTGACTCGCTTTCTGGGTGGCACTTCTTAGCTGAAGTCCACTGAAGAGCATATCTTTCGGAGAAGTAACGTTGGTGCAGTTGTTGCTACAAAGGAGGGTGTATGCTGCGCTGTGAGTGCAGACCCTGCGTCTACAGTTGCTAGTGCATCTGATTTTATTGACGCGCTCAATGGCGATGATAAAGACGCTGATGATGACGGAGAAGACGCATACGATAATGCTGGTGATTATGTTGAAGATGGTGATGATACTGCTGGTGATGAATATGATGGTGATGATGCTGACGGAAGCTGTTAGTGATGCAAATAAACGCTGAAGGGTTGTCACTGTTATATTCAGTCTGGACTATGTCTTCATCCTGATTGTCTCAATGACGATAGGAGATCAGGACAGGTTGTACCTTGTTTAGACTCTGCGAAGCTTTCATGGCTCAAAGTGGGTTTTACTGGTAATTCGGTTCTTTTTATATGGCCATCCTTTTCGCTCGGATCGGAATTCCCCTGACCACTGGAATGGTGACCAATATCGGAGGATGGTCCGGCGATGGCAGCAACAGACGGACCCTTCACCAGTAGCCTCACCCTGACTGTTCGTTCGTAGCATTGGAACCGCAAATGTTGGTAACGTCCCCCCGTACGATCTTCAAAGCCAAAGAAAGCACCCCTTATTTCGTCTTCGTCATCCATGTCTTGGAAGTCCAGATGAATCATTTTCTCCTCTGGTATTGGAATAGTTTCCTCATCTCGATCGTCAGTGGCCTCAAACATACCACTGTTTTATTCCGGGGGTCGGAGAAACATCTACCCCTCGGTTGGTAAGTAGACTATCGGTCCGCGGCCCGGTGTTATTGGGATGCCGCTTTTGGGTGACACTTGACTGGTTAGGGTTCCATCGTTTTTCACGCTGTTTTCTTTTTCCTCAGTCTCGTTATCTTGCTCAATCGTGACATTTTCATCTTTGCCGCGATGTTCCCCCGGCATAGATGAAGTCACTCACTGATAGTTAATTTGGTAGGACGTGTAAAATGGATCCTCCGTCTAGTAACCTTTGCGCGAAGTGTTTCAACTCGTTAACCGCCAGATATATTGCCTGTCATTTATGCAGGGCTAAGTATCATTTTATCTGTGCCAAAATTGACGATAAATTTGGTGAAATATTCAACAATAATATAAACATTGTTTTTAACTGCGCTGACTGCTTAAGAGTTACATCAAACTTAATTTCCCAAATTTCTCATTTAACAAATGAAGTAAGAGAACTTAAACAAATGCTTCACTCTTCCGTAAACAAAGAGCTGCAAGAGCTAAAGCAACAAGTCGTTGACTTTTCAAATAATAAAGAAAAGGAGAAGATGCAAAGAAATGCACAAAAATCTAAACAGAACACATTGTTTCAAAATACAAACGCATTAAATGATCGTAGTGTTGTTTTTGCTGATCAAAGTTCAAGTGCACAGGCAGTAAATGTTTCTTCAAACTTAGCTTGCAATCAACCTGTATTGTCTGCAGCTTCATCAGTGTCTTCATTTACAACAGTTGCGTCTAATGTAGTTGAGAATGATGCCAACATGTATGATGTCAACATGTATGGTGCTAACACACAACCTACGCAACATTCTTCTGATTGGGTTAATGTTCAGAGGCGTAGACGTAAGAAAGGGCCAGTAGTATATGGAGTTAAGGCTGATGTTAATGAACTGGAGGTAGTCATTCCGAAGAAATGGATTCATTTGTCATCCTTTAAGCCAACTGTTACGAGTGAACAAATAATGGATTACGTAGAAAAAAATACCGAAATTGGAAAACTACATATGGAATGTTACAAGTTAACCTTCGCATTGTCAAAGAATTTTTTTTACGCAAACACACTGTCTCTACCCGGGTAGATACAAAATATTCACTGCATTATGTTCTGCAAAAACGTAAGTACCAACAAAATATTAAAATAATTTGAGATAAAATCATAATAGAAAACAACGAATCAAGTGGCAATGGCATAATGACATATACGGTAAGATCAGGGCTCGTTTTTGTTATTGTATTAAAAGAGTTGAGTTAAAAAATATAGCAACAAAATGTACGCAAATTACGCAGTTCTCCCAAGCTACGAGATAAAAACGATGTAAGCAGTTATTGTACCGTTAGTAAATGAAGTCTCATGTGTGAGCCAAAGAAATGTTTGATCCCACATCAAAAATATCAGTTTGTCTTCAGCATTAGTTGTGACAGGTTGTTTTGACAAAAAATAAGTATGAATAGAATCATCGATTTTGATTATCTCTCTGCAGCAGCTGTTTGTAGGTAAGTATTTTGTTGGTACTTGTATGCATAGTTGTGCGAATGAAGATCTAAAAAAAACTTCATTGGCGAATTCACTGGAGTATAGAGGCGTGCAAGCTCTTTTTTATGATTAGCTCTCATCGTGCCTGATATTCAAAGTGCATATCGTCGCACTCTTACACAATTCGAAATTTTAAGTTGTTTTTTTTGGTATTAGATTGTCTCATGAAGAAAAGCAAGAGTATTTTCGGAATATGTTGGCAGCCGAATCTGATTCGGATGATGCGGAACCTGACCCATTTGAGGATGTTGATAGCGATGAAGAATATGTGCCAGCTCAAGTAGATGTTGATTCGGATGCTGAAATCGCTGAGGAAGAGATAAATACGGAGCTGAATATTGAGAGTGAATCTGATGACAATGGCAGTGACTGTGATGAACCTATCGCCATGAGCGATCAAACATTTTTCCACAGTAAAGATGGTGTTCTAGAGGAATTCGCCTCGCTAATGGATCCACTGGATTTTGAATAAAAAGCAATAGACGTCAAACAAGTTCTGATTTATTAATCCAAAGCTTTTATATTAAAATTCCTATAAAACATTACATTTAGGTTTCGAATAACAATTGACAAATAGAATCTTACTTTTTGGTATGGAACCATTAGATGAATATGCAATATCACATTTAACAAGATGTCTTCCGGTCCATTCAGATAGAATCGCTGCGTCAGCTCAATATTAGAGAATGTCTTTGACTCTGGTAAAAAATGGCGCATAACAAAGACGCCACCAATGACATAGACTCCGAAAGCAATTTGACATTGAATACTAAACACATCTACTTAATACATCTAATTTAAGCAGTTTTAGCCAGTGGTGACAACATTTTCCCCCACAGTATGACAAGAATGATCATCGCAGTCGTACTCATCACCGTAAGCCACTTCCAAAACTGCGAGCTTTGCGACAGGCCTATCTAAGATTCCATGAGATGTTAGTACCTTTGCACTCCGAACCTGTCCGTCGTTTGCCAATCTCGTCTCAATCACTTTTCCTCGAATCCAGACATTGCGTGGAAGTGAAGGGTCAACAATTAGTACCAAGTCCCCCTGACATAAAGGCTTCTGTTTCTCAAACCACTTAGATCTACATGTTAGTGAAGGCAGATACTCCACCAGCCACTTTTTCCAAAAAATATTTGCATATTGTTGAGATATGAGCCAATTATGCTTTAAAACCAACCTATTATCATAGCAGCTGGAAACAGGCTTAAGTCCACTTGAACTGCCCACAAGAAAGTGATTGGGTGTTATTGCTTCACGTGTATCTTCATTCACAGGTACATAAGCAAGGGGTCTTGAGTTTATAACATTTTCAACCTCGAGTAACAAGCTCAGCAGCAATTCGTCGTTTGGGGCCCTAGACGGCATAATTTTATAGAGGACGGTTTTGACGGACCGCACTAATCGCTCCCAAGCACCGCCCATATGAGGGCTGGCAGGAGGGTTAAAATTCCACTTTGTTGTAGTACTCGTATAGGTTCTTACTATCTCATCTTTATTGACATCTGCGAGTGCTTCACGCAGTTCTCTTTCAGCGCCTATAAAATTTGTGCCGTTGTCGCTAAAAAATTCTCTAGGAATACCTCTACGAGCCATAAAATTTCGAATTGCCAATATGCAAGACTTAGATGTAAGCGAATGTGCAACCTCTATATGAACTGCTCTTATAGTTAGGCATGTAAAGAGACAGCCATATCGTTTTTCCTTGTGACGATTTACTGTTACCAAAAGTGGTCCAAAAAAATCCAACCCGGTATAAGTAAACGGAGCTTCATACGACGCAAGTCGTGCTCGTGGCAGCTTGGCCATTTGAGGAACTATTGGAACAGCCTTTTTAATCTTACACCACTGGCATTTCCGGATGGTAGATTTGAATATAACTCGCAGTTTTGATATTGAATATTTTTGACGTATCTCATTGACAGCAGTCTCATGATTCAGATGGTGATATTTTTGATGATAATAAAGTATTAATAACTGTGTTATGTAACTTATCTTAGGTAATATAATGGGATGCTTCTGATCCTCGGAAATATTAGCATTATCTAGTCTACTATCTACTCTCAACACACCAAATTCATCCAAGAAAGGTGATCTTACGTAAATTTCACTCGTTTTAGAAATTTTGATATTTGATTTAATACAGGATATTTCTGTCGAATATTTTTGGGTTTGTGCCTGTTTATGCAAATATCTTTCCGCCATTAGTAGTTCCACTTGCAATAATTCACCTCTTTCTTTAGATTTAGTTTTACAATTGTTGATAAATCGGATCACGTATGCAACCGTACGCAAAATTCGATTCCATTTTGAAAAACGAAATTCATCTACCAGTTGTCCTCTGCAAGACGTCATAAAACCATTGTGTACCATTTCTTCTGAAGTCGATTCATCATTGTTATATTGTCTGGGCCATACGTCTTCACTTCCATAAAGAAATTGTGGACCTTTAAACCACCTACTCGAATCTGTAATTCTTGGTATTCGAGACCATTTGGTACCCTCATCTGCAACATTTTGTTTAGTTGGAGCCCAACGCCAATCATTCGTAGTAGTCAATTCTAGAATTTCACTGATTCGAAAGGCAACAAATTGATTATATTTTCTGTGGTCCGAATTGATCCAACTAAGGACAGTCCTAGAATCTGACCAGAAGACCTTTTTTGAGATTTTAATGTTATGATGATCGCATATAAATTTAGAAAATCGAGCTCCGATCAACGCTGCCATTAGTTCGAGTCGAGGAACCGAAGTAATTTTAATCGGAGCAACTCTGGTTTTTGAACCAAACAAAGTGCAAGTAACACAGGTATCTTTCTGCAATCGTAAATAGCTTACAGCAGCATAACCGTCTTTACTGGCATCAACAAATGTGTGAAGCTGAACATCCAATCCAACGTATGTAGAAAACGATTTTTGTAAATAACAACGAGGAATCTTTAGTTTTTCAATGCAGGGCAAAATGTTTAACCACTGAACCCATTTATTCATTAGAGGTTCCGAAATTTCTTGGTCCCAATTTATTCTTGACCTCCACACTTCCTGCAGTAAAATTTTAACATACATTATAATATTACCGATGAGGCCAAGTGGGTCATAAATTGACATTACTAGACGAAGCATTTCCCGTTTGGTTGGTACCTTTTTGTTAGAGAAAATAGCACTTTCCGTGAGTGATTGTGAAATTTTAAAGGTTATTATGTCGTCATGGTGTTCCCAGAAAATGCCTAGTACCTTTTCGATGCTTTTTTCTTCATAGAGATTCAAACATTTGCCATTACTAACTCCTGAACCCGAAATATAATTCATAACGTCCTGACTGTTCGAGATCCAATTCCTTATGTTAAAACCAGCTCTCTGATGTATATATTTAACACATTTAATTAGCGTCATAGCTTCCTCATCGGTGTCAACTGTTCCAGCAGGTCTTCGACGTAATGATTTTCTTTGATTGCTCTAGCGGCTATAGGAAACTCCTTTTCAAAATTTTCAGCGTTTACATTTTTCACGTACTGTGAAATACTTGGTGCACACATAGCACCGAAAATCATTACGTCCATCACATATACTTCTGGTTCTTTATCCTGATCACAATCGCGCCACAAAAAACGTTGAACATCCCGGTCCTCAGGCCGTATAAAAATTTGGTGAAACATTTCTTCAATATCGCCGCAGACTGCCACTGCCCGTTGGCGAAATGAGAATAAAATAGCAGGAAGCGATGCCAACAAATCTGGTCCTTTCAACAGAAATGAGTTTAAAGAAACTCCATTTGATTTTGCTGCGGCATCCCATACAACACGAGATTTGCCAGGTTTATTTTTGTTGAAAACGGCAAAAATTGGGAGGTACCACACTTTGCCATCACAACGATTAATTTCATTTTTTTCTAATTTACGAATATAACCTTTAGACGAATAATTTTGAATTGTAGTTTTAAATACGTTATAGAGTTTTGGGTCATTTTTCAATTTACGTTCGAGGCATAGGAGACGTTTAAATGCCATATCATAACTTTGTGGCAAATTTATGGTGTCAAATTTCCACAGGAAAGGAACTTCAAAATGACCATCTCTCCTTTGTTTAGTGTAGTTTTTTAAAAGACTGAATGCTCGCTCGTCATATTTACCTAACGTCGTATTTTTAAGACATATACCCAGACTATCGATATTGTAAAAACTCTTTACTAATTCTTCTAACTCTCTGTTTTCAACGCTACAGTCACATACGTGAACATTTAAGTGCTTACTTGATTCTGGGTTGTCCGAAATAGCTCCATAAATTATCCATCCAATGCGAGTACAAATGGCAACAGGCTCGGATGCACCTTGTTTGATTTTAGTCTAGATTCCCAAGTTAAAATGATTAAGGCCAATAAGTAATTGCGGTACTGCGTTATAATAGCTTCTAACTGGTAAATTTCGTAAATGACCATACCGTCGAGCTAAATCTTCATAATCCAAAGTTTGTGTGGGAAGATTGATGGAACTCACTGTGCACACATTAATCGCAATTCTCTTTTTATTTTCACCTGAAATGTGAATGGTTAATTTCTGGGATTCGTTTTCGCACCTCTCAATACCGCCAGTCCATTTTAAGCACAGGGGGTTGGCTATTCCTGATATGTCCAAAATATCCATCAGGTGTTCGTCCATCAGACTTATAGATGAACCTTCATCAATAAATGCGTATGTTTCGACATTTTTTATTTTTTCCGTACACTGTTATCGGCACTATTTTAAAAAGTATTTGATTTATTGAATTGCAATGTGTATTGTTAATGACTTCAACATTGTTCACAACGTGGGTATTGTTTACATTATCGTTAACCATATGATTACTGTTTATGACACTTTCTGAATTACGATGACGATGTAGAGAAGAGTGGTAGAAATATTGACATCCATTCACACCGCACTGAATCTTTTTCTTGCATTCCCCGTTGTGCTTACACAAACAAATTTTACAAAGATTGTGCTTTCTTATGACATTCCATTTATCGCCCCGATCAAGAGAGAGATATGTTTGGCAATCTGAAACTGTTCTACACATGTTGCTGTTACATACGAAACACCTCCTCTCTTCGTTATGGGTATGTACGTAAGCGTTCTTGTTGTTGTTGTAACTGCCACTGGAAGAACTACGATTTCTATTAGATGAGTTTTCAACTGTTATACAGCTGGCAGATATTCCTATGTTAAAAATCCAGTCACAGAACGCATGCATATTGGGGTTTTTGTTTTGATTCATCAGCTGCAACTTTTGACAACCCCATTGCATTTGATAAGAAGGAGGCAATTTTTGTAACAACTCTTGAAGCAGAGAGGAATTGTTAATTTCATTACCTAAATTGGAAGCTTCAATGGTGGCGATTAAACTTTTAACGTTAATTGCAAACGAGATAAATGATTGAATATTGTTTTCATCAACAGATGGAGTGGTCTTAATACGATTTTTTATTGAATTGAAAATTTTTTCAGGTTGTCCATATAATAATTTTAGTATTGACATAACCCATGATACGTTTGACGGGTGTATCAATAAGTGTTGGACGTTTTGTAATGCCTCCCCGACTAAAGCTTTTTGTAACCTTAAAAGGTTTTCAGCATCGTTAAATCCGCATATTTTCGTAGACCATTCAAATGTGGAATAGAATAAAGGCCACTCTTCGGCTAGGCCAGAGAACTGAGGCAGTTCTTTGGGCAACGAGTTCCTGGCTTGCAGCTGACTTGCATCTAGTGGAAGTGCATTGCTAAAGTTTTGCAATATATCTGATGTCGAGTGTCGTACGATGTTTGGCGTGGAATCATGATGTGGTATAGCGTGATTAATGCTCAAACGTTGCGGTGCCGAAATGATACTGGGTGCTGCTAGATTTGGGTTCAAGTCTAACGGTGGATTATCGAAAGTTATTCGTGGTTGAGTTATTGTGGACGTCAGCGTTGAGGCAAGTGGAGGATGCCACGCATTTGATCGCTGAATTTGGTTTGATTGAATTTGGTGGTGTATTTGAAAGTCGTTATTGACTTGAGGGACTGTAGTACAATTTGAAACTGTGGGTACAAACGACGGCGTCCCTACAGGAGCTGTGTTTATCGACAGCCCATTAGAGGAAGTTGCATCGAGTGGAATGCGATTATTATCATTAAGTGAATTACTTCCGTTGTAGTTTGTAACACTAAGTACTCTTGGTTGTTCATTAAAGCAAACTGTTTGATCACGCGAGTGTGAAGCTTGCGCTGCTGTAGTTCCATTTGAGTTAGAAGATCCAGTATCCGTTATTGGTTCCTGACAACGAGTGGATTGTTCAGGAAGTGCAAGATCTAAAGAACTTTGGTGAATAGGAAGGTCTTGCACCCAACTGCGGATAGAACGATGTGAAGAAACTTCGGTTAAAGCTGTATCTTCTTGTTCCTGAAGTAGTTTATATTTTTTGGAAATATAATCCATAGAAACAGCTCGTTCTTCTTCTAGACGTTGTAACTCTAATTGCAATTGACGTGATTGAGACTTATTTGAGCAATTCGATGCTCTGCTGGATACACTTTTCAAAATCCGTGGTGAGGAAGTGTTATTTTCTAATGAAATGCAATTATGGCACTTAACTATTTGATCTGCCGTGGTTTTAGTACAAGTAGCATGACAACCTTTATGACAGATGGTACATATTAACATGTCATCAGGGGGATCGGTACATATGGCGCAGTTAGGAATTAAATGTTGACCCTGCAGAATTGTATCCTCCATTTCGTACTTACTTTGAGATTGGCAAGTTGTTAGGTTATAGATGATTCTGATGAAAATCCCGCCTTTGTTGTTTATTCACCAAGACAAAAAGAATTTTAAAAATGTTCTAGAGGAATTCGCCTCGCTAATGGATCCACTGGATTTTGAATAAAAAGCAATAGACGTCAAACAAGTTCTGATTTATTAATCCAAAGCTTTTATATTAAAATTCCTATAAAACATTACATTTAGGTTTCGAATAACAATTGACAAATAGAATCTTACTTTTTGGTATGGAACCATTAGATGAATATGCAATATCACATTTAACAAGATGTCTTCCGGTCCATTTAGATAGAATCGCTGCGTCAGCTCAATATTAGAGAATGTCTTTGACTCTGGTAAAAAATGGCGCATAACAAAGACGCCACCAATGACATAGACTCCGAAAGCAATTTGACATTGAATACTAAACACATCTACTTAATACATCTAATTTAAGCAGTTTTAGCCAGTGGTGACAACAGATGGTACAAAGTGGTATAAGACTAATAATACGTTTGTCCGTCAAGGAGCTCAGAATATTATACGCGATTCATTGTTTATGGGACCTAACCCAAATACGAAAAACTTGTCTCCACTGGATACATTTTTTTGCATTATGAGTTCTCCCATTAGAGATCAAATTATAAGGTTTTCTAATAAAAAAGCCGAAGAATTTTATAAGAAGTGGAATACCGATAATCCTGCCTGCTAAGTGGACGTCAATTACTGAGGACGAGTTGAAAGCATTTTTTGGAATTTTGCTAGTTATGGGCTCCCAGAAAGCTAGCCAGCAAAAGGCATCTGAGCTTTGGAAACAAAATTCTTTTCCTCAATATCGTGCGACCATGTCTGTGAAACGCTTTCAACAAATTTTACGCTTTATTCGTTTTGAAAACCATTCTACAAGAGCCATTCGCCAATCTGAAGATAAGGCAGCTCCAATTAGAGATATTTTTCAGATGATCAACTCGAATTTGAGAAATCACTTCAGACCATACGAGACTATTACAGTAGACAACAACAATTTCTTTTGGGGAAAGAGAATGAAATTAGAAGTAACCCCAAATCATTTTGGACCTTTATAAAATCAAAAAAGAAATCTTCCGACATCCCATCTACAGTCAGGTATAATGGCTATATATCCCAATCTTGTGATGATGCGGTTAACATGTTCGCTAACTTTTTTAAATCTAATTTTGAGCCTTCGTCCGATAATTGTATAAAGGTTTCAAAATGTTTGTCTATGGTTAATATAGGTGATGTTGTGGTCTCAGAAGATGAAGTATTAAATGGCATAATGGAAATTAAAAATAGTTTCAAATCTGATGTGGATGGTATCTGTGCTCACTTTTTAAAAAAATGCTCATCTGCCATTACGTTTCCTTTAACATACATACTAAATCTCTCCCTTAAAGAAGGCGTTTTTATTGACTGTTGGAAAACGGCTTCGATCACGCCAGTTTTTAAGGATGGAATGAAAGATGATGTAACTTGTTACAGGCCTATTTCAAAGTTTTCATGCGTTTCTAAAGTATTTGAGCATGTAATCTATAAAAGAATATTTTTTCAAACGAAATCTTATATTTCTCCTAAACAGCTTGGTTTCTTCTCTGGAAGATCCACTACGACAAATTTAACAATATTTAGTGAATATTGTACATCTGCCTTAGAACAAGGTAACCAGGTCGAAGCAATTTATACTGATTTTTCGAAAGCTTTTGACAAATTATCGCATAGTATTCTACTTGCGAAATTGCAACAAATTGGTTTTCATTCAAATGTTCTAAAATGGATCAAATCTTATTTGTCAGACAGGGTGTGCTTTGTTCAGATAGAAGGATATGAGTCTAGACCATACATACAAACAGCAGCCGTACCACAGGTTAGTATATTAGGACCAATGCTTTTTAACTTATTTATTAATGATATTTCTTCGTGCTTTGGTAACTCAAATTTTCTTTTATATGCTGATGATTTAAAAGTATTTTGTAAAGTTAACTCATTACGTAATGTTTTTGACTTACAAATTGATTTAGATAATTTACTAGAGTGGTGCACGACAAATAAGCTCCATTTAAATCTTACGAAATGTTTTCATATTTCGTTTTTTAGATCTCTTAATCCTATACAAGCTATTTTCAAAATAGGTAGTGATATTTTGCAAACGACTACATCAGTACGTGATCTTGGTGTTATTTTCGATTCCTCTATGTCATTTTTACCGCACGTCAATTATATTGTCCCAAAAGCTTACAAAATGCTTGCATTTCTAAAAAGAAATTGTTCAGATTTTTCTGATCCTAATGCTCTGAAATTGGTTTATACTTCTTTTGTAAAGTCTAAATTGGAATATGCGTCATTAATTTGGAATCCACATTGCGACAAACATATATCTCGCATTGAGAGAGTTCAGCGAATATTTGTTAAATTTGCTCTTAGGTCATTCATATTTCCTGATCATACACTTTATATATCGAAATGTTTATTGTTGGGTTTGCAGACTTTGGAGTATCGAAGCTGCTTTACTAATTTTTGATTTAATAAATGATATTATTGATTGTCCAGATTTGGTTTCTTTGATTCCGTTTTATCTCCCTCCAAGAAATCTGAGGTTCGTTGATGTTTTTAATGTCCCATTGCATCGTACTAATTATGCTCTTAACAGTCCTCTAACCCGCACATTTCTTTATCAAAATTCCGTTAATCTAAATCTTCAAAAAGATTCAAAGCCATGTATAGATTTCTGCACATCAAAAGATAACTTTAAATTATTTCTTGTAACAGTAATAAAATAATTTATAATTATTCATACTTATATTTACTATATAATATTTGTAATCATAGTCTGTAAGGAATTTTACTTCCATTGACTGAATAAATGAAATGAAATGAAATGATGATGTCCTGGTCTTTTAGGTAGTGGTATACTAGGACGTGCTATCTGGACCGACATTTGGTAAAATATCGGTTTAAAGGACAAGTTTGGTGGGCGACATTTTGGTTTGGATGGGTACGACGTTGACCGGGGCCGTTTTGACCGTTGACCTCTACTATGTGATGGTACTTCATCGTCGTGGATGAAAACTTCCCGTCGCTGGTTTTTCTGTATGGCTTCACAGTGCTTCCTGAATATCTGGATGGTACACGCAAATTTGTGCCCTCCGTTCATTTTCGTTTTATCGTTATGTTCCCTGTTTGCTCCGCTATGTTACGATCTATGTTTCGATCGCTTTTGAGAGTGGGTGCGGACGCACCAAAACCTTATCACCCATTTTCGGTTTCCACACTCTTCTACAGGGATACGAAGTTCTCTACGCAATAAGGTCCTCAATACTTCGGTGCAAGCTTCGCTGCAAAATTTTAGCTCGCTTGTCACCCATTTTCGGTTTCTACACTCTTCTACGTAGAGTATAATGACGCTGCTGGTCTTGCGCCGCTTTGGTCAGATTTCTGCCTACAATGGCGAAGATATCCTTTAATTTGTTGGCTCGGTCCTCCGGATTGAACTGCCTTGCTCCAGTTCCAGTGGTGACTTCATCATACAATGCCTTTGGTAGGCGCCCTTGGGTCAAATATGCTGGGGAGTACCCCATTGACTCGGACGCACTAGTTCGTTCTGTCGGAGTTGCTTGTGGTGTGTTTGGTGCGGTGAGTTGCTGCCGGATTCCCATGGCTTCTAGAAACTGCTGAAATATTCTGCTAGTGAACTGAGCTCCGTTATCCGTTATAATCACTTTCGGCACTGCATAGCGCGTAATTATTCTCTCCCCACATGCTTTTACTAGACCCTCCGCCGTAGATTTTCGTAGAGGTATCAATTCCGTCCATTTAGAGATTTTGTCGAAAATCACTAATAACATCGTGCAGTCATGTTTTGATCATGGAAGAGGGCCTACAAAATCGGCAACTAAAGTCACCCATGGTTCTTTGGGTATACGCGTTAACATTTCTCCTGCTGGTCGCTGCTGGATAGTTTTATACTGTTGGCAAGAACCGCACCGACGCACATATCTACTGATGTCTCTAAACATACCTGGCCAGTAATATCCATTTGCTATTTTATTTCCAGGGTGTATTATCGTCCTCATTTACCTGCCACGAGAGGTGACGATATAATTGTCAATTACGGTGTATATTTCAGAATATTTCTTTGGATTTTCTTGTACGTTTTTCATTAGCTTCTCCACCCAAGGACAGTTTGTGTTTGTCGGTTGAACGGTCGCGAGCCTTAGAGTTGGCAGGGGCTGTCGGGAACGAACATCTGCGACAACGTCGTATTTCCGTTTTCGATATTGCACCGTAACATTAAATTTTTGTAACTCTAAAGCCCACATCGTTAGTCACCCTGTCGGACTTTCGATGGAATCCAACCATTTGAGTGAGAGAAGGTCCGTCAAGACAATAAATTTATATCCTTCCAGGTACGTTCGCATTTGACGTATGCCCCAAATTATGGCTAGACAGTCTTTTTCCGAATAGTTTTTTTCGGTATTATTTAAGTGGCGACTGGCATAAGCTATTACCCGCTCGGAGCCGTCCAGTTCCTGTGTTAATACTGCCCCTAGCCCGTAAACACTTGTCTGCACGGTAAAGGGTTTTCCGAAATCTGGGCACGCGATGACTGGGGCTTCCGTCAGTTTCGTTTTTCGGGTTTCGAAAACGTGTTGTTGGTCGGAACCCCACTTCCAGTGTTTACTCTTTTTCAGTAATCCAGTGAGAGGTTGTGATATAGTGGCAAACTGAGGCACAAATCTACGGTACCATGAAGCGACTCCTAAAAACCGTCGCACATCTTTGATCGTTGTTCGCGGTGCCATCTGTGTGATGGCTGCGACTTTATCCTTGTTCTTTGCCCATTGTTCGAACAAATTGGCTTAATGCGTTTGTGTCGCATTCACGCTGCAATTTTAGTTCGAAAGGGTCGTATGGTCGACGATCTGGCAATGGCATTCCTAACCAGACTAACAAACTGCTGCACATGAGGTAACACATGCCTTCTATCAAAACCAAACCTTTTTGCCCCATTCCAGCCCTACAAATGAATATCACTTTATGATGTATGTTTTTGTTATAAGGAATGCACATACCCAAAATCAAGTAAATATAAGCAGACATATGAAAAATACATGATTAAATACTCTAAACATTAGGGGTATTTTCAGTCCTTGTCACGGATTTTTTTCCCTTAGGACCGTTTTCCCAACCGATCTACTACTACGACGGCAAATTCGGACCTCCTAGCTCCTTTTGTTTAGATGATAAAGTAATATATCCAGTCACAAGTCCAGTCGAACTCCCGGTCCTGTTAGTGACGATATGACCAACGTCGAAAATGCTAACAATCAGCTCGATGGACCAACAACTGCATCGAACAATACACAATGATGCTGAAGGTGGTGCAGATTAATCTGAAGCACTCAGGTGCAGATAACCTGCGGATCCTTCTAGACAAAGACGATCTAGACCTAGACAAATCCTGGAACCCCTTGTGCAGGATTACGACGTGAAAGGGCACAATTTACGTTAAAGGCAAATTAAGATTTTGTTTAACAGCTAAAAATACCATGAATATATTTCTCTTAACGAGAAAAGTTGAAAGTCTACAATAAAGTCACAGCCGAGGAAAAAAGCAACTCATGGATACATTTTTAGCTCTATAGAATACTAGAAACTCAGAAGGATTGAGCAAAGTGATGGCCAAGGGACACCCAACCCCAACTTAAGAAAAGCGAGATGACAGCAAGTGGTTTCACATCTCAGATGAATAGCTTGAGATCCTCCTTAACACTCACTTCCCAAGTTGTGATGATTCGAACCCAGAAGGAGATCAGAACGAACCACCAACGCAGACGACATGAGCAAAATTTTTAACAAGAAAATATATATTGGGCTATAAATAGTTTCTCTCCATACAAAACTCCTGGACCAGATGACATAACTCAGAATTCTTCACAAATAAGGAAACATGCAGTAGACTTTCCCCTTTAGACACAACGGGTTGCATAGGAATCTGTGAAGACAGTGTGTCGTATAACATCTACAGTAGTAGGTCAGTGCATTTGAGAGCTGTCCATACTGAGTTGTCTGTCGAGTTGTCTATCTACTTTGAGTACCCTCGCAACGGAGTTTTTTTTTCGTTGGAGGTGTGGAATCTTCAAAAGATGTATCCAGCCCGTACTGGAAAACATGTACGACTCTTACGCACTAAACCACACCCATCGTCTCTACACCCCGCGCAACTGCCATTCGGTATTACGTCGCAGGGGTTCTTTAGCCTATATGACTCTATTTGCTTCCCGTGAACTCTTCCTCATTTCTTCTTCTTTTCGTAGACTGTCCTGGACATACTTGATGAAATCGTTCACCTTCTTCCAATTTGATTCCGACCTAAGCATCAGGTCTACCACATTATCGGCTGTCACACTATTGCCTAAAGCGAACGCTAGGTTATTGCGATTTTGTGCAAATCTCGGGCAGATAAACACGACATGTTCCGCGTTTTCATCATCGTTGACACATACAGGACACTTGGGAGAATTGTCGTGTCCGAATCGGTAGAGGTAGTAACGGTAACCTCCATGTCCCTGCGTCCAAAACTGCGTCAGGTTGTAGTTGACTTCACCATGGCCTCGACTTATCCACTTTTCAATGTTAGGAATAAGTTTGTGTGTCCACCTTCCCTTGGGTGTGTTGTCCCATCTCCTTTGCCAGTTTTCCATAGAGTTGCTTCTCTCCGCACGTCTAACAAGTTCGTAATCTGTGTCTGGGGTTATTCTCTTTAATCCGTATACTTTGGAAAGTTCTCTTGCTGCTAGGTCTATTGGCAGTATGCCTGCCACCACACATGCTGCCTCCAGAGAAATTGTGCGATATCCGCTGCAGACTCTTAGGCAGTTTCTGCGGAAGATTGTGAGCATATTTTTCTTCGAGTTTAACCTCAGCGATGTTTCCCAAATTGGAGAAGCATAGAGAAGAATAGAATTTGCGACTCTTGAAAGTAGTGTCCTTCGACTTTGTCTGGGGCCTCCTATGTTTGGCAACATCCTAGCCAGAGCGTTTACAACTTTGGTAGCCTTTTCGCAGGAGTACACAGTGTGCTGTTTGAAATTTAGGCGACTGTCGATCATAATCCCTAAATATTTAATGGCATCGGATGACTTTATGGTCGTATTTACTACATTTATTTCAAGAGTTTCTGTCCTTCTTTTGCCGCTTATCAGCACTGCCTCCGTTTTGTGTTCAGCTAGGTTAAGGTTCACGCTTTTCATCCAAATTCCTATAGTGCGTATAGCTTCATTTGCGTATATCTGCACTTCGTCTAGATGACGCGCTTGCACTACTACTGCTATGTCGTCCGCGAAGCCTACAATAGCTACTTCTTCTGGTACCTCAAGGTTGAATACTCCATCATACATAATGTTCCATAGCAGCGGTCCTAAGACCGAACCTTGCGGAACACCTGCAGTAACGTTGCGGGATTCCATGCCGTTATCCGTCTTATACAACAATGACCGATTAGTGATGTAGTCCATCACAATGTTTATTAGGTACTCCGGTACATTAAGTCTTATCAAGGAAAGCATTATTTGCTTCCATCCTGCTGAGTTAAACGCATTCCTGATGTCAAGTGTGATCGCCGCGCAGTATTTTCTTGAACACCCTTTGCCTTGGATTGCTTCCCTCGCCATGTTCACAACGGAGTTTATTGCATCCACTGTTGACCTCGCTTTGCGGAACCCATATTGGTTTGGTGAAATGCCTTTTGCTTCTTCTACAAAATTCAGCAACCTGTTGTAAACTACCCTCTCTAGGCATTTGCTAGTCGTTTCTAAGAGGCATATCGGTCTGTAGGATTGAGGTTCTCCAAGGGTTTTTCCGGGCTTTGGTATCAGAATGAGTTTCTGTTTTTTCCAGTTATTGGGAAATACACCATCTTTCAGGCTGTTATTGAACAAACGGGCGAATAATTGTGGTCTCGTTTTAAGGGCAATCTTCAGTACTTTGTTGGGAATCCCGTCGAAGCCTGGAGCTTTATCGTCTCCGATATTTGGACACAATTTAATGATCTCATCCTCTGTGACTCTAAAGCGGTTTGATATGTTCCCGCTTCGCCTAATTACATTGAAAGGGTCTCCTTGTGGGAATAGCGTGTTCACTATTTTGTCGACCAGTATAGGGCAGGTTACTTGGGCTGATTTTTTTCCTTTTATGCGTGACATTACAATTTGGTACGCCTTGCCCCATGGGTTGGAGTCTGCTTCATTACATAGACGTTTAAAGCCTTCAGATTTGCTTTTATTTATTGCGTCTTGGAGTTCTTTCCTTGCCTGGTGGTACGCCTCTCTTTTCAGTTGGAAGTCAGGACTTTGCCTTCCACGTTGGTATCGGCGCCTTGTTTTTAAACATTTTTTCCTTAGTGTGGCTATTTCGTTATTCCACCAATGATTTTCTTTTCTCCTCTGGCTATGTATCCGTCTTGGCATTGATGCATCGCATGCTGTTTGTATGGCAGCGACTAAATTATCTGCCATGTCGTTAACTGGTCCGTCTTCAATGGTCTGGTTTTTGAATGATTCAATGAACGCAGCTGCATCTAGTTTGTCGCTACCCCATCCGTTTTGGGTTGATTTTGCATGGGTTGCACGGGGAACACTGCTACGAATAAGCGAAAATATGATTGCTTGGTGGTCACTGTGTGTGTAGTGCTCGCTAACCTCCCACTTTATATCACGGGCCAGTGCATTACTTGCAAATGTGATATCGACAATTGATCCATAACCGGCTCTTCTGAAAATAAAAACATTACCTTCATTTAGAAGGCTCAAATCAAGAAGAGCGAATTATTCAAGAAGTATTCGACCTCGCTCGTTTGTTTTCGGGCAACCCCAGTCAGTTGACCATGCGTTGAAGTCCCCTCCGATAACTACTTGGGTGTGTTGCATTGCGTCTCTTGCAAGGTTATCGACTATTGTCTGGAATTCCATTATTGGTATGTTTGGTGAAATATAGCAGCTGTACACATAAATGCCACCAATTTTTTTCTTAGCGAAGCCCACGCATGGCAGCTTAATTCTTCCTCGACTGCCTTGTTTCCGCAGGCCCATACGGCTGATTTACCTAGCGTATCTTTCTCCCATACGTTTTTATCAAGATCCCTATATTGCTCGCTTATTAGCGCGACATCTATGTTTAGATCGCAGATAGACTGTGTCAGTAGGTCCTGGGCTGCTGCGCAATGGTTTATATTTAATAGTATAAATCTCATTTATATCTGGCACTAAGCGCCTTTTTGAAAACTGGACATCTGTAACTTCCTGCAATATGGTCCAGGACATCGTTGCCGTTTGATCTACACAACATGCAGTTCGGGTCGGATGTGCATTCTTTGGCTATGTGGCCTTCAGATCCACATTTGCGACAGAGGTGTGATCTGGTGGTTCCCGTCTTGCAGGTCTTTGCAATATGACCAAACTCAAGACATTTGAAGCATTGTGTGGGAGTCACTGGTTCCCGAATGCGGCATATGGACCATCCAATCCTAATTTTGTTCATTTCTACGGCCCTACGTGCTATTTCGACTGGAAAGACTAATTTTTGCAGTTTGTGTTCCTCCATAGGATTTCCGAAGACTCTTAACGGCTGTATTGTCTAGATCTGGGATTTCTAGAGCTTTTCCAAAGGCGGTGCATATCTCGGACTTTGTTGTGATATCGTCCATGTCTTTGCATTCCACAACCATCTCTAGTTTGCGTGTCCTCACTTCAACGCGACCCTCTAGGGAATTTTCGATTTTTTCGTTAAATCGCTCTTTTATATTCAGACCGTTTGTCTTCATTTCCAGGATAATTTCACCCTTCTGAGTTCTGCGGACTTTGTTCACCTCATCTCCAAGTTCCTTTAGGTCTGGATCGGTTCTTATTTTCCTGAGAATGTCATGGTATCTGGTCTAACCCTACGTGATCTTATATTCTTCTTCTTCACTGTTGTCCACTCATTTTTGGATTTTACTATGTCGTTATCATCTTTTTTCCGTTCTGCGGCTTTTTCTTCTTGGGGGGGGGGGGTGTCACCACCTCTTTGGAGGTTGGGAGAGGTTTGCGTGGCTCGGTTGCAGTTTTCTCTGATGACACTGTCTTCACCAGTACTCTTTTCATCGCGAGCTTTGTTGTACATGGCTCTTATCGCCCTCACCTGTTCCTTAATGGCATGGTGTACATTATTCCGGCATTTAACATAATCCATGAGATCGACTATCATTTGCCCAAGTACGGTAAATGTATCGCCTTTGGGTTTGGCTACATCTTCTTCTTTACCTGTCAGTGGTGTGATTGCCTCGTTCTCTAAGCCAGCCTTTCTGTTGCCTCCCGTTGGAGGTGTCCTCTTTATTACAGTGCTTCTTGTAAAGGGGCTCTGTTCCTTCTGTTCGTCTTTGCTTGTAACATTATCTGCTACCCTGGCCAAGCTTACCGGGGTAACATTGCAGGCGCTGAATATCGACGGCTGGTAGCCTGCTTGCGCACTACCCAAAGCCGCCGGCACTGGGGGCATTACTCCCTGCACCGTAAATAAATTTGCAACGGAGTTAGTCGCAACACCGATGAGGTATGTAAGGTCTTCATGCACTACTAATTCCACGTGGAAATAAGTTGACACATGTCAAATATCGAGACGTACCTGGCCTCAATATAACAAAAAAGTACCAGAGAACTTCTAAGCCTGAGTAGAAGAAACGTATCAAGAGTGATATTAGTGTAATATTATCGCTTAAGATTAGGTTTTGCATTTTCCCATACTTTTTATTTATCGGGAAACGGGAATTATTTTTCCAAATTACCGGGATCCCGGGACAGCACGGGAAGTCGACAACATACTGTTTGTAAACTAAAAGTTTTTACAACAGACAATGCATTTGAAAAATCATCTCTAATAATAATTATTAATCTAATATTAATTATTAATAAAGCATTAAATATCATGCCTAAATTCTCAGTTCATTTTCCTGTAACTTCGAAAACCTAAATTTATATTTTGATGCAGTAACATTGTCATTCTCAATGCAGCCTTGTCACTTGATTGTATGAATATCTCCAAATATTACTAACTTTATAGTAACCAATAATGGTAAATTATAAATTGTAGATTACCATATTCGAGGAAGATTTCTATCACATAGTTGACACATATCTAATTCTATATAATCTTTGCTAAATTATTTCGCTACTTTCTACATTGTTATATGATAACATGGTGAAAAAATGTGCGAAAAAATAGGTAAACGTTTCTGCTGAATTTCCGCCGGAATCCCGTACAAATTTCCAGGCATACGAGAAATGGAAAATATGCAAATTCCCGAGAATTTTCCCACGGAAAATTTCGGTATGCAAACTCTAGCTGAGATCCTCCTTAACTCTCACTTCCCAGGTTGTGAAGTTGATTCGTCCACCTGACACCAACGCAGACGACATGAGCAACATTTTGGAACAAGCATAGATATCTTTTAGCAGCAACAATAAAGGTCTCACTTTGCCTTTTTGCTAATTTTGGGTTCTGCTGAAGACTTCGGCACAACCTTTGGTCTTGAACCAAAATAAATGACAACACAATATTTTTTTTTTCGATCGATTGTTGTGTATTTCATATATCGGGAAATTCATTGTTAATCACCATATCGCAAAGTATTTGTGTGATCGCTTCACATAGAATTTCTCTTTAAGAATTTCTCTTTAATGTGTACTTTTTGTAGGCCTTCTGACATGCCCGACTGTAAAAGGCCTACAACGGATAATATATCATGGCTTTCGCAGGCCTTATAAATGGCAGACATCACCATATAAGGCATTCCGCATGCCTTCTAAATTCCGCCGCAGCACAGTGGTTGCGGCCATACGACAAATATAAAAAAATCTAAGTTAATATATTGGACCTAAGGAAACAAATAGTCTCTAATGCCCTCAAATTTGACTACGCTGAACGTTTTTTTGTTTTCTAACGGGACTTTTGAAAATAAGCAGCAGAAGTACGTATATGCATTGATGTGGTTATTTGATTGAAAAGAACACGAAAATTAAGTAAAGTTTCAATAGTGAAAATATAAATAAAAAATACTCCAAATTAAGTATACCAAATATGGAAGTGAATGGTATTAACATAATTATTAAATAAATAATACATTTCCTAATTATTGTGTACTTCTTCTAAAATACCAATATTAACCAGCAACCTTTTGGTATTTCTTGGTTGTCTACGTTAAATCTACTACCGATTCCCACGACCGTGTTTTGTTTTTAATCTTGGTACATGTCTCTATATTTCGAAAAATTTTGTTTCAACGCCGACATTTGCCGTGGTTTGTTTAACCAATAATATACTAACTCATTGCCGTGTTTTAGAATTGATTTTTTTGTCTGCTTATGGAAACGTGTGTGTTGTTATGTTAAATGTAAACAAACAATAGTAAGGCTGTTTTTCTTTAGGACTGGATAACTAAGCTGCGATAACAAAAATCTAAATAAAATGTTAAAATTTCACTGTGTGAAAACAAATTTTGAAAAAATAATTTTGTGTTAAAAATGTTGGACTTACACTGGATAATTATAATTATCCAGTGTAAGTCAAAATGATGGTTATCCAGGCTAAGTCCAATAAAGTCAACACAAAATATTTTTTTGTTATCGCAGCTTGTTATCCCGGCTTAAAGAAAAACAGCCCTAGTGTTATTGTTGTTGTCAAATGCGATTATTCTCTGCTTCATTTATTTTTTGCTATAGGTACATCTTATCAATGCATTTTTTCTTGTTTGTATGTTTTTGAAATTTGGTGTTCTAAAAATGTGAAGGATTCTACTGTACTGTAAATTCCTACTGTACGGACGTGCTTCATAATCGCTCGTATTATAACAACCATATACTCTGTTTTACTGCCTCGATTTGCGTGGAAACTGTATACAGCTAATTTACAAGTGTGTCGGCATCGATCTGTGTTTATGCTGATTTGTGTTGTAGCGGTGTATTCCCGAATTTTGCAAAATAAAAATATCATTTTGGTGTGCTAAGAACTCAATAATTTGCTGTGTTGTTGTAAGCAGATGAAATAGGACACATACACATAAATAAACATACATCGTCATCAGCTGTTTTGTTTATCGGTTATCTGTTACCCTGTGAATATCATCCCTAAGCTGCCTGGTTGTTGTCTCGGATAAAAAAATGTTCACCACTGTACTACTCACCACACTTTTAGCAACCCCTGTTGGAAATTGATTGCAAGTTGCAAATTTATAACAATGCCTTGTTCTAAATTAAATTGTAAAATCAACAAATTAGATGAACACATGGTATCTTGTTGGCTATGCAATACATCATACCATGCTAAATGTGTTGAATTGGCTGCTCGAACTGCTGATAACTTAATTGAGGATAAAGGTCTGCGTTGGTGTTGCAAAAAATGCAACCTAACCTAATCTTTAGAACCTAAACACTCTTATGTGGAAGTAATGACTAGCAAAGTTCTATCAGTCATAAAGGAAAAAAAGAAAACTTATCCCGATAAAATTGCCGTCAGTGAATCACAAGCTGATTGCCTACGGTGGGCACCCTAATTAAGTATAAATTTAAGTATAAATTGTACATGAAACGAAAAGAAAATTGAAAATGACAAACCGTCAAAATGAATATTTACTCCCGAATTACGTTTTGTAATAAAACACTCCGCTCTAATTCGAAATTTAAAAACTAATTTGTTGTTCTTTTTTTTACTTAAAATTTGGGTAAACTATTTTATTTTACTCCCCGTAAATTCATGGTCCTTCGAACCGGATTCCGAAGCCGCCTTTCATAAAAATAAAATAATTTACCCAAACCTTTATTTGCAGATCAACTAATTTGTTGTTGTCGGATCCCCACAAATAAAAAGGTTTTTTCTTCATCCCTAAACTATACCCCAACAAAAAACAAGGTAGGTTTTTTTGAAATATTTACTGAGTAAATAGTGCAAGAACACAAAATAAATTAAAAACAAGTAAGAAGGCGTTAAGTATATACCCTCCACCACGGAGTACATTCCATGGTATTACCAGCAGATTAAAGCAATTGTAGCCATTGAAAGTACAAATTTTGAAAAAACGTTTTATTTTTCGTGTCTACGCAGTCAGAGGAATGTATACTCCGAATTTCATGATTCTAGCTGCTGTCATTTGGTAGGTACTATTTTTATCCCCTTTTTCCATTTGAACCCCAAAAAGTACGAATTTTGGAAAGTTCTTTTATTTTACGTGTCTACGCAATCAGAGGAATGTATATATCGAATTTCATTATTCTAGGTGCAGCCGTTAGGTTGGTACTATTTTTATCCCTCTATCCCCATTTAACCCCTTAAAAGTACGAATTTAGAAAAAATTCTTTTATATTATGTGTCTACTCTATTAGACAAAATTTGGCGTGTACATTCCGTACACGCCAAATTTTGTGTTTCTATCTGTTGTCGTTTGATAGGACCATTTTTATCCCTTTTTGTCCCATTTCGCCCCCTACAAATAAAATTCACTCTATGGTGCCCTTTTATGCTATAGAGGGAATGCGCATTGCAAATATCAACTAAATACAAGCTAATATGTTCAAAAAACATGCTGAAATACTCTAAATATTGGGGGTATTTTCAGTCCTTGTGAGGGAAAAATTTTTCCCTTTGGGCCGATTTCGTCCACTTTCAATCCCAACCGATCTACGACCATAAGACACATTTAGGAAAAATTTGAACCTCCTAGCTCATTTCGTTCGGCCGCTATCGTGATTTCAACAGACAGAGAGACGGACAATGCTATATCGTCTTAGAATTTTACCACGACCCAGAATATATATACATTATGGGGTCTCCGATGAATAGTTCAAGGTGTTACAAACGGAATGACAAAGTGAATATACCCCCATCCTGGAGGTGAAGGGTATAAAAAGAAAATAGTGCAGTGCGTTTGGTTAGTCGTTTCTACAACAATAACAAACAAGTTGTTGTTTCGTATTGCTTCCCACTCCTCTAATAAATTCAGTGCATTCGAGTTGATTTCGGTTTTTCGCTTCCCCACTCTTCTCTTCCACATTTCAGTGAAAACGCGGTTTTATTTGTTTGTGACGCGTCGCCGGCCAACGAACATAAAACCATAACAACAATACGCAACATACGCTCATACGTACATACACACGTACATACATACATACATTATTTGCGTCCGTTCATTTAACTATTAGAACTATTAGTCATTATCCCCAGCTAAATAAAAAATAAATAAATAATGTTTGTTCTATTTATATGTTCCGATTACAATTCACCGGTATAGCAGTATATGTAAAGGTTTTAATTTTAATTTGGATAGGGACTACAAAGGGCGCACAGTGGTCAATTTCGCGAGATAGCGGTCAAAACTGTATAACTTTTGGCCGGATTGGTATTTTTTTACGCAATTTGTTTTGTTCAATAGGAGGGACTTTAAGCTTCAATTTGCGTGTTCAAACGTAAAAATCGACTGATAGGAACGTAAGTAATGTGGAGTTAAAAATGCATTTTAATTTTTTGTTGAGTTTCCATGTAAAAGTTGAATATTTTGACATTTTAAATAGGTATATTTTTTATAATTTCTTATTTTCTTCAATCGTATTTTACAAACAATACTTATTTATTATTCCTAAACTTAATTTTGGTCAGAAAATGCCAACTTTTGGCCCCTGACATTTATTTAGTCTCAATATTCACAGGGGCCAAAGGTTGGTTTTTGTGGAAGAAAGCTTATTCTTGTGAGGATTAAACTGAAAAATAACACTGAAATTCCCAACAATATCAATACCATTTGGATATATTATATACAGAACACAACATCGATAAAATTTTAAGTAAACTTTTACTATTGATTTAAAGTGCACATATATTTTATTTAAATGTATTAATAAAAATTTATACTAAAATTAGAAGCAAATTATAATCTTTAAACTAGTGTTAATTAAACAATATTAGTAAAAATTTCTTCCAAATAGCTTTGATTTTCATTTTGCAGTAGTTGTTTAGCTTCTTCATCTAACTCTAATGAGGTTGATTTCCATTTTTGTCGAATACTGGACATATATGGGTCTGATGTGCACAACAAAATATTAATAAGATCTTCATTAGTACAATATCTGGAAATTTTTCTTGTATTGTGCTCGCGAAAGAATCTGTAGTCTTTGTTCCTTTTTTCTTGCGCTTCTTCTGAGAGATCTCCAATTGGAAGCATATTGTGCTGAATTATTTGTTCCCCATGGAACAAAATTTTGTGAACTGTGGTTGGCATATGTCTCCAAGAATATTTTTGGTTATAAAGGGTTGCTGTCTCATTAGCATACTGACCAAATTTTTTTGCATCTATCTTTTTGCTACATGCTATAACTTCTAATATGATTTGGAGTTGTCGTATTAAATCATAATCTACTCCAGTTATAGAAGCTGCAGTTTCTGGATCGGAAAAAAATCTTCTTGCTGTGTTTCCATCATTAGAATTTCCTTCTCCTTGCTTTGGCTGGTCAATAAGCCTGGTCATAAGGCCTATCTCACGGTATTTTTCTTGAATATCTTTTTTTGCTTTTTTTTCCAAATTTTCTTTGTTGTTTCTCACTGTTTCGCCTAACGGGTCAAATTCCAAATCGTATCCCAATTTAAGAATATGCTCCATAAAACGAATTCTAGCATGAAGAGGTGACATTCCAAATTCATATGCTTCATTAAAACTATCGTCTTGTGTTGGTGGTTGGCTCAATTGACTTGATGTTTTTTGGCATATGGTGCAGCTTGACGAAGACTTTGTTTCGGTTAAAGCTTGTGCAACTTTTCCATCGATCATTGTAACTGACATTTTAAAGTTAACTTCGATGCATTGGTCATTAAATTCAAATATCACTGGTTGAAGTTCTTTAATTTCATTTCTTATTTTGCCAACTTCTTCAGTTATGACATCTTTAGTTTCTTTTTTGTAAGCAAACTTTATTGGTCTACAAAATTTTGTTGACGAGGGAATTTCATTCTTCCATACATCTATCTCTGCAGCTCTACTAGTTGACGGCTCTGAACCAATATAAGTTCTGCGGCTTTTTCTTCTGGGGGGGGGGGGGGTCACCACCTCTTTGGAGGTTGGGAGAGGTTTGCGTGGCTCGGTTGCAGTTTTCTCTGATGACACTGTCTTCACCAGTACTCTTTTCATCGCGAGCTTTGTTGTACATGGCTCTTATCGCCCTCACCTGTTCCTTAATGGCATGGTGTACATTATTCCGGCATTTAACATAATCCATGAGATCGACTATCATTTGCCCAAGTACGGTAAATGTATCGCCTTTGGGTTTGGCTACATCTTCTTCTTTACCTGTCAGTGGTGTGATTGCCTCGTTCTCTAAGCCAGCCTTTCTGTTGCCTCCCGTTGGAGGTGTCCTCTTTATTACAGTGCTTCTTGTAAAGGGGCTCTGTTCCTTCTGTTCGTCTTTGCTTGTAACATTATCTGCTACCCTGGCCAAGCTTACCGGGGTAACATTGCAGGCGCTGAATATCGACGGCTGGTAGCCTGCTTGCGCACTACCCAAAGCCGCCGGCACTGGGGGCATTACTCCCTGCACCGTAAATAAATTTGCAACGGAGTTAGTCGCAACACCGATGAGGTATGTAAGGTCTTCATGCACTACTAATTCCACGTGGAAATAAGTTGACACATGTCAAATATCGAGACGTACCTGGCCTCAATATAACAAAAAAGTACCAGAGAACTTCTAAGCCTGAGTAGAAGAAACGTATCAAGAGTGATATTAGTGTAATATTATCGCTTAAGATTAGGTTTTGCATTTTCCCATACTTTTTATTTATCGGGAAACGGGAATTATTTTTCCAAATTACCGGGATCCCGGGACAGCACGGGAAGTCGACAACATACTGTTTGTAAACTAAAAGTTTTTACAACAGACAATGCATTTGAAAAATCATCTCTAATAATAATTATTAATCTAATATTAATTATTAATAAAGCATTAAATATCATGCCTAAATTCTCAGTTCATTTTCCTGTAACTTCGAAAACCTAAATTTATATTTTGATGCAGTAACATTGTCATTCTCAATGCAGCCTTGTCACTTGATTGTATGAATATCTCCAAATATTACTAACTTTATAGTAACCAATAATGGTAAATTATAAATTGTAGATTACCATATTCGAGGAAGATTTCTATCACATAGTTGACACATATCTAATTCTATATAATCTTTGCTAAATTATTTCGCTACTTTCTACATTGTTATATGATAACATGGTGAAAAAATGTGCGAAAAAATAGGTAAACGTTTCTGCTGAATTTCCGCCGGAATCCCGTACAAATTTCCAGGCATACGAGAAATGGAAAATATGCAAATTCCCGAGAATTTTCCCACGGAAAATTTCGGTATGCAAACTCTAGCTGAGATCCTCCTTAACTCTCACTTCCCAGGTTGTGAAGTTGATTCGTCCACCTGACACCAACGCAGACGACATGAGCAACATTTTGGAACAAGCATAGATATCTTTTAGCAGCAACAATAAAGGTCTCACTTTGCCTTTTTGCTAATTTTGGGTTCTGCTGAAGACTTCGGCACAACCTTTGGTCTTGAACCAAAATAAATGACAACACAATATTTTTTTTTCGATCGATCGTTGTGTATTTCATATATCGGGAAATTCATTGTTAATCACCATATCGCAAAGTATTTGTGTGATCGCTTCACATAGAATTTCTCTTTAAGAATTTCTCTTTAATGTGTACTTTTTGTAGGCCTTCTGACATGCCCGACTGTAAAAGGCCTACAACGGATAATATATCATGGCTTTCGCAGGCCTTATAAATGGCAGACATTACCATATAAGGCATTCCGCATGCCTTCTAAATTCCGCCGCAGCACAGTGGTTGCGGCCATACGACAAATATAAAAAAATCTAAGTTAATATATTGGACCTAAGGAAACAAATAGTCTCTAATGCCCTCAAATTTGACTACGCTGAACGTTTTTTTGTTTTCTAACGGGACTTTTGAAAATAAGCAGCAGAAGTACGTATATGCATTGATGTGGTTATTTGATTGAAAAGAACACGAAAATTAAGTAAAGTTTCAATAGTGAAAATATAAATAAAAAATACTCCAAATTAAGTATACCAAATATGGAAGTGAATGGTATTAACATAATTATTAAATAAATAATACATTTCCTAATTATTGTGTACTTCTTCTAAAATACCAATATTAACCAGCAACCTTTTGGTATTTCTTGGTTGTCTACGTTAAATCTACTACCGATTCCCACGACCGTGTTTTGTTTTTAATCTTGGTACATGTCTCTATATTTCGAAAAATTTTGTTTCAACGCCGACATTTGCCGTGGTTTGTTTAACCAATAATATACTAACTCATTGCCGTGTTTTAGAATTGATTTTTTTGTCTGCTTATGGAAACGTGTGTGTTGTTATGTTAAATGTAAACAAACAATAGTAAGGCTGTTTTTCTTTAGGACTGGATAACTAAGCTGCGATAACAAAAATCTAAATAAAATGTTAAAATTTCACTGTGTGAAAACAAATTTTGAAAAAATAATTTTGTGTTAAAAATGTTGGACTTACACTGGATAATTATAATTATCCAGTGTAAGTCAAAATGATGGTTATCCAGGCTAAGTCCAATAAAGTCAACACAAAATATTTTTTTGTTATCGCAGCTTGTTATCCCGGCTTAAAGAAAAACAGCCCTAGTGTTATTGTTGTTGTCAAATGCGATTATTCTCTGCTTCATTTATTTTTTGCTATAGGTACATCTTATCAATGCATTTTTTCTTGTTTGTATGTTTTTGAAATTTGGTGTTCTAAAAATGTGAAGGATTCTACTGTACTGTAAATTCCTACTGTACGGACGTGCTTCATAATCGCTCGTATTATAACAACCATATACTCTGTTTTACTGCCTCGATTTGCGTGGAAACTGTATACAGCTAATTTACAAGTGTGTCGGCATCGATCTGTGTTTATGCTGATTTGTGTTGTAGCGGTGTATTCCCGAATTTTGCAAAATAAAAATATCATTTTGGTGTGCTAAGAACTCAATAATTTGCTGTGTTGTTGTAAGCGGATGAAATAGGACACATACACATAAATAAACATACATCGTCATCAGCTGTTTTGTTTATCGGTTATCTGTTACCCTGTGAATATCATCCCTAAGCTGCCTGGTTGTTGTCTCGGATAAAAAAATGTTCACCACTGTACTACTCACCACACTTTTAGCAACCCCTGTTGGAAATTGATTGCAAGTTGCAAATTTATAACAATGCCTTGTTCTAAATTAAATTGTAAAATCAACAAATTAGATGAACACATGGTATCTTGTTGGCTATGCAATACATCATACCATGCTAAATGTGTTGAATTGGCTGCTCGAACTGCTGATAACTTAATTGAGGATAAAGGTCTGCGTTGGTGTTGCAAAAAATGCAACCTAACCTAATCTTTAGAACCTAAACACTCTTATGTGGAAGTAATGACTAGCAAAGTTCTATCAGTCATAAAGGAAAAAAAGAAAACTTATCCCGATAAAATTGCCGTCAGTGAATCACAAGCTGATTGCCTACGGTGGGCACCCTAATTAAGTATAAATTTAAGTATAAATTGTACATGAAACGAAAAGAAAATTGAAAATGACAAACTGTCAAAATGAATATTTACTCCCGAATTACGTTTTGTAATAAAACACTCCGCTCTAATTCGAAATTTAAAAACTAATTTGTTGTTCTTTTTTTTACTTAAAATTTGGGTAAACTATTTTATTTTACTCCCCGTAAATTCATGGTCCTTCGAACCGGATTCCGAAGCCGCCTTTCATAAAAATAAAATAATTTACCCAAACCTTTATTTGCAGATCAACTAATTTGTTGTTGTCGGATCCCCACAAATAAAAAGGTTTTTTCTTCATCCCTAAACTATACCCCAACAAAAAACAAGGTAGGTTTTTTGAAATATTTACTGAGTAAATAGTGCAAGAACACAAAATAAATTAAAAACAAGTAAGAAGGCGTTAAGTATATACCCTCCACCACGGAGTACATTCCATGGTATTACCAGCAGATTAAAGCAATTGTAGCCATTGAAAGTACAAATTTTGAAAAAACGTTTTATTTTTCGTGTCTACGCAGTCAGAGGAATGTATACTCCGAATTTCATGATTCTAGCTGCTGTCATTTGGCAGGTACTATTTTTATCCCCTTTTTCCATTTGAACCCCAAAAAGTACAATTTTTGGAAAGTTCTTTTATTTTACGTGTCTACGCAATCAGAGGAATGTATATATCGAATTTCATTATTCTAGGTGCAGCCGTTAGGTAGGTACTATTTTTATCCCTCTATCCCCATTTAACCCCTTAAAAGTACGAATTTAGAAAAAATTCTTTTATATTATGTGTCTACTCTATTAGACAAAATTTGGCGTGTACATTCCGTACACGCCAAATTTTGTGTTTCTATCTGTTGTCGTTTGATAGGACCATTTTTATCCCTTTTTGTCCCATTTCGCCCCCTACAAATAAAATTCACTCTATGGTGCCCTTTTATGCTATAGAGGGAATGCGCATTGCAAATATCAACTAAATACAAGCTAATATGTTCAAAAAACATGCTGAAATACTCTAAATATTGGGGGTATTTTCAGTCCTTGTGAGGGAAAAATTTTTCCCTTTGGGCCGATTTCGTCCACTTTCAATCCCAACCGATCTACGACCATAAGACACATTTAGGAAAAATTTGAACCTCCTAGCTCATTTCGTTCGGCCGCTATCGTGATTTCAACAGACAGAGAGACGGACAATGCTATATCGTCTTAGAATTTTACCACGACCCAGAATATATATACATTATGGGGTCTCCGATGAATAGTTCAAGGTGTTACAAACGGAATGACAAAGTGAATATACCCCCATCCTGGAGGTGAAGGGTATAAAAAGAAAATAGTGCAGTGCGTTTGGTTAGTCGTTTCTACAACAATAACAAACAAGTTGTTGTTTCGTATTGCTTCCCACTCCTCTAATAAATTCAGTGCATTCGAGTTGATTTCGGTTTTTCGCTTCCCCACTCTTCTCTTCCACATTTCAGTGAAAAAGCGGTTTTATTTGTTTGTGACGCGTCGCCGGCCAACGAACATAAAACCATAACAACAATACACAACATACGCTCATACGTACATACACACGTACATACATACATACATTATTTGCGTCCGTTCATTTAACTATTAGAACTATTAGTCATTATCCCCAGCTAAATAAAAAATAAATAAATAATGTTTGTTCTATTTATATGTTCCGATTACAATTCACCGGTATAGCAGTTATATGTAAGGGTTTTAATTTTAATTTGGATAGGGACTACAAAGGGCGCACAGTGGTCAATTTCGCGAGATAGCGGTCAAAACTGTATAACTTTTGGCCGGATTGGTATTTTTGTTTTGTTCAATAGGAGGGACTTTAAGCTTCAATTTGCGTGTTCAAACGTAAAAATCGACTGATAGGAACGTAAGTAATGTGGAGTTAAAAATGCATTTTAATTTTTTGTTGAGTTTCCATGTAAAAGTTGAATATTTTGACATTTTAAATAGGTATATTTTTTATAATTTCTTATTTTCTTCAATCGTATTTTACAAACAATACTTATTTATTATTCCTAAACTTAATTTTGGTCAGAAAATGCCAACTTTTGGCCCCTGACATTTATTTAGTCTCAATATTCACAGGGGCCAAAGGTTGGTTTTTGTGGAAGAAAGCTAATTCTTGTGAGGATTAAACTGAAAAATAACACTGAAATTCCCAACAATATCAATACCATTTGGATATATTATATACAGAACACAACATCGATAAAATTTTAAGTAAACTTTTACTATTGATTTAAAGTTCACATATATTTTATTTAAATGTATTAATAAAAATTTATACTAAAATTAGAAGCAAATTATAATCTTTAAACTAGTGTTAATTAAACAATATTAGTAAAAATTTCTTCCAAATAGCTTTGATTTTCATTTTGCAGTAGTTGTTTAGCTTCTTCATCTAACTCTAATGAGGTTGATTTCCATTTTTGTCGAATACTGGACATATATGGGTCTGATGTGCACAACAAAATATTAATAAGATCTTCATTAGTACAATATCTGGAAATTTTTCTTGTATTGTGCTCGCGAAAGAATCTGTAGTCTTTGTTCCTTTTTTCTTGCGCTTCTTCTGAGAGATCTCCAATTGGAAGCATATTGTGCTGAATTATTTGTTCCCCATGGAACAAAATTTTGTGAACTGTGGTTGGCATATGTCTCCAAGAATATTTTTGGTTATAAAGGGTTGCTGTCTCATTAGCATACTGACCAAATTTTTTTGCATCTATCTTTTTGCTACATGCTATAACTTCTAATATGATTTGGAGTCGTCGTATTAAATCATAATCTACTCCAGTTATAGAAGCTGCAGTTTCTGGATCGGAAAAAAATCTTCTTGCTGTGTTTCCATCATTAGAATTTCCTTCTCCTTGCTTTGGCTGGTCAATAAGCCTGGTCATAAGGCCTATCTCACGGTATTTTTCTTGAATATCTTTTTTTTGCTTTTTTTTTTCCAAATTTTCTTTGTTGTTTCTCACTGTTTCGCCTAACGGGTCAAATTCCAAATCGTATCCCAATTTAAGAATATGCTCCATAAAACGAATTCTAGCATGAAGAGGTGACATTCCAAATTCATATGCTTCATTAAAACTATCGTCTTGTGTTGGTGGTTGGCTCAATTGACTTGATGTTTTTTGGCATATGGTGCAGCTTGACGAAGACTTTGTTTCGGTTAAAGCTTGTGCAACTTTTCCATCGATCATTGTAACTGACATTTTAAAGTTAACTTCGATGCATTGGTCATTAAATTCAAATATCACTGGTTGAAGTTCTTTAATTTCATTTCTTATTTTGCCAACTTCTTCAGTTATGACATCTTTAGATTCTTTTTTGTAAGCAAACTTTATTGGTCTACAAAATTTTGTTGACGAGGGAATTTCATTCTTCCATACATCTATCTCTGCAGCTCTACTAGTTGACGGCTCTGAACCAATATAAGTTTTTGTTAAACGTAATGGAACGAAAGAAATCGTGAATAAATTGGCATCTGATGAATTTTCCGCATTACATTGTTTGTATTGTTTCTGGCCAGAGGACCCATCACATCCCCATTTAGAAATTAAAGTCATGCTGCAATTTTTAAACTTCTTTAAATAGTCAGCATCAAATGTCTTTAATAATAGTTCTGAGGTGTGTTCAAGAAGATCCTGCAATTTTATTTCTGCTGAACTTGAAGTTACACTAATAGCAATTGGTGAAGGTAAGCAATCTTTTTTGGCAGAAACTAAATCTCGATATGATGGAAAAATTCCAAAATTTTTTTCATTGGTTCGCTTCCGCAATTCTGTATATTGGTTTTTAGTCATTTTCAAATAAAAAAAGTGCAAATGCTTCTTCTGGAGTAAATTTATTTTCTTCAGTTGGTGTCGGCATACTTTCTAAAATCCTTTTTGTGCGTCTGGGGCTTGCTTCCACTATTTTTTCAATGATAGCAATTTTACTCTTTTTAGTTTTCGATGGTTGAATTTGATGCAGAAATGAATCCTTTATGATGCTACAAGAAACTTCTTCATTGATATGTTTAAGCTTGCGTCTTCGTGATCTTTCACTACATGGCTTTTCAAAAATAAGTTTATTTCTTAGCCATTCTTGGTTGCGTGAGTAAAACAATTTCTTGTTTCTGGAACATTGATTGTACCGTTTTCTTAAAGTATTTAAAAAGTTTTTTATTTATAACTTATGAATTTTAATTTCTTGTTTGTCGGATATTTTGAAGAATGGATTATTCATTATATGTAAAATAATGTCGTTTTCATCTTTCCGTTCAAAATATATATCAGATAGAACACTATAAACTGTTTAAACAATAATGAATAATAATTTGGATGATATGTACGTCAATCGTTTCGTTTGTTTTCGTGGACTGGATAGCACTAAGTTGTGACAGTGCTGTTGTCTCTTTCATTTTTGTGATGTCCATTTTATGTTCTTTCATTCTCGTTTCTAATGTTCTCTTCGTTGTGTTCTGTCGTTAATGTTGGTAAAAATTGAATTTAATGTTCTATTTGGTTTGTAAGCAAAGCGAATGTTGTCAGATTCTATTGTCATTTTTGTCAAAATTTTGATACACCCTTCTATGTGGACTAGGTCCAAATATGGGCCAAATTCTCCTAATTTCAACAGAATTATTTTTTGGGTCAATAAGAACTCTTGTACAAAATTTCATCAAAATATATGCATAATAGCCACTTTCACATACAAATAACTTCTCAAAAAATATGACGTGCATTTGTACCGAATATCTTACCTTGGGTCAGAAAAATTGCTGTAGCTCAAAAAGTGCAGTCCCGATGCATGGACATGTATATATAGGAATGTAGGGGAGGGTTAGGACTACAAAATAGTAAATTTGTGTTTTGACTCAGCTTGACTCACAGGAGTTGTGCTCTATGAAGTAGGAAATTTCCGATAAATTAGACCTTTTTTAAAAAAATATTTAAATTGTTCTGAAAACAGTAGAGCTTCAATTTTTTCTACCAGTGATAGGAAATAAGTTAAGTTACAACACAAAATTTATTTCGTCCAAAAATCTTGGAAAACAAAAAAGTTATGATCATTTCAACTTTAAAAATTAACTAAAAATATCATAATTACTAAATTCTGAAAAAGCCCATTTTGGACCACCCTGTTCTCAGTGAAATAGTTAAAATAGAGTTCTAATTTTTTGGCACCCGAGGTTTACTACTGTCTACTTTCATATGAGTCTAATAACTTTAAAATCGGAGAACAAAAACCAAAAGGAGTTTTGGCCGCTATCTCAAAATAATGACCACAGTGGGGCGTGCCAAAAGCAAAAATATTTTGTAGGTTTGGAGTGATTATAAAAACATTTTAAAATCTCGAATTGCAACTAATTTCGATCATACGTCTGGAAGTTATATCAGTATTATTTTGGCCAAAGCTTGTGTATATTTTCGTGGAAAGGGTGTGACAATATCGCCCATTTCTGTTATGTGAAAATATTGCTAAATATAATATTTAGGTTTAATTTTACGTATGTACGGGTCGTTTATTTTGGAATATCGACTATACATGTGGGGGTAACATAAGATGTATATCAATTTCCCACATCTCCGAATTTAAACTAAGTCTGGGAAAAAATACTTAGCGACAATGTGAAAAAATAATTTTTATTTTGAGCAAAAAAATAAATTTCTATTAACGGTTTTGTTATTGCAGCCTGTTATCCCGGCTTAAAGAAAAACAGCCCTAAAATCATTTTCTGTGAGATTGAGTGAGTGACAACATGTACAGTACCGAGTGCATGTTTACCACATTTGCCATTTTTAGCTAATAAAAACCGTATCCTTAGCCAAAATATTATAAAATTTTCAGCATATGTTATTTATTGTCAAATAAAAACTTATATTAAAAAACTATATTTTTATCATTTGAATACAGGTAGGTGAAATAGATTGATGACTGGATGCACTCAGTTTTGCACTCTATTCTTAATACATTTGAAACCAGATTTTTAGTATTTAGTCCATAGTCCTTTGTTTTTAATTACGCTTCTCACTCTTCTGGGCATACTTTCCACTAAGTTTTCGATACTTTCTCTTTAATATTTTTGGGGCTTGCTGGTCTAATTCCAGTCGCCTTTTGACCACAGCCCATAAATTTTCGATGGGGTTGAGGTCGGGGCTTTGTGTTGGCCACTCTAGGAGTTGCAATTTTTGTTCCGATAAGCATTTTGACTATTTTGGAAGTGTGTTTTGGATCGCCGTCTTGCTGAAACACAACTTTTTCGTCAGGGTAAGCACTCAGGTCTACATAATATGGCAAATTTGTTTCCAAAATATGAAGGTAGTCTTCTTTTTTCATGATGCCCTCAATTTTTACAAGCGGCCAAGTGTGCCACCAAGTATATCATCCCCATACCATGTTAGGGATGGTTTACATTTTACGATCGTACGTCAAACGCATACGCATACGCCACACACAACATTAATTAGGTGTCAATGATATCACTGATCAGCGATCGTATAATATACATTGGCATTTTTTCTAATCGTTTTTGTGTTAGCACAGGAAATGTAAGAAAATTATCTTACAAGAAAAGTGACGAATTGCACAATGCAATAAAGTTGCATTCTGTTCGTTACGAACGGCAAATTAACCAGACAGATACAAGATTCAGTGATAGTGTGTTGTTTTTTAGTGAACAAGGATAGCGCCAATATTTCATTCTTTTTTTCAACATCTACCTGCTAGTAGTACAAGAACATATCTTGGCATTATAACTAACAGCCTGCTATCAGTGTCAAATTGGCCGCAGTGTAACACATCTTTCTTTGGCATAGCCTTGAATGCCAACGTGACACAAATTACCTAGCAGCCTAGCGGTGAAGCCGCGAACATCAACGCCATCGTTAGCAACAAGAACAGTGCGAATGAATTATTTGCAACACAAGTGTTAATAAAGTTAACACAATTCAATATCGACGTAGAGATTCGTAATCGTCTGACGCCCCATCAAAGCACGATGATTAAATAGGAAGAAGAAGATAAGTTAAATGAAGTTGTGGTAGTGCAGTAAATGTCATACATTTATATTTATGTTCATATGTATGTAGCGTAGTGTGTATTATATGTAATACAATATTGTAAATATAATTTAGTATTACATAATATATATTATATTATATATTATTACATACAGTAATTATAATACTACATATATTTTCACTGAGAGTGAAAAGACTCAATGTGAATTTTTAAACAAAATTTAAATGACTATTTTGTGAAATATCGCGAAGTTTACCCCACATAGACCAAATCCAACCTATATGGGCAAACCTTTTTACACCGACAGGCCAATTTAGACATTGCACAGACCTTTACTTAATAGTCGAGCTCGATTACCTAGGTAGTGGTCCCTCTTCAAAATTATTGGAAGTATTTACATATATTTTTCACTGAACCAACACTCAGGGGATGACCCCTATAAATGCAGTGAATTGCGTTGGCGGAAGGAAGATTAGGTATTGGAAAGAGGAAAGAAGGAGTAGTGTCTGTTGACATTTGTTTTGAAACTCTGATTTTTTATTTGGAGGGAAAGGTATTTGCCGGAAGTCGATTCCACATACGGATAGTATGGGCGAAGAACGAATTTATTTTTTAATTTGTAGTGCGGCCGGTTGTCCAATCGACAACAAATGGGTGCGCATTCCTGGAGAGTCGCGTATCTCTACCGAACGTTCTCACGAGCGGTATAAGATCGCGAATCTCCGAAAAACAAACACCATGAAAGTATCGATAGAACAATGACACACAACCAACATTACGACGGTGTTCAAGGGAGACAATATAATTGGATATCCTACCGTCGCCTATCAACACCATCGTCCTCCTCTGGACACGGTCAAGTAGCTCCAGTGATGAAGCTGGAGCACCCGACCATATATGGGAGTTGTATTCCATCTTTGGTTTGATGTAGGTAGTGTAGATATTGAGAAGATCAGAGGGTGTGAAATATTTATTACATCTTTTTAAAAAGCCTAAACATTTGCAGGCATCTTTCGACACATCAAATAAATGTTTTGTCTAACGAACATCACGTTGTATTTTCATGTCAAGAACATCGAGAGCATCTGATTGCTCAATATCTACACTGTTCATTGAAATCGACGACAACAAGGAGCACTGGGTCTTACGTGCATTAAAATCAACTCTATTCTCTCGACCCCATTCAGAAATGGCCAGCAAATCCTGGCTAAGTGACTCATCCATCAATCGCCTTTTATCCTCAATTTCTTGACGACTTGGTCTATGATCGAATGAGTATGAATGATAGAGGTTGCTGTCATCCGCGAATATATAGTATATTGGATTCAAAGTCCGATCCAAGAGGTCGTCGATGAAAATAAGAAAAAGGGAGGGGGAAAGGACAGAGCCCTGTGGCACTCCTGCGGTTAACCTATGCTCATCGGATGAGAACCCATCTACAACAACACGTATAGTGCGATCTCTGAGGAAGCTCGATATAAATCGAGAGAAGTCACTTGATATGAGTGCGCCGTGCTAAACTCTATCAAAGGATATCGAGAGCAACGACCTTACTCTCACCAAGCTGGTGAATAGATCGATTCCACTTATTGATTCAATCCACGATATTTATACAATCATGCCACCAGTGGGCTAAAATATAACCTAATTAAAATTATAAAAACTTAAGTTCATATTGTAATGAAATATAAGTTTATGTAATTCATTAATTCCTTTTTTGTCATAAAAAGAATTAATAGTTTAACTAAGGCTAAGTATACCTAAGTATATAAATGTTTATACCTATAAGAAATATCCATTTAAATCTTAGCTTCATTAAATGATATTGTTTGATATTGAAAATATGAATTGCTAAATCTTTTCAATTTTGAGGAATGTTGAGTAAACGTTAGCTTAAGTGTTGGAAGGTAGTCATAGTAGGGACAGGGTAAAATGTAGATACTACTCTGTCAAATGCGTAAGGGTGGAAAAATGTACCTTGTTATGACGTAACATCATGTCATACCACATTTCGTTTAGTTTGGTAGTGATTAGTGATCCCAAATAAATGATAATTTTTTGGAATATAATTTATCTTCAACTCTATTTTTTATATAAACTTTTGGTTTCCGTGGCATGGAATGTTTATTTAATATGTTTATGCGCTGAAAATACGGACTAAGAACTTACCAAGCTGACAGAGCTAGCCAGCCAGGGTTATTTTGTTTTACCATGCCAAACTGACGCAAGTATTTTCTTTTGAGATTTCGACCTTTTTATTCATGCTTTATGTATTCAGCAAGTAGCCGGCGCGTAACAACCATTAAGCTTCCTCCTATTTTATTTGGGAGTTCATGGATATGCAACGCGGAATACACAGCCTCTTGCATATCAACCGTCAACCTCACCTTCGCGTGGCTTCTCCTGTTTCCACAGACGAGGCTCTGGCGTCCGAAGAAACGGCGGGATAACCGTCCTCTAATACCCTGTACTGGCGAAAATGGCCGTACGATTCAAGGCACTAGGCAAGATTGGTCACTGTGTCACTATAAACATCCCGAAACCCTTAGGATAGTAGCCCTATCACCAATCTAGGTTGCCTTAGACCAATCACCTACTGCAGCCGAAGGACAATGATTACTAACAATGTACAAAGAAGAAGAAATAACCGAACAGGCATAATGATGACGATCCCAGCACGCCCCGGATAAGATTTGCCACATGGAACGTCAATTCGCTTAACAAGTTGGCAAACTCGCCCAACAAGCTACAGAAGCCAATCGTCTTAATCTGGCCATCGTTTGAATCAGTGAAATGCGCTGGAACGGTAGTGGTGATTTCATCAACACACAAGACGACCGTATAATATATTCAGGTATGAAAAACGAGGACGATCCACACATATATGCCGTAGGGATTTTCCTAAATAGAAAGATGCGCAACGCTCTCATCAGTTGGGCCCCAGTTTCCGAACGAATAATAACTGCTCGACTAAATGCAAACAATGGGAAAATTTCCATTTTACAATGCTATGGCCCTACAAATGTGAGTGAATTGAAACGAAAGAAAAATTCTACGACGATCTAAATAACACCCTCAACAACATTCCAAGAAATGATATAATGATCGTCATGAGAGATACGAATGCCCGCATAGGCAGTACCAATGAGGGTTTTGAAAATATAATGGGAAAACACAGCCTTGGAAACTGCACTGAAAACGGAGAGCTTTTCCTAGAAACGTGTGCGAAATTTGACCTTGCAATTGGAGGGTCTTATTTTCCACACAAACCACATCATAAACTCACATGGAGGTCACGGGATACCCGCTCAATTATTGAAAGTCAAATCGACCATATATGCATAGGGAAGAAATGGTTGCCATGCATTCAAGATGTTCGAGTCCGCCGCTGCGCACATATATCTTCAGACCAAATTTCGCTGTCAAAATATTGGAGAAAAAGTCCCACACAAAATCTAGCACACCTAGCTCCACCAATACAAATGAACAATGGAAATACATCAAGGGTATTTTAAATGACACCGCCGAAGAGATCGTCGGAACCACTAGAAGGGTAAACCAAGAATGGCTTATTCCCGCATTCTCGAAACTAATTGAAGAAAGACGCCTAGCTAAACAACAACTTTTAAGCAACTCGGATCCATTCATGAGATCCGAACTAGAGAAAACCTATAAACGTATGGATAAGAATGTGAAGAAACAAGCGAGAAATGATAAAATAACATTTAGAGCAAACCTGCCAACAGAAGCGGAAGATGCTTGCAGACGCGAAGATATGAATACAGTTTTCGACGTAATACGAAAACTTTCTAACAAGAAATACAATAATAGTCAACCAGTAAAAGACAAAAATGGACGAGAAAGCCTTCGACACAATCGACCGAAATGCCATGTGGTCCGCCTTACTAAGTAAAGGAGTACCAGCGAAAATAGTCAACTTAGTAAGAGAGCAATACAAAAATGCCAGAGCATGAGTGGTACACTGCGGACATACGAGCGAGCCTTTCGAAACCCTAACAGGAGTTTAACAAGGATGTCTACTATCAACTCTAATTTTCGTAGTTACGCTCGACACAATACTGATAGAGATAGCGAGAAAAGGGACATTCCATGGAGAGTAAACCAACACCTTGAAGACTTGGACTATGCGGACGACATAGTGCTAATCTCAAATAAGGCGGAACATATGCAAGAAAAAATTAATAAACTAGTAGCAATTGCAACACGAAAAGGTCTCCAAATCATCATTGCAAAAACTAAATCATGCGTCATCAAAGGCAACCAAATCCCAACCTTCACCATCAGCAATAGACCCATCAAAAACGTTTCAAGCATTTGCTATCTTGGGAGTATCATAATATCAGATGGAGGCGCAGATAGCGACGTAGATAGCAGAATTCAAAACGCCTGGGTTGCCTACATAAACCTACGAAACGTATGGAATTCAAATGAACTATCCCCGATGACAAAAATTTCCGTCTATAACGCATGCGTAAAATCTGTACTGCTTTGTGGTTCCGAAACATGGTTGGTGAATTCAATAATCAAACGCAAACTACAAAGTTTCACAAACAGGTGCTTGCGAAATATATTAAAAATTTGGTGGCCAAGAATAATCACAAACGAGGAAATATTGGCATTAACAAACCAAGACGACATCAACACCCAAATAAAGAGGCGCAAACTAAATTGGCTGGGACACTCCCTTCGAAAACCATACGATGAAATATGCCATGCTTCACTCGAATGGAATCCGCAAGGCAGAAGAAGTCGTGGTAGACCTAAAACCACTTGGAGAACAATTCTAAGCGAAACCGGCAAATCTTTCAACGAATTACTATGCTTAGCATTAGATAGACAGCAATGGAGATTCTTTGTAAACAATCTATGTTCCTGATGGAATTTGATAATAAATAAATAATATATTTTATTTTTCGTGAAGAATAACCCTTTTAGACATTGTTACAATACAATTTCAAAAATATACAAACCGATGACGTATGTTCCTGGCTTCTCGGAAAGATTCAAAAACTCCAACATTTATAATAAGGACAACATACAATTAGCGTTAAAGAGCAACAACACAATTAACACAGGACAAAATCAAAAATAAATAAAGAAGAAAAATCGAAAGTAGTTTATAAGATAAAATGTAATGGTGACAAGTCCAACGTATGCCAGAAGGTATACGTTGGTACTACAAAGATGAAACTAAAAACTCGACTTTCTGCACACAAATCTGATCAAAAAGCGATTGACAAACCACTGGAACAAAAGACAGCACTGACAGCCCATTGTACCTTGACGGGGCATAAGCCAAACTTCAACGACGTAGACATTTTGACGCAAGAAAATAATTATCGCAGAAGATATACGCTTGAAATGTTACATATTATAAATGTCCCTACGACCAGAGAATGAACTACAAGACTGACACTATGCACAAATATATCGATACTATTGTTTACAAATATGGACGAAAACAATAGCTATAGTTGAGAAAGTACATCGAAACGAAAGAGTTCATTGGTTTTGCTAAAATGTAATTATTGTGATAATTTTAATTTTGTCTTTTTGTATAATTTATTTTGTTTGTATTTTAAGTGAATATCCCTGAGGATGATCGTCGATGACTATCGAAATATCGGAAAAGAATAAATAAATAAAACAATTTAGAAAAACTAAACATCAGTTTTTTGATTTGTTCATGACCTCAAGCCAGACTATCCGGGAAAAAAATTATTCAAAATCTTCTATAAAAATTTAGTTACACTTACTTTATTTGTTAAAACGCCCGTTTTAATCGCCAAAATCGGGCTGTGTTTAAACGACTCCAATAGCTGAACTGATAAACAAATTATGAGGAAAAAACCAACTGGTCATGCGCAAACTAATTTATAGAGAATTGGAGTTTGTGAACGCAGTTCTTTTAATAATTTTGCGTAACATCCTTCCTCATTTCAGCTTTCTCCCCTTACAAAACTATCAAACTAGCAAATAATTTTTGTTTTTGATAATTTGAACAAATATTTTTTGAGCCAAATATTTATTCAAATGTAAACACACGTCAAACATGTTTTCCCACATTTCGCTATTTGACGTCTGTTTGACCAAAACACACAAAATCAACCCGATTTTGCAGAAGTGCAGTAATATTACAGGAAAATTTGAAAATTTTTAAATATAGCCAAACCAAAACAAAAAATAATTTTATAATTTTTATAATTTTTTTATATTTATAAATATAAAAATTTATTTATTTTAAATCACGCTTATATATATATACATAACGAAATAATACTTCAAGTCAGTTCGAAGAGTATGTAAAAGGCAGTAATCTTCAAAAAATTGGGGTATAGTGGGTGCATTTTCAGCTAAAGTCGTTTGGTTGGCTATATTTCTATTCTATTTTAATTCGAGTACAAATCCATTATATCTTACGTACACAGTGAAAAATAACCTAACTTCATGATTCGAGACAGAACATGCTCGTTACCAGTTTTTTCATTATTCTAGCTGCAGCCGTTTGTTTGGTACAATTTGTATCTCTCTATTTCCTTTTTTCCCCCTTAAAAGTACGAATTTGGAAAAATACTATATTATTATTTATATTATATTATATATCTATTCAATTAGCAGAATGTACACACCCAGTTTCGTGTCGTTATATAGAGGGTGGTTAAATTGTAAGGGCCGATGTTGAATGTGAACCACACCTAAACGTCATTTTTTTTCTTCATTTGATTTGATATTTATTAATTTCAGACTAACTCAATTTGAACCATGTAAAGATACACAATCGAGCAACGCGTTAAAGTTATTCAGGCTTATTATGAAAATGGGCGTTCAAATCAAAGTGCATATCGTGCATTTCGTGAGCCGTCCACCTCAACTCGTCATCGTGCCCAACAACTGCACATCTCACACTCGTCGTTGATGAACATTATACATAAAGACTTGCATTTACAAGCAACAACAAGGTGCAAATTTTGGGCGTATGATAATCCAATCACTCTTGGATTATCATACGCCCAAATGCGGCAATTCTGCTTATTGACGAATACATTGAGGTGAAAATGTACTGAAGATGATTTTCTTCGAAAATTGATCATCCGCTGTTGTCATTTCTTGCCACCATGCTGACCATTGACGACGTTCGGAATGGTCAAGAGGCTTTAGTTCTTGAGCCAATTGCACCTTGTTGTTGCATGTATTTAAATGCAAGTCGTTATGTATAATGTTCATCAACGACGAGTGTGAGATGTGCCGTTGTTGGGCACGACGACGAGTTGAGGTGGACGGCTCTTCAGCCGCACTATCCCGAACAACAGCAATATTTTCTGCAGTATGAGCATGCACCGGTGTTTTCACATCTCCTACAGACCCGGTTTGCTCAAATTTTTGCACGATTTTTCCGATTGTACGCACCTTTGGACGATTAAATTGACCGAAAAAATCACGAAATGCACGATATGCACTTTGATTTGAACGCCCATTTTCATAATAAGCCTGAATAACTTTAACGCGTTGCTCGATTGTGTATCTTTCCATGGTTCAAATTGAGTTAGTCTGAAATTAATAAATATCAAATCAAATGAAGAAAAAAAAATGACGTTTAGGTGTGGTTCACATTCAACATCGGCCCTTACAATTTAACCACCCTCTATATAACGACACGAAACTGGGTGTGTACATTCTGCAAATTGAATAGATACATAATATAATATAAATAATAATATAGTATTATTCCAAATTCGTACTTTTAAGGGGGAAAAATGGAAATAGAGAGATACAAATTGTACCAAACAAACGGCTGCAGCTAGAATAATGAAAAAACTGGTAACGAGCATGTTCTGTCTCGAATCATGAAGTTAGGTTATTTTTCACTGTGTACGTAAGATATAATGGATTTGTACTCGAATTAAAATAGAATAGAAATATAGCCAACCAAACGACTTTAGCTGAAAATGCACCCACTATACCCCAATTTTTTGAAGATTACTGCCTTTTACATACTCTTCGAACTGACTTGAAGTATTATTTCGTTATGTATATAAGCGTGATTTAAAATAAATAAATTTTTATATTTATAAATATAAAAAAATTATAAAATTATTTTTTGTTTTGGTTTGGCTATATTTAAAAAAATTCAAATTTTCCTGTAATATTACTGCACTTCTGCAAAATCGGGTTGATTTTGTGTGTTTTGGTCAAACAGACGTCAAATAGCGAAATGTGGGAAAACATGTTTGACGTGTGTTTACATTTGAATAAATATTTGGCTCAAAAAAATATTTGTTTAAACTATCAAAAACAAAAATTATTTGCTAGTTTGATAGTTTTGTAAGGGGAGAAAGCTGAAATGAGGAAGGATGTTACGCAAAATTATTAAAAGAACTGCGTTCACAAACTCCAATTCTCTATAAATTAGTTTGCGCATGACCAGTTGGTTTTTTCCTCATAATTTGTTTATCAGTTCAGCTATTGGAGTCGTTTAAACACAGCCCGATTTTGGCGATTAAAACGGGCGTTTTAACAAATAAAGTAAGTGTAACTAAATTTTTATAGAAGATTTTGAATAATTTTTTCCCGGATAGTCTGGCTTGAGCTCATGAACAAATCAAAAAACTGATGTTTAGTTTTTCTAAATTGTTTTATTTATTTATTCTTTTCCGATATTTCGATAATCATCGACGATCATCCTCAGGGATATTCACTTAAAATACAAACAAAATAAATTATACAAAAAGACAAAATTAAAATTATCACAATAATTACATTTTAGCAAAACCAATGAACTCTTTCGTTTCGATGTACTTTCTCAACTATAGCTATTGTTTTCGTCCATATTTGTAAACAATAGTATCGATATATTTGTGCATAGTGTCAGTCTTGTAGTTCATTCTCTGGTCGTAGTGACATTTATAATATGTAACATTTCAAGCGTATATCTTCTGCGATAATTATTTTCTTGCGTCAAAATGTCTACGTCGTTGAAGTTTGGCTTATGCCCCGTCAAGGTACAATGGGCTGTCAGTGCTGTCTTTTGTTCCAGTGGTTTGTCAATCGCTTTTTGATCAGATTTGTGTGCAGAAAGTCGAGTTTTTAGTTTCATCTTTGTAGTACCAACGTATACCTTCTGGCATACGTTGGAATTGTCACCATTACATTTTATCTTATAAACTACTTTCGATTTTTCTTCTTTATTTATTATTGATTTTGTCCTGCTAAAATGGTCATTAATTGTGTTGTTGCTCTTTAACGCTAATTGTATGTTGTCCTTATTATAAATGTTGGAGTTTTTGAATCTTTCCGAGAAGCCAGGAACATACGTCATCGGTTTGTATATTTTTGAAATTGCACGAAAAATAAAATATATTATTTATTTATTATCAAATTCCATCAGGAACATAGATTGTTTACAAAGAATCGCCATTGCTGTCTATCTAATGCTAAGCATCGTAATTCGTTGAAATATTTGCCGGTTTCGCTTAGAATTGTTCTCCAAGTGGTTTTAGGTCTACCACGACTTCTTCTGCCTTGCGGATTCCATTCGAGTGAAGCATGGCATATTTCATCGTATGGTTTTCGAAGGGAGTGTCCCAGCCAATTTAGTTTGCGCCTCTTTATTTGGGTGTTGAGTCGTCTTGGTTTGTTAATGCCAATATTTCCTCGTTTGTGATTATTCTTGGCCACCAAATTTTTAATATATTTCGCAAGCACCTGTTTGTGAAACTTTGTAGTTTGCGTTTGATTATTGAATTCACCAACCATGTTTCGGAACCATAAAGCAGTACAGATTTTACGCATGCGTTGTAGACGGAAATTTTTGTCATCGGGGATAGTTCATTTGAATTCCATACGTTTCGTAGGTTTATGTAGGCAACCCAGGCGTTTTGAATTCTGCTATCTACGTCGCTATCTGCGCCTCCATCTGATATTATGATACTCCCAAGATAGCAAATGCTTGAAACGTTTTTGATGGGTCTATTGCTGATGGTGAAGGATGGGATTTGGTTGCCTTTGATGACGCATGATTTAGTTTTTGCTATGATGATTTGGAGACCTTTTCGTGTTGCAATTGCTACTAGTTTATTAATTTTTTCTTGCATATGTTCCGCCTTATTTGAGATTAACACTATGTCGTCCGCAAAGTCCAAGTCTTCAAGGTGTTGGTTTACTCTCCATGGAATGTCCCTTTTCTCGCTATCTCTATCAGTATTGTGTCGAGCGTAACTACGAAAATTAGAGTTGATAGTAGACATCCTTGTTAAACTCCTGTTAGGGTTTCGAAAGGCTCGCTCGTATGTCCGCAGTGTACCACTCATGCTCTGGCATTTTTGTATTGCTCTCTTACTAAGTTGACTATTTTCGCTGGTACTCCTTAAGCCTCTTGACCATTCCGAACGTCGTCAATGGTCAGCATAGTGGCAAGAAATGACAACAGCGGATGATCAATTTTCGAAGAAAATCATCTTATGCTTATATACTCTAATTTTAGGGATTATTATGGTCCTTGTGGCGGAAAAATTGTTCCCTTTGGACCGATTTCGCCCAGTTGCAATTCCAACCGGTCTACGACTATGGCTACGACCTAGCTGCTTTCGTTTAGATGCTAGAGAGCTTTCAACAGACGGGTGGACATGGCTAGATCGTCAAGAATATATATACTTTATAGGGTCTCTTGTCGACATTTCAGGTGTTACAAACGGAATGACAGGAAGTGGATAAACATTAATAGCGGTACATATATGTACGTGCTTTTTAAGAGATATGCTATAATACCGGATAATCAAGGTTTTATTGTTGAACAAAGTGATAATGGTGTTTACACCGAATATACTGTTTGAAATATTAGAGGAAAACGGAACCATCGTAGAAGGGGGTTTCCTCTGTATACATGTTAACTTACTAAATTTTTAATAATGACATTTTATTAAATTTATTTTTTTATTACATTTTTAATCATATGACAATGAATAATGCCGAATCTTATATACCCTCCACCACGGAGTGCATTCCACAGTATTTGCGGCATGTTGTTGACTGTCAACTTTTCATGTAAGTGCACTAATATATAAGGCAAATTGTGATGATTCATTATGTCTAATCTGCTCCCACAAGTTCCTGCAATTCAGCTATTTCACCGTACATTTTGGTCCAATTCGAATCGGATAAACGGCATTTGCGATAGACACTCTCTGAGAATCCAGATCCTTCAAGTTGACACTATTAAGCAGGTACGTTTATATTCTGCTTTGTTCGTCCATTTAATACGTTTGATAGTGTCAAGTTCCTAATACTCGTAATACGGAAGATTTTTCTATTGTGTACATTTTTGCTTTTCCAACACGTGTGATAAATATAATACTATAATATTAAATATAAAAAATAATTAAACCTACTGCGTAAAAAATACCCCTAAAAGTGTAAAAATTATACCCAAAGACACAATTTAAATATAATTTTCACATGCGCGAAAAAATGGGGCATATACAGTGAAAATGCCGAAAATTTTTGTGCAACAGATATGTGCAGTAAGCGTCCAACACGCCAACGATATCATCAACAAGAGAGACTCATCTAGGAGACGGGGTCTCAGTGAAAATAGCCTGCTTATAACTAAAATAATAAAGGCATGGTAATTCTCGGAGGAAGCTGTTAAAGTAAAGCGTGGGTTTTATGGTTTTAGCAAATTATGGTCGGCATCAACTTCCTATTTATTACTTTAATGCGTGTGTGCTATACTACACTTACATGTGATAAATATTATATGTTACTGTTGCTGAAATCAGAGAGTACGTATGTACGAAAGTGTGTCTCACTGAAAGAGGAGCGACACTTCATTTAAACGTGATAACTATTGTTCCTTCTTTTGTTCTTGAAAAAAATACAGTCTCTCTTCAAAGACAAACAAATATTCCAGTCAAACTGAAGTCAATGACCGATATATTTTTTTCGGTCTGAACGTCCATCGATCATATGGTTTACTTTCCAGTGCTTAGATCCAACATAGTGACATTTATGTACATCGGTGTATGCTGTGTGTTTACATCTTTTTGTTTGAATAGAGATTTCTGTTGAATATTTCTATGTTTCAAGATATTGTTTCGAACAGCAGATACTTAGGTACATTAGGATGAATCATAATCCTTTTTTAATTAATTTCGTCTTTGTGTATTCCGGTTTTACTCTATTGTTTCCGATATAAACTTTCTGATTGATTTTTCAGGATTTGACATTATTTCGGTATTACTTGTTTACGTTTACATTTACATAGATATACCTACATATCATGTAGATTGGCAATTATCCATTTTTCTATTTTCGGTGATCCTTGCGAAATTGTCGTTCAAATAAAAAACAAGTAAGGAAAGGCTAAAGTCGGGCGGGGCCGACTATATAATACCCTACACCACTCCCTGCGTATGTACCTCGCTTTGATTACTAAACCCATTTATTTCATGGGAGCAATTTTATGTAGTTCATATAAATTATACTTTAAATTCATCTTTAGTCATATTTAATGAATATGGTTAATAATATGGTAATTGATCCAATTATCCGACAGACAAATACAAATTATACAGTAGTAATAAGATGAATAGGACCGACATTTCAAAAGGGGGCCTATAACTACATTTTGGGCCTGGTCCAAAACATGGGCCTATATATTTCTCATTCACGGTAGGTATTCCTGGTATACCATGATCAGCAAAATTTGATGATTGGTGAAATATAATATGTAAAGTTTGGTCAAAATCGGTTAAACATTCTGGAGCAACATTTGTATGAGGGCGATATCTAAATCTGAACCGATCTTACCCACTTTCACCATAGGTTGGATAAACGGGTACATTATGTGGATTTTAGAGCGGAAAAAGTCAAATCGGGAGCGACATTTGAATGTGGGCTATATCTAAATCTGTACCGATCTTACCCAGTTTCAGCATAGGTGTTTCTAGTTCGATTATAAAATGCTGTGCCAAATTTAAAGAAAATCGGGTACAATATGTGGTTTCTAAAGCGGAAAAAGTGAAATCGGGGGGGCGACATTTGTATTGGGGCTATATCTAAATCTGAACCGATCTTACCCAATTTTTGCATACGTGTTTCTAGTTGGATTATAAGATGTTCTGCAAAATTTAAAGAAAATCGGGTACAATATGTCGTTTCTAGAGCGGAAAATGTCAAATCGGGAGCGACATTTGTATGGGGGCTATATCTAAATCTGAACCGATCTTACCCAATTTTTGCATACGTGTTTCTAATTGGATTATAAGATGTTCTGCAAAATTTAAAGAAAATCGGGTACAATATGTCGTTTCTAGAGCGGAAAATGTCAAATCGGGAGCGACTTTTGTATGGGGGCTATATCTAAATCTGAACCGATCTTACCCAATTTTTGCATACGTGTTTCTAGTTGGATTATAAGATGTTCTGCAAAATTTAAAGAAAATCGGGTACAATATGTCGTTTCTAGAGCGGAAAATGTCAAATCGGGAGCGACATTTGTATGGGGGCTATATCTAAATCTAAACCGATCTTACCCAATTTTTGCATACGTGTTTCTAGTTGGATTATAAGATGTTCTGCAAAATTTAAAGAAAATCGAGTACAATATGTCGTTTCTAGAGCGGAAAATGTCAAATCGGGAGCGACTTTTGTATGGGGGCTATATCTAAATCTGAACCGATCTTACCCTATTTTTGCATACGTGTTTCTAGTTAGATTATAAGATGTTCTGCAAAAATTAAAGAAAATCGGGTACAATATGTCGTTTCTAGAGCGGAAAATGTCAAATCGGGAGCGACATTTGTATGGGGGCTATATCTAAATCTGAACCGATCTTACCCAATTTTTGCATACGTGTTTCTAGTTGGATTATAAGATGTTCTGCCAAATTTAAAGAAAATCGGGTACAATATGTCGTTTCTAGAGCGGAAAATGTCAAATCGGGAGCGACATTTGTATGGGGGCTATATCTAAATCTGAACCGATCTTACCCAATTTTTGCATACGTGTTTCTAGTTGGATTATAAGATGTTCTGCAAAATTTCAGCTGGTGATTCTAAGCCGATCGGTATACTTAAAGGTGGGTCTAGCTCGATTATTTCTTGGTGTTACAAACATTTGGCGCGAAATTAACTTATAATACCCTAGACCACGAAGTGGTGTAGGGTATAAAAATAAGTTTTTTATTGTTGTCCTACTTCTGTACTGTATTTTATCCTGCAGTGATAAATAATATCACATCAATTTGATAATTTTTTCAATACACTTCGGTTTTTTGGTTGGCATACATAAAGGTAATTGTCTCGACACAATTCCTGTGGATTATTGTGGTTTCACCTAGTTTCTTCCTTGAATAATCTCTACCTTTCTGGCAGAAATGTCTTTGATTGCTTTATTCGTCTAGCCTACAGCTTGGATGAGTTCGAGGCTGCTTTAAACGACAACGAACTTCCACTGTCATCCATTTATAATTTAGAAATTCTTAAGGATGAAGTAATATCCATATGGAACCATTTAAAGCAGGCATATGGGAAATGTTTAGCTGATCTTGAGAATGAAGAACATGATGATGGTGAAAGGGGGCTGGATGGAAAGGAAATTAGCGAGACGGAAACAGTGAAAGAAAAATATAAAAAATCGTACACCACCTACTTTCGTTGTGTTTCTAAATTGAACGAGCTCATCAATGATCTTTCTCCGAAAACATCCCTTCCTTGCCCCAATTCAAGCTATGGTTTTAATTTGCCACCTTGTGAATTAATTACTTTTCAAGGCGAATATATGTTGTGGCCAACCTTTCGTGACATGTTCACGGCGGCATGCGTCAAAAATCCAAAACTGAGTCCAATTGGAAGGCTGAGTCAGAAGACGAAAGGGGAAGCTCATGATATTGTATCGTAAAATCTTTTAACAAACGATGGTTTCAAATTGGCATGGGACAACTTTTGTTCTCGCTTCGAAAACAAAAGAGTCCTAGTTAATGGCCAATTGAGGACATTGTTCAGTCTTCCAGCAATATCTTCTGAAACAGCGAGTTCCCAAAAGAAAATACAGAGGGATATAAATTCATGCATGTCCACTCTAAAGCTTTACGGCATTAATGTCGAAAGTTGGAATCTTGTTTTTACTTTTCTGTGCTCAAATTGATTCGACTCTAACCTTGTGGGAACAGACATTGAGTGACAAAACGTGTATACCTCAATGGTCTGAGCTTGGCGCGTTCTTGACGAATTGATACAGGACTCTTGAGTCTGTATCTGAAATGACACCTGCTAGTGAGCAAAAATCTTCCACTTTCAAATTTAAAAAGTCATCCAAGCCAAAGAATGACACATACAATGTCCATACATTCCAAACAAAGGTTTATAAAACGGTATGTTACTTTGTCATAAAGAGTTCCATATCATTCGAAATTGCCCTTGTTTTATTAGCATGGATCCCAATCAAAGATATGCTGAAATAAAAGCCTGTAATTTGAGTTTGAGCCGTTTCTCCAGTGCTCATGCTCTGAAGGGTTGTAGAAGCAATCATTTATGTGAGAAGTATGGCAATCGTCATAATACCCTGCTTCACAGGAATACTCCTAAATACTTCCAAGAATACTTCACAGGCTTCTCCATCAACTGGTAGGCACCCTAAATCAAGACCACTTCCGTCACCATTTGTTCCACAAAATAATTCGTATCAATTACAGTCCACTACTTCCTCAAATGGTGTTATACAAACATGTTTTTCATCTAGCTCCAGTGGTGCTTTACTCGGTACTGCAATAGTGAACGTATGTCACTTAGGTATGACTTACAGAGCCAGGGCCCTAATCGATTCAGAATCAGAAGGCACATTTATTTCAGAGAAATTATTCAACGCCCTTAAGTTTCCATTTACACGAACGTGCGCGAAAATTTCAAGATTGAATAATTTAAGGAAGGATATCCGGAGAAATTGTGTTTGGGTCAGTCTAGAACCAGCTCAATGGCTCAGTTTTTCCGCAATGAAGATCGTCTCCTTAAAAATTCACAGTCAAAGGACATTTATGACAATGTTATTCAGGAATATATTACCCATAACCATATGGTTCCTGTAGATTCTCCAATTCCTTCAAAAAATCCAACTCACTATTACTTACCATACCACGCGTTAATCAAGCCCGAGAATACAATTATCAAAGTCCGGGTAGTTTTTAATGCATCTTCTGCTACCTCAAATGGGTTCAGTAATACTACAGAATGATCTAACAATCCTTATATTAAAATGGCGTTTATGCCGTTACGTCTTTAATGGAGATATCCAAAAGATGTATAGGCAAATACTTGTTAATCCTTCACACACGCCTTTCCAAAGTATTTTATTCCGTACAAGTCCACATGAGCCCATACAGGATTATGAACTCAAGACTGTAACGTTTGGCGTTAATTGCGCTCCATATCTCGCCATTCGTACAATGCTTAAACTAGCAAAAGATGTGCAGGACATATATCCTTAGCAAGCCAAATTCTTAGGAAATCGATGTACGTAGATGATGTTTTAGTTGGTGCCCATACTTCGAGATGGCGGTTAAGGCCAGAAATGAACTCATCCAGGCTTTAGGCTCTGCCGGATTCGCCATGAGAAAAGTGGACGGCTAATTCCAAAAGTACCCTTGCAGATCTTCCTGCAGACCACTTACTTTATGCTGATTTTTTTAGAATTTGGCGACCATTGTTCCTCAAAAACATTAGGTATTCGCTGGAACGCTCGGTCTGATGCATTTTATTTATCAACATCTCAATTTACTGATACTCGTATATACATTAAACGCGAAGTCCTGTCGCAAATTTCAAAGCTATTTGATCCACCAGGATGGCTTGCTCCAATTATAATGCGAAAATTATTATGCAGATAATATGGATGGATCGGAGTGATTGGGATTCCATCATTTCACCAGAAGCTCTGTATCATTGGAAACTATTTCAGTTAGTTATTCTCATATAAATGACATACGTATACCAAGGTGAATTAACTTTGCTCCGGAATGTAAGTCCAATTCTATGGATTCTCCGATGCTTCTGAAAAAGCATATGTTGCAGCCATATACATTCGTGTTGTGTACAAGGACTCCCTTTACAGACACTTAATAGCCACCAAGACAAAAGTGGCTCCAATCAAGACCTTATCGATTCCCAGGTTAGAGTTATGTGGCGCAGCCCTATTAGCTGAAATGATAGACGATGTCATTCCACAATTTGAAATTCAAGAATATTCTATGATGTGTTGGACCGATTCCACGATTGTGTTGTCGTGGCTGGCAAAACCACTATGTCTCTGGAATACGTTTGTCACTAATAGAGTGTCCAAAATCATTCAGATTATTGATCCCTCCCAATGGTTTCATGTTGACTCTGAAACCAATCCAGCAGATATAGATATAGCAGAGGCGTTCATCCACAGGTTTTAGTAAATAATGATCTCTGGTGGCTAGGACCACCCTGGTTATCAGATCCATCAAAACATTGTCCAAATTTTCTACTAAAATTCTCGAAGAAACCGACCGTTTCAACTACAGTACGCACCCAAAATTCCGCTCTAACTATCATAGAAACACGACTACTATCACAGCGTCGGTTTGTCCATCGGCAATTGATCTCCATGTGTCAAAAGGCGTGGTATCCAAACGAATATATGACACTAATTGCCAATAAATCCATTCCATCTTCGAGTTCATTGCTGAGTTTGAATCCTTTTGTCGATTCTGAAGGTGTCATGCGAATTTGCGGTCGATTGGAAGCATCTCCCGCATTATCTTACAACGAAAGACATCCAATTGTTCTTCCATACGGTTGTCAATATTCCCGACGTCTATTTAAGTCTATTCACCTGATATTTCTGCAAGGGAGAAATCAACTTGCTCTCCGTTTGGTACGGTCACAGTACTGGATTCCAAAAGTACAAAACCTAATCAAGACCACCATCCATAACTGCAAAAAATGCATCCTATACAAACAATGTCAAAAACAGCTAATGGCAACGCTGCCCCTGAGAGATATGAAATTTCCCGTCCCTTCACACAAACTGGATTAGATTTTGCTGGTCCATTTGACATTAAAAGCTATTCTGGCAGAGCTTACCGTATTACCAAAGGATATGTATGTGTATTCGTCTGTTTTTCCACAAAGGCGATACACCTTGAAGCAACATCTGATTTATCCACTTCAGCTTTCCTTGCTGCCTTTAGTCGTTTTGTGTCACGTCGTGGTTGTCCTCTTCACTTACACTCTGACAATGGAACCACGTTTATTGACACCTCCCGAATCGTGACCAAGGAATTTCTACAAATGTCACAAATTGCTGTAACTTCCAATTACGCTCATCAAAATATATCATGTCCTGGAGCCCCACATATGGGAGGACTTTGGGAAGTAGGGGTAAAGAGCTTCAAGCAACTAATAAAAAAAGACTGCAGGAATCATTAAATATACTTTTGAAGAGTTCCAAACATTGTTATCCAAAATTGAGGCATGTCTTAATTCCAGACCGTTATCTCCTATCATTCGGCACTAACACCGGGTCATTTCCTGATTGGTTCTCCACTTTTAGTTCCATTGGATCCTGAAATCAGCGAAACCCCAATGTCCATCCAAAATCGTTGGCAACGGCTGAAAGTAATACATCAGCACTTGTGTACGCGATGGAAAAATGAGTACCTTAAAGAGCCACAAAAGTGGCACAAGTGGAAAAAGCCTGAATTTGCCCCAAACTGTTGGCGTCTCGGCAGAATAACTCGCGTCTATCAAGGTAACGACAGGCGAGTGAGAGTAGGGGATGTCCGTACACAAAGAGGCACTATAACCAGGCCCATCACAAAACTAGTTGTTTTGTCCTCCGAATCATCTGCCTAATAACTTTCAATCACTCTTTCGCAATTCCAACGTGCCCAGGGTAAATTTTTACACTTATTTTCCGAATGTCAACCGTCTCTTAAATTATTATTCCAGCAGCGGCCAGAATAAACAAAATGCTTTTGTGTGTTGGGTATGCCGGAAGACATACGCTTTGAAATCCTATTGACGTTTCCGAAATATGAATACGACCGAGAGGAAGGCAGTTGTTAAGAAATATAGGTACTGGCCTAATTGTCTGGCGCACATCCACTCACAAGGATCGTGCTTGACTAAAACAGGATGCGCTGCAAGCAGTCCCACCATTCCTTACTCCTTATAAAGAGTGATTTTTTTGAGGTTAGGATTTTCATGCATTAGTATTTGACAGATCACGTGGGATTTCAGACATGGTGTCAAAGTGAAAGATGCTCAGTATGCTTTGACATTTCATCATGAATCGTCTTACAAACGAACAACGCTTGCAAATTATTGAATTTTATTATCAAAATGCGTGCTCTGTTAAGAAAGTTCATTGCGCTCTTCCATTTTATGGTCAGTTTAATCGACCCACTGAAGCGGCTATTCGGGCTATTGTGACTAAATTTCGCACCAAATTTACATTGTTGGACATTAAACCACCAACACGCTTACGTAGAGTGCGAACTGAAGAAAATATCGCAGCTGTATCGGCCAGTGTTAATGATGACCACCAATTTTCGATTCGTCGCCGTTCGCACCAATTGGGTCTCTGTTACTCAAAAACGTGGAAATGCCAAAATTGGACTAAGCGGATGGACCACCTAAGACGCAGCTGCGGTCAACATTTAAATGAAATTATCTTCAAAAAGTAAATGTCGTGGACCAATCTAACGTTTCAAATAAAGAACCGATGAGATTTTGCAAATTTTATGCGTTTTTTTTTTAAAAAAAAAGTTATCAAGCTCTTAAAAAATCACCTTTTACATCCTCGGCTCCAAAAAGTCTCTCCAGGTTCGACTTCGAGAACATCCCGAGTACCATCACTCCACCTAAAAAAACATCCACGTCAATCAGTACGGGCGCGCGAGTAAATAGGTAAACACAAGCGAGTACTACGTCCGTCACCGCAATACTTAAGCAAAATGCTGCAACCTTGCTACCTACTGCTAGGTAAACGCTAAAAATGGTAGACATTACGCACGCTGCTTGATCGATTCTGCATCCAGAATAAGTAGTATCTCGAAGCGGTTCACCGACAAGCTGGGATTGCCAACTCTAGAATTGGACAACGAAACATTTTGTCCTCACTCTATGGTCCTATGTTGATTCCACTTTGTAAGTGTAAGTGAAGTAAGTGAAGCAACGTTGCGGGTACACAATCGAATCAGCACAGTAACTCCTACAGAAAATTTACCCGCATTCAAAAAATCAAAATTTAAAATTCTTGTTGTGGCTGACAATGTTCTAGGAGTTGATATTTACTCGCGCGTCATCTCAGAAGACATTTTTGTACGAGCATGTCTTCCCATTGCTCAAAAAACAATGTTGAGAATAGTTTATAGATATTAATTTAATAGTTTTTATATTGTACTTTTTCTTTACCTTAACATGTAATTTTTGTAACTGGTAAGATTTTGTCCAAAAAAATAAATCTTAAATTTCCAAAGCAAAATCCTATTTACTTTGGGTTGTTTTTTCTTTTGCTTTATCTTCCACTACTACGGAGTTACAAAACCAAGAAAAATACAATTCTTTGGCTTTGTTTCGGCTCAAGAGAGTTCCACGGTTTCTTTGTCCATCCAGGTCTAATCTGTTCCCAAGTTCCTGTAATTCAGCTATTTACCTTGTACAATCATCAAAAATGTGCCCTATTATTATTAGGTAGAAACAATTTCCCCCAAAGCCCGTTTTCCCCATTTGCAATTTCTTGATTCCAGCTACAGCCCAAATGTCTGTACTATTTTGATAGGAAACATTCTAATATTGAAGATAAGATATGTTACAGACTGGAATATACACACCTAGCTGCAACCGTTTGATTGGTACCAGTTTCATCCTTTTTCCATATTGGCCTTAAGAGTATGAATTTATAAAAATTCGTACCTCTTATACTCCGCGTCTACGTAGACAGACGAGTGAAAATACAGAATATCATGATTCTAGCTACAGTCGTTTGGTTGTTGTAAAATTTAATCCCATTTAGATCCTGATGGTACGAATATCGAAAAATCTCGCTGCAGTCAGAGAAGTGTACTCACTGAATTTCATTATAACCGCTGCAGCAGTTTGGTTGGTATCATTTTTATCCCCATTCACCCCATTTTCCGCCCAAAAGTACAAATTTCGAAAAAAGTCCTTTTTATTTCGCATCACCACAGTTAGATGAATTATTTATGATTTTAACTGGAACCATTTTTGTCCCTCTTTTCCAATTGTATTCCTTAAAAGTATGAATTTTGAAAAATTTCTCTATGTTACGTATCTAAGCAATTAGAGGTATGTACATTCCAAATTTTATGTTTCTATCTATTGTCGTATCATTGGTACCATTTTTGTCCCATTTTACTCGCTAAAAGGTTTATTTACTTTTTGGTGATTTTACGCTACAAGAGGAATGTAAACAACAAATTTCAAGTGCATATAAAGCAGAAATTAAAAAAGCAATGCGAAAGTCGGGCGTGGTCGACTATATGATAGCCTCCACTTTACAATTGAATTCGTCGGTAAAGTGATATCGGGAACGATTTGTGTATGGGTGCTTTTTATATGGTCTCTAGAGAGTACAAAGTCAAATCCGGAGCCAAATTTGTATGGAAGGAATATATATATATATATACATATATATATATTTTTTTTTCCAACGATTCCAACTTCAAAATTCTAGTTCTTTATTTACAACTTCGAAAAAGTGGTAGGCCATGATTTCCGTGTCAACTTTTTGATGCCAAATTAAGTATTTTCTGACAATTTGGGTTGTAATCTTCATTTGTGTAATCTATTTGTACATGTACATTGTACATTCCAAATTTCATGTTTCTATCTATTGTCGTATTATTGGTAGATATGTATTGGCAGATATGTACTTCGGTACGGAAAGCTTTCTGATTGTCATTCACTTGGGAATGACCCGAAGCAATTGTTGAAAGCAGCTCACTGATTTTATACTAACTGTTCCCTTGTAATGCCGCAACTCTAGAATCGGATGTAGTTGCCCAATCAGCCGCTCATCTGAAATTTATACGATTGCAGAAACTTTATCTAATAAAATTAATAATCCTCCTAAGATGCCGTCCTTTGGCTTTAAAAACGGAACTTTGAATGTACGGACGCTTTCTGAAACATCTAAACTAGAGCAATTTCAATTTAAGCCAGTGCACAAATGGGGTAAGAATTCTTTTATCACCAAGAGCAGGTACTGCTCTTATATCATACAATGCTATATGCGACCGAATTACTACTGCAAGATTCAACTGCAAATTTCGTAAGATTTCTGTAGTACAATGCCCTAACAGCAACAGACGACAAATGCGTGTATGATTTCTATATACATCTTGAAAGTGTTATAAACTCCATTCCCTCCTGTGGCATTAAAATTCTTCTCTGCGATTTTAACGCAAAGGTGGGCACGGATAATACATATCTTCATGCGGTTATGGCAACAATGGTTTGAGAGATGTACAGAACAACAACGGAGAATGCACAAAATCGCCTTTTTATTGGTGGAACAAAGTTTGTTCATCGAAATATTCATAAATATATTTGGCAATCTCCGTTCCCGTAAATAAATTGCCCATATTGCGATTGGGAAAGATTATGGCAAACTTAATTTTGCAGCGTATAAGACTGGTTGTGGAACATATATTGCCCGGGAGATCATGATAATAATAATCAGAATAATAATTGAACAGTTAGCTGAATATAAAAAGCATTTATACATTCTATTTGTCGATTTTCTGCGAGCATTCGACACTGTAGATCGCAAATCTATGTGGCCACATTAGTAAAGGAATGTCTACCAGGAAAAATTGTAGAACTCATTCAAAAACTCTACAAGGCCGCTGAATGTAAAGTACTCTAGAACGGTAGAGAAAGCAATACTTTCAATACATGTACCTTACACTGGTACAAGGATGTGTGATATCCCCCACATTATTTCTACTACTTCTTGGTTGCGTAATGGATGACACGAAAGATAAATTAAGCAGGCTCTCCGAAAACTCCTAGAAGGTTATCTTGAAATCAAGTTTTAAAGCATTTATAAAATATAACTCTCATACGATTTGTAAAGAAATCCTTCTGTTTAAAAAGAATCAATGGAAATACAGATTAAAATATGAGATAACTCCACTTTCCACTTGGCCCTACCTCATAAATCCTTTTCTCCTATACCACTTACGGGAATCAAAGTGGACCAAATTTAGTCTATTTCTAATTTTATTGGAGAACGTGAGCTCGATATAGAATGATATTGCATACTCGAGAGAAGTATTATTTGTTAATAAATCATTAAATAAAGGGTCCGCCATCTAACTTTTTTTCAACTATTCAACCGTTGGACTATTATTTGTGGGGTGCCGAGGCAGCCATTTGAATGAAATTATTTTCCATTATTAACCGGAAGGATTGTACATTCAAATAAAAAAGAAATTTGAGAAAATATTCAGTAGTTTTTTTATAGCATTTTCAAAAAAAAGTTATTTGGCGGACCCTTTATTTGGTAACGTAAGGGTCTGCCATCTAACGTTTTTTTTCAACTATTCAACCGTTGGACTATTATTTGTGGGGAGCCGAGGCAGCCATTTGAATGAAATTATTTTCCATTATTAACCGGAAGGATTGTACTTTCAAATAAAAAAAGAAATTTGAGAAAATATACAGTAGTTTTTTTATAGCAAAAAAGTTATTTGGCGGACCCTTTACAACGTGCGACAATTTTATATTTTTATACCCTCATCCTTCAGAATGGGTATATTAACTTTGTCATTATCAAATATCGACCTTATATAAATATAAAATTCTAAGACGATCTAGCCATATCCGTCCATCTGTCAGTCTGTTGAAAGCACGCTAGAATCTAAACGAAACGAGCTAGGAGGTCAAAAATGTCCATCAATGCGTCTTATAGCCGTAGATCGGTTAGGATTGCAACTGGGCGAAATCGTTACAAAGGGAAAACATTTTCCCTCACAAGGACTGCAAATACCCATAATAATCCCTTATATTTTAAAGTATTTATGCATTTTTTCAATATGTCGGCTTGTACTTTCCTGATATTGGGTATGCGCATTCTCATTCGTAGGGGGTGAAATGGGACAAAAAGGGATAAAAATGGTACCTATAAAACGAAAACAGCTAGAAACGCGAAATTTGGCGTGTATTTTTTTCCAAATTCGTACTATTAAGGGGTAAAATGGGAAAAAGGGATAAAAATGGTACCAACCAAACGACTGCAAACAAAATAATGAAATTCGGTGTATAGATTCCTCTGGTTGTGTAAATACGTAAAAAAGGGATTTTTCCAGATTCGTACTTTTTGGGGTAAAATGGAAAAAGGAGATAAAAATTGTACCAACCAAATGACCGCATCTAGAGTCATGAAATTAGGAAAATACATTCTTCACTGTGTAGACACGAAAAATAAAAAGGTTTTTCCAAAATCGTACTTTCAAGGGATACAATGGGAACATAGGGAAAAATGGTACCAACTAAACGGCTACAGCTAGAATTCGTAAACACATAAAATAAAGAGATTTTAGAAAGTCGTTCTTTTAAGGGAGTAAAATGGGAAAAAAGGGATAAAAATGGTACCAACCAAATTGTACCAGCTAGACTCATGGAATTCGGTGTACAAATGTGTACTGATTGCGTAATTCGTATCTTGCACTGTGTACGAATTAAATTAGGATGGAAATACAACCATCTGTAGTGTTTACGCTTTATTTATTTATATTTACTTTTTGAATTGACTTGAAGTATTAATTCGATATACTATACTATATATATATATACAGTTGAGCATCGATTATCCGGGATGGTCGGGACCGGAATCGTTCTGGATAATCGATTTTACCGGTTAATTGAGGTAACATTTTTTACTCGTTTTTACAAAAATGTTTGTTTTATTTATTCAATGCACACTTACAACATATAATACTTATACATTTTTAATTAGTACTTAATTACTTTTCTATTTTCTGCCAAAAGCTTGTCTTGGACACGGTAGATTTGAATTTTATCTTGTTCTGTTCCCTTTGTTCCCGGATAATTGAGTAAATTGAGGATAATCACGGTTAATCAATTGATATAAAAATATTTTCCTTTCGTTATCGATGGCGGATAATTGATGTTCCGGGTTAATTGAATCGCGGATAATCGATGCTTAACTATATATATATATATATATATATATATATATATATATATGTATATATATATATATATATATATATTATAATCGTATTGAAAGACTTGACTTATAAGCGTGGTTTGAAAAAATAAAAATTATATATTTATTTATAAAATTATTTTTTCAATATTTATACACTCCACGAGAGTATTATGTCTTTGTGCATTTGTTTGTAACACCCAAAAGGAAGAGAGATAGACCCATTGTTAATTATACCGATCGACTTAGAATCACTTTCTGAATCGATTTAGCAATTGTAGACAGAACCAAATGAAACTTTGCACAACGACGTTTTTCGGGATAAGAACGAACGCTATTTAATTTGAAGAAAATCGGTTCAGATTTAGATATAGCCCCCATACGAATTTCACTCCCGATTTGACACTTTTCACTAGATACCACATATTACAACAGATTTTCTTCAAAATTGGCAAAACATCTTATATTCCAACTAGAAACACCTGTGGTAAAAATGGGTCAGATCGGTGCAGATTTATATATAGCTCCCATACAAATTTCGCTCCCGATTTGACTTTTTCCGCTCTAGAAACCACATATTGTATCAGATTGTCTTCAGATTTGGCAAAACATCTTATATTTCAACTAGAAACACCTGTCGTAAAAATGGGGCAGATCGGTTCAGATTTATATATAGCTCCCATACAAATTTCGCTCCCGATTTGACTTTTTCCGCTCTAGAAAACGCATATTGTATCAGATTGTCTTCAAATTAGGCGAAATATATTATATTTGTCCTAGAAACACCCATAGTGAAAATGGGTCAGATCGGTTCAGATTTACATATAGCTCACATACGAATTTCACTCCCGATTTTAATCTTTTGACTCTAGATACCATATATTACAAGAGATTTTCTTCAAAATTGGCAAAACATATTATATTTCAACTAGAAACACTTGTGGTAAAAATGTGTTAGATCGGTTCAGATTTATAAATAGCTTCCATACAAATTTCGCTCCCGATTTAACTTTTTCCGCCCCAGAAACCACGAATTTTCACCGAATTTCTTCAAAGTGAGCATAACACCTTATATTTGAACTGGAAGAACTTATTGTGAAATTTAATCAAATTTTTCCATGTTTGGATATAGCCCCGATACAAATATTCTTATCGATTTGACAAATCGAACCAGGTTGTATTAGCCTATGATTAGGAAACATACAAAAATTCTTCCCGTTTTCACTTTTTTACCGAGTTGGACTGTATTCGGTTGGAAAGTGGAGTGTATCATATAGTCGGCCCCGCCCGACTTTAGGCTTTCCTTACTTGTTTTATTTGTTTGGGTTTGGCTATATTAAAAATTGACATTTTGCTGTAATGTTACTGCACTTCTACGAAAATCAACAGCCTTAACATGTAATAGTTTAAATCATTTTATATTGGCACTATCAATTGAATTAAAGCAAAATATAAACGCACTACTGAATTCTTTACATTTAAGTAAAGGGTGATTTTTTAAGAGCTTGATAACTTTTTTTTAAAAAAAAACGCATAAAATTTGCAAAATCTCATCGGTTCTTTTTGAAGATAATTTCATTTAAATGTTGACCGCGGCTGCGTCTTAGGTGGTCCATCCGCTTAGTCCAATTTTGGCATTTCCACGTTTTTGAGTAACAGAGACCCAATTGGTGCGAACGGCGACGAATCGAAAATTGGTGGTCATCATTAACACTGGCCGATACAACTGCGATATTTTCTTCAGTTCGCACTCTACGTAAGCGTGTTGGTGGTTTAATGTCCAACAATGTAAATTTGGTGCGAAATTTAGTCACAATAGCCCGAATAGCCGCTTCAGTGGGTCGATCTGACTGACCATAAAATGGAAGCGCGCAATGAACTTTCTTAACAGAGCACGCATTTTGATAATAAAATTCAATAATTTGCAAGCGTTGTTCGTTTGTAAGACGATTCATGATGAAATGTCAAAGCATACTGAGCATCTTTCTCTTTGACACCATGTCTGAAATCCCACGTGATCTGTCAAATACTAATGCATGAAAATCCTAACCTCAAAAAAATCACTCTTTATAACATAATTAAATTACCTACTTGAATTCCATTACTATACATATATAATACTTTTTACATATATTTTTGCAACATTCAAACCTACTGGTAAGATTTAGTCCAAAAAATAAATCTTAAATTTCCAAAGCAAAATCCAGTACAAAGTATACTGTTTTTTTCTTTTGCTTAATCTACCAATACTACGGAGTTACAAATCCAACGAAAATACAATTCTTTGGTTTTGTTTCGGCTCAAGAGAGTTCCACGGTTTCTTTGTCCATCCAGGTCTAATCTGCTCCCACAAGTTCCTGCAATTCAGCTATTTACCCTGTACAATCATCAAAAATGTGCCCTATTATTATTAGGTAGAAACCACCGTTTCCCCATTTGCAATTTCCTGATTCCAGCTACAGCCCAAATGTCTGTACCATTTTGATAAGAAAAATTCTAATATTGAAGATAAAATATGTTACAGACTGGAATATACACACCTAGCTGCAACCGTTTGATTGGTACCAGTTTCATCCTTTTTCCATATTGACCTTAAAAGTATGAGTTTATAAAAATTCGTACCTCTTATACTCCGCGTCTACGTAGACAGACGAGTGAAAATACACAATATCATGATTCTAGCTACAGTCGTTTGGTTGTTGTCAAATTTAATCCCATTTAGATCCTGATGGTACGAATATCGAAAAATCTCACTGCAGTCAGAGAAGTGTACTCACTGAATTTCATTATAACCGCTGCAGCAGTTTGGTTGGTATCATTTTTATCCCATTCACCCCATTTTCCGCCTAAAAGTACAAATTTGCCATCACCACAGTTAGATGAATTATTTATGATTTTAACTGGAACCATTTTTGTCCCTCTTTTCCAATTGTATTCCTTAAAAGTATGAATTTTGAAAAATTTCTCTATGTTACGTATCTAAGCAATTAGAGGTATGTACATTCCAAATTTTATGTTTCTATCTATTGTCGTATCATTGGTACCATTTTTGTCCCATTTTACTCGCTAAAAGGTTTATTTACTTTTTGGTGATTTTACGCTACAAGAGGAATGTAAACAACAAATTTCAAGTGCATATAAAGCAGAAATTAAAAAAGCAATGCGAAAGTCGGGCGTGGTCGACTATATGATAGCCTCCACTTTACAATTGAATTCGTCGGTAAAGTGATATCGGGAACGATTTGTGTATGGGTGCTTTTTATATGGTCTCTAGAGAGTACAAAGTCAAATCCGGAGCCAAATTTGTATGGAAGGAATATATATATATATACATATATATATATATATTTTTTTTTTTCCAACGATTCCAACTTCAAAATTCTAGTTCTTTATTTACAACTTCGAAAAAGTGGTAGGCCATGATTTCCGTGTCAACTTTTTGATGCCAAATTAAGTATTTTCTGACAATTTGGGTTGTAATCTTCATTTGTGTAATCTATTTGTGAAATTCGCATGCGTATTTACTTGTGTTTCGTATGTTCCAAAATATAACCTTCTAAAAATAAAAACATCCAACACTATAAAAGCAGGAGGGAGACCTGGTTCTCACTACACACCATTTAGTAGTCCAAGGGATCATATGAAAGGACTATTTAAAAGTTACTTAAGATTTAAGTTGCAGTTTTTTTACAATATTTTCATTTTTCGCCATTTTAAGTGGCCCTTTTTATTAGAAACGGAGAACTTTTTCGAATGTGGAACCTACACCACACAAGAAAAGAAGTGAAATAATCACAAAAATTATCGAAAATATTGAAGAACGTTCCAGTAAAATATTCAAGAAGGATGTATTTTTTTAAATTATATTATTTTTATATTATGTATCCAGTTAATTAGAGGAATGTACACACCGAATATCGTGTTTCTAGCTGTTTTCGTTCTATTACCATTATTACCGTTACCATTTTTGCCACATTTCCCCTCTACAAATAGAAAATACTTTATTGTGCACGTTTTTTGCTATATAAATATAAGCAGACATGTTCAAAAAACATGATAAAATACTCCACATATTAGGGGTAGGTAGGTTAGTCCTTGTGAAGGGAAAAATTTACCATATGGACCATTTTCGCTCATATGCAATCCGATCTACAACTATAAGACGTATTCTGGGAAAATTTGGACGTCCAAGCTCCTTTCGTTTATATGCCAGCGAGATTTCAACAGACGGACGGACTAGATCGTCTTAGAATTTTATGTTGTTGTTTACATAAAGCAAAGAAGTGTAAAAACGATAAAAACTATTTTCCCAGTTCATGAATATGTTAAAAGAAGTGGGTGGGTGGATAACTAAGGCAGAGCGTTAAATTCACTAGGAAATTAATGCAATGGGTGCCGCTGACTATATTATGCACTACTGCATTAATTATGGTTAGCTGGAAATTTTTAACTGAGACAGTTCACTTCCCAGAAGGAGAAAAGCAAAACATCATGTTCAAATAAGCTTACATACCTCTATGCTCTGTTGATTTGATGTCGAGATAATTTCCTGAAATATCTATGCTGTTATTGGGAATGATTTCAGTAAGTTCACTGTTATGTTTTTCATTATTTGATTTGCTGTTGTCTTCTTTAATTTGATCTTCGTCTTTACTGTATATATCATCTAAAGATTTTTCGACTAGGATGAGTTTTTCATTCTTATTGTAAGATACAAATTGTTCTCCAGCTTCATTTACTTTCTTATGGACATCATGAGAAATGTTGTCTTCAAGGATAGGTTCTTCAGGGATATTACATGGTACAAATTGTTCTCCAGTTTCAATTACTTTCTGCTGGACATCATGGTCGATAATGCCTCCATTCCCTTCGGATTCACTGTTGAATTCATTTGAACCTGAAAGCAATTTTAAGTTATATGTTTTTAATAAGAATATGACGTAGTAAATATAACAACATGAACATTTCGATATCTGAGTCTTTTTATTTCAAATCTTTCATAGAGATATAAATAGTAAAATAATAAAAAAAATCTTTTTATTTTATTACTTTCTTAATAATCTGACAATTTATGTTAACTAGGGGAATGGGGTTTTTCGCAGATATGTACTTCGGTACGGAAAGCTTTCTGATTGTCATTCACTTGGGAATGACCCGAAGCAATTGTTGAAAGCAGCTCACTGATTTTATACTAACTGTTCCCTTGTAATGCCGCAACTCTAGAATCGGATGTAGTTGCCCAATCAGCCGCTCATCTGAAATTTATACGATTACAGAAACTTTATCTAATAAAATTAATAATCCTCCTAAGATGTCGTCCTTTGGCTTTAAAAACGGAACTTTGAATGTACGGACGCTTTCTGAAACATCTAAACTAGAGCAATTTCGTAACGAAAGGGCCTCTTATGAAATCGGAGTAAGTGAAACGCGATGGTCTAATAGTGGTCATATCTATCAATTCAAGACGGTGCACAAATGGGGTAAGAATTCTTTTATCACCAAGAGCAATACAATTCTGTATGTGACCGAATTATTACTGCAAGATTCAACTGCAAATTTCGTAAGATTTCTGTAGTACAATGCCCTAACAGCACCAGACGACGACAAATGTGTGGATGATTTGTGATATTAAAATCATTCTCTGCGATTTTAACGCAAAGGATAATACAAACCTTCATGCTGTTATGGGCAACAACGGTTTAAGAGATCGCATTTTTATTGGTGGAACAAAGTTTGTTCATCGAAATATTCATAAATATATTTGGCAATGTCCGGACCCGTAAACAAATTGACCATATTGCGATTGGGAAAGATTATGGCACACTTAATTTTGCAGCGTATAAGACTGGTGGTGGAACATATATTGCCCGGGAGATCATGATAATAATAATCAGAATAATAATTGAACAGTTAGCTGAATATAAAACGCATTTATACCTTCTATTTGTCGATTTTCTTCGAGCATTCGACACTGTAGATCGCAAATCTATGTGGCCACATTAGTAAAGGAATGTATACCAGGAAAAATTGTAGAACTCATTCAAAAACTCTACAAGGCCGCTGAATGTAAAGTACTCTAGAACGGTAGAGAAAGCAATACTTTCAATACATGTACCTTACACTGGTACAAGGATGTGTGCTATCCCCCACATTATTTCTACTACTTCTTGGTTGCGTAATGGATGACACGAAAGATAAATTAAGCAGGCTCTCCGAAAACTCCTAGAAGGTTGGATTAAAAATCAACTTCGCAAAGACAAAACTGATGCGTTTTGGAACAAGGGTTTCATTTTCCCGTACTTTTTATTTCCCGTACTTTTTATTTCTTGAATTATTTTTTCGATTTCCCGGGTTATGACGGGAAATCGTCAACATATTGTTTGCTATATAAAAACTTATTTTTTTTTTTCAATAAACCATTCGACCTTTAATAAAGTAAATTATTATATTTCGCATAAAAATATCTTGAAATCAAGTTTTAAAGCATTTATAAAATATAACTCTTGTACGATTTGTAAAGAAATCCTTCTGTTTAAAAAGAATCAATGGAAATACAGATTAAAATATGAGATAATTCCACTTTCGACTTGGCCCTACCTCATAAATCCTTTTCTTCTATACCACTTACAGGAATCAAAGTGGACCAAATTTAGTCTATTTCTAATTTTATTGGAGAACGTGAGCTCGATTTAGAATGATATTGCATACTCGAGAGATGTATTATTAATTGTTAATAAATCATTAAATAAATGGTCCGCCATCTAACTTTTTTTTTTCAACTATTCAACCGTTGGACTATTATTTGTGGGGTGCCGAGGCAGCCATTTGAATGAAATTATTTTCCATTATTAACCGGAAGGATTGTACTTTCAAATAAAAAAGAAATTTGAGAAAATATTCAGTAGTTTTTTTATAGCATTTTCAAAAAAAAGTTATTTGGCGGACCCTTTATTTGGTAACGTAAGGGTCTGCCATCTAACGTTTTTTTTCAACTATTCAACCGTTGGACTATTATTTGTGGGGAGCCGAGGCAGCCATTTGAATGAAATTATTTTCCATTATTAACCGGAAGGATTGTACTTTCAAATAAAAAAAGAAATTTGAGAAAATATACAGTAGTTTTTTTTATAGCAAAAAAGTTATTTGGCGGACCCTTTACAACGTGCGACAATTTTATATTTTTATACCCTCATCCTCCAGAATGGGTATATTAACTTTGTCATTATCAAATATCGACCTTATATAAATATAAAATTCTAAGACGATCTAGCCATATCCGTCCATCTGTCAGTCTGTTGAAAGCACGCTAGAATCTAAACGAAACGAGCTAGGAGGTCAAAAATGTCCATCAATGCGTCTTATAGCCGTAGATCGGTTAGGATTGCAACTGGGCGAAATCGTTACAAAGGGAAAACATTTTCCCTCACAAGGACTGCAAATACCCATAATAATCCCTTATATTTTAAAGTATTTATGCATTTTTTCAATATGTCGGCTTGTACTTTCCTGATATTGGGTATGCGCATTCTCATTCGTAGGGGGTGAAATGGGACAAAAAGGGATAAAAATGGTACCAACCAAACGACTGCAAACAAAATAATGAAATTCGGTGTATAGATTCCTCTGGTTGTGTAAATACGTAAAAAAGGGATTTTTCCAGATTCGTACTTTTTGGGGTAAAATGGAAAAAGGAGATAAAAATTGTACCAACCAAATGACCGCATCTAGAGTCATGAAATTAGGAAAATACATTCTTCACTGTGTAGACACGAAAAATAAAAAGGGAACATAGGGAAAAATGGTACCAACTAAACGGCTACAGCTAGAATTTCGTAAACACATAAAATAAAGAGATTTTAGAAAGTCGTTCTTTTAAGGGAGTAAAATGGGGAAAAAGGGATAAAAATGGTACCAACCAAATTGTACCAGCTAGACTCATGGAATTCGGTGTACAAATGTGTACTGATTGCGTAATTCGTATCTTGCACTGTGTACGAATTAAAATAGGATGGAAATACAACCATCTATATTGTTTACGCTTTATTTATTTATATTTACTTTTTGAATTGACTTGAAGTATTAATTCGATATACTATACTATATATATATATACAGTTGAGCATCGATTATCCGGGATGGTCGGGACCGGAATCGTTCTGGATAATCGATTTTACCGGTTAATTGAGGTAACATTTTTTACTCGTTTTTACAAAAATGTTTGTTTTATTTATTCAATGCACACTTACAACATATAATACTTATACATTTTTAATTAGTACTTAATTACTTTTCTATTTTCTGCCAAAAGCTTGTCTTGGACACGGTAGATTTGAATTTTATCTTGTTCTGTTCCCTTTGTTCCCGGATAATTGAGTAAATTGAGGATAATCACGGTTAATCAATTGATATAAAAATATTTTCCTTTCGTTATCGATGCCGAATAATTGAATCACGGATAACCGATGCTTAACTATATATATATATATATATATATATATATATATATATGTATATATATATATATATATATATTATAATCGTATTGAAAGACTTGACTTATAAGCGTGGTTTGAAAAAATAAAAATTATATATTTATTTATAAAATTATTTTTTCAATATTTATACACTCCACGAGAGTATTATGTCTTTGTGCATTTGTTTGTAACACCCAAAAGGAAGAGAGATAGACCCATTGTTAATTATACCGATCGACTTAGAATCACTTTCTGAATCGATTTAGCAATGTCCGTCTGTCTGTCTGTCTGTCCGTCCGTCCGTCCGTCCATCTACTCTTGTAATCACGATACAGGTCGCCATTGTAGACAGAACCAAATGAAACTTTGCACAACGAAGTTTTTCGGGATAAGAACGAACGCTATTTAATTTGAAGAAAATCGGTTCAGATTTAGATATAGCCCCCATACGAATTTCACTCCCGATTTGACACTTTTCACTAGATACCACATATTACAACAGATTTTCTTCAAAATTGGCAAAACATCTTATATTCCAACTTGAAACACCTGTGGTAAAAATGGGTCAGATCGGTGCAGATTTATATATAGCTCCCATACAAATTTCGCTCCCGATTTGACTTTTTCCGCTCTAGAAAACGCATATTGTATCAGATTGTCTTCAAATTAGGCGAAATATATTATATTTGTCCTAGAAACACCCATAGTGAAAATGGGTCAGATCTGTTCAGATTTACATATAGCTCACATACGAATTTCACTCCCGATTTTAATCTTTTGACTCTAGATACCATATATTACAAGAGATTTTCTTCAAAATTGGCAAAAAATATTATATTTCAACTAGAAACACTTGTGGTAAAAATGTGTTAGATCGGTTCAGATTTATAAATAGCTTCCATACAAATTTCGCTCCCGATTTAACTTTTTCCGCCCCAGAAACCACGAATTTTCACCGAATTTCTTCAAAGTAAGCATAACACCTTATATTTGAACTGGAAGAACTTATTGTGAAATTTAATCACATTTTTCCATGTTTGGATATAGCCCCGATACAAATATTCTTATCGATTTGACAAATCGAACCAGGTTGTATTAGCCTATGATTAGGAAACATACAAAAATTCTTCCCGTTTTCACTTTTTTACCGAGTTGGACTGTATTCGGTTGGAAAGTGGAGTGTATCATATAGTCGGCCCCGCCCGACTTTAGCCTTTCCTTACTTGTTTTATTTGTTTGGGTTTGGCTATATTAAAAATTGACATTTTGCTGTAATGTTACTGCACTTCTACGAAAATCAACAGCCTTAACATGTAATAGTTTAAATCATTTTATATTGGCACTATCAATTGAATTAAAGCAAAATATAAACGCACTACTGAATTCTTTACATTTAAGTATAACATAATTAAATTACCTACTTGAATTCCATTACTATACATATATAATACTTTTTACATATATTTTTGCAACATTCAAACCTACTTGTAAGATTTAGTCCAAAAAATAAATCTTAAATTTCCAAAGCAAAATCCAGTACAAAGTATACTGTTTTTTTCTTTTGCTTAATCTACCAATACTACGGAGTTACAAATCCAACGAAAATACAATTCTTTGGTTTTGTTTCGGCTCAAGAGAGTTCCACGGTTTCTTTTTCCATCCAGGTCTAATCTGCTCCCACAAGTTCCTGCAATTCAGCTATTTACCCTGTACAATCATCAAAAATGTGCCCTATTATTATTAGGTAGAAACCACCGTTTCCCCATTTGCAATTTCCTGATTCCAGCTACAGCCCAAATGTCTGTACCATTTTGATAAGAAAAATTCTAATATTGAAGATAAAATATGTTACAGACTGGAATATACACACCTAGCTGCAACCGTTTGATTGGTACCAGTTTCATCCTTTTTCCATATTGACCTTAAAAGTATGAGTTTATAAAAATTCGTACCTCTTATACTCCGCGTCTACGTAGACAGACGAGTGAAAATACACAATATCATGATTCTAGCTACAGTCGTTTGGTTGTTGTCAAATTTAATCCCATTTAGATCCTGATGGTACGAATATCGAAAAATCTCACTGCAGTCAGAGAAGTGTACTCACTGAATTTCATTATAACCGCTGCAGCAGTTTGGTTGGTATCATTTTTATCCCATTCACCCCATTTTCCGCCTAAAAGTACAAATTTGCCATCACCACAGTTAGATGAATTATTTATGATTTTAACTGGAACCATTTTTGTCCCTCTTTTCCAATTGTATTCCTTAAAAGTATGAATTTTGAAAAATTTCTCTATGTTACGTATCTAAGCAATTAGAGGTATGTACATTCCAAATTTTATGTTTCTATCTATTGTCGTATCATTGGTACCATTTTTGTCCCATTTTACTACAAGAGGAATGTAAACAACAAATTTCAAGTTCATATAAAGCAGAAATTACAAAAGCAATGCGAAAGTCGGGCGTGATCGACTATATGATAGTCTCCACTTTACAATTGAATTCGTCGGTAAAGTGATATCGGGAACGATTTGTGTATGGGTGCTTTTTATATGGTCTCTAGAGAGTACAAAGTCAAATCCGGAGCCAAATTTGTATGGAAGGAATATATATATACATATATATATATTTTTTTTTTCCAACGATTCCAACTTCAAAATTCTAGTTCTTTATTTACAACTTCGAAAAAGTGGTAGGCCATGATTTCCGTGTCAACTTTTTGATGCCAAATTAAGTATTTTCTGACGTGGTTTGAAAAAATAAAAATTATATATTTATTTATAAAATTATTTTTTCAATATTTATACACTCCACGAGAGTATTATGTCTTTGTGCATTTGTTTGTAACACCCAAAAGGAAGAGAGATAGACCCATTGTTAATTATACCGATCGACTTAGAATCACTTTCTGAATCGATTTAGCAATGTCCGTCTGTCTGTCTGACTGTCCGTCCGTCCAAGTGCATATAAAGCAGAAATTAAAAAAGCAATGCGAAAGTCGGGCGTGATCGACTATATGATAGTCTCCACTTTACAATTGAATTCGTCGGTAAAGTGATATCGGGAACGATTTGTGTATGGGTGCTTTTTATATGGTCTCTAGAGAGTACAAAGTCAAATCCGGAGCCAAATTTGTATGGAAGGAATATATATATACATATATATATATTTTTTTCCAACGATTCCAACTTCAAAATTCTAGTTCTTTATTTACAACTTCGAAAAAGTGGTAGGCCATGATTTCCGTGTCAACTTTTTGATGCCAAATTAAGTATTTTCTGACAATTTGGGTTGTAATCTTCATTTGTGTAATCTATTTGTGAAATTCGCATGCGTATTTACTTGTGTTTCGTATGTTCCAAAATATAACCTTCTAAAAATAAAAACATCCAACACTATAAAAGCAGGAGGGAGACCTGGTTCTCACTGCACACCATTTAGTAGTCCAAGGGATCATATGAAAGGACTATTTAAAATTTACTTAAGATTTAAGTTGCAGTTTTTTTCAATATTTTCATTTTTCGCCATTTTAAGTGGCCCTTATTATTAGAAACGGAGAACTTTTTCGAATGTGGAACCTACGCCACACAAGAAAAGAAGTGAAATAATCACAAAAATTATCGAAAATATTGAAGAACGTTCCAGTAAAATATTCAAGAAGGATTTTTTTTTTAAATTATATTATTTTTATATTATGTATCCAGTTAGTTAGAGGAATGTACACACCGAATATCGTGTTTCTAGCTGTTTTCGTTCTATTACCATTATTACCGTTACCATTTTTGCCACATTTCCCCTCTACAAATAGAAAATACTTTATTGTGCACGTTTTTGCTATATAAATATAAGCAGACATATTCAAAAAATATGATAAAATACTCCACATATTAGGGGTAGGTAGGTTAGTCCTTGTGAAGGGAAAAATTTACCATATGGACCATTTTCGCTCATATGCAATCCGATCTACAACTATAAGACGTATTCTGGGAAAATTTGGACGTCCAAGCTCCTTTCGTTTATATGCCAGCGAGATTTCAACAGACGGACGGACTAGATCGTCTTAGAATTTTATGACGATCAATAATATAAATATTTTATATGGTCTCAGGTCGATATTTCAAGGTGTTGCAAACGGAATGACAAAGTTAGCCATAAGGTTTCTGTTGATCCAATAGTGTTATTTCCACCGAACCTGTTCTAGACATGTGATGTTGAGAACTAGTTCTACAAAAAGCTGGGTGAGTGTTATAAACTTCATAAGAGAACAATGATTAAAAACTGTTTTGATAGCTTGAAAATTGGACATACGGCCGGAGAATATGGGCAAAGACCGAAGAAAATCCTGCATTAAATGTGTTTTGTTTACATAAAGCAAAGAAGTGTAAAAACGATAAAAACTATTTTCCCAGTTCATGAATATGTTAAAAGAAGTGGGTGGGTGGATAACTAAGGCAGAGCGTTAAATTCACTAGGAAATTAATGCAATGGGTGCCGCTGACTATATTATGCACTACTGCATTAATTATGGTTAGCTGGAAATTTTTAACTGAGACAGTTCACTTCCCAGAAGGAGAAAAGCAAAACATCATGTTCAAATAAGCTTACATACCTCTATGCTCTGTTGATTTGATGTCGAGATAATTTCCTGAAATATCTATGCTGTTATTGGGAATGATTTCAGTAAGTTCACTGTTATGTTTTTCATTATTTGATTTGCTGTTGTCTTCTTTAATTTGATCTTCGTCTTTACTGTATATATCATCTAAAGATTTTTCGACTAGGATGAGTTTTTCATTCTTATTGTAAGATACAAATTGTTCTCCAGCTTCATTTACTTTCTTATGGACATCATGAGAAATGTTGTCTTCAAGGATAGGTTCTTCAGGGATATTACATGGTACAAATTGTTCTCCAGTTTCAATTACTTTCTGCTGGACATCATGGTCGATAATGCCTCCATTCCCTTCGGATTCACTGTTGAATTCATTTGAACCTGAAAGCAATTTTAAGTTATATGTTTTTAGACGTAGTAAATATAACAACATGAACATTTCGATATCTGAGTCTTTTTATTTCAAATCTTTCATAGAGATATAAATAGTAAAAAAATAAAAAAAAATCTTTTTATTTTATTACTTTCTTAATAATCTGACAATTTATGTTAACTAGGGGAATGGGGTTTTTCGCAGATATGTACTTCGGTACGGAAAGCTTTCTGATTGTCATTCACTTGGGAATGACCCGAAGCAATTGTTGAAAGCAGCTCACTGATTTTATACTAACTGTTCCCTTGTAATGCCGCAACTCTAGAATCGGATGTAGTTGCCCAATCAGCCGCTCATCTGAAATTTATACGATTACAGAAACTTTATCTAATAAAATTAATAATCCTCCTAAGATGTCGTCCTTTGGCTTTAAAAACGGAACTTTGAATGTACGGACGCTTTCTGAAACATCTAAACTAGAGCAATTTCGTAACGAAAGGGCCTCTTATGAAATCGGAGTAAGTGAAACGCGATGGTCTAATAGTGGTCATATCTATCAATTCAAGACGGTGCACAAATGGGGTAAGAATTCTTTTATCACCAAGAGCAATACAATTCTGTATGTGACCGAATTATTACTGCAAGATTCAACTGCAAATTTCGTAAGATTTCTGTAGTACAATGCCCTAACAGCACCAGACGACAAATGTGTGGATGATTTGTGATATTAAAATCATTCTCTGCGATTTTAACGCAAAGGATAATACAAACCTTCATGCTGTTATGGGCAACAACGGTTTAAGAGATGTACAGAACAACAACGGAGAATGCACAAAATCGCCTTTTTATTGGTGGAACAAAGTTTGTTCATCGAAATATTCATAAATATATTTGGCAATGTCCGGACCCGTAAACAAATTGACCATATTGCGATTGGGAAAGATTATGGCACACTTAATTTTGCAGCGTATAAGACTGGTGGTGGAACATATATTGCCCGGGAGATCATGATAATAATAATCAGAATAATAATTGAACAGTTAGCTGAATATAAAACGCATTTATACCTTCTATTTGTCGATTTTCTTCGAGCATTCGACACTGTAGATCGCAAATCTATGTGGCCACATTAGTAAAGGAATGTATACCAGGAAAAATTGTAGAACTCATTCAAAAACTCTACAAGGCCGCTGAATGTAAAGTACTCTAGAACGGTGGAGAAAGCAATACTTTCAATACATGTACCTTACACTGGTACAAGGATGTGTGCTATCCCCCACATTATTTCTACTACTTCTTGGTTGCGTAATGGATGACACGAAAGATAAATTAAGCAGGCTCTCCGAAAACTCCTAGAAGGTTGGATTAAAAATCAACTTCGCAAAGACAAAACTGATGCGTTTTGGAACAAGGGTTTCATTTTCCCGTACTTTTTATTTCCCGTACTTTTTATTTCTGGAATTATTTTTTCGATTTCCCGGGTTATGACGGGAAATCGTCAACATATTGTTTGCTATATAAAAACTTATTTTTTTTTTTTCAATAAACCATTCGACCTTTAATAAAGTAAATTATTATATTTCGCATAAAAATATCTTGAAATCAAGTTTTAAACCATTTATAAAATATAACTCTTATACGATTTGTAAAGAAATCCTTCTGTTTAAAAAGAATCAATGGAAATACAGATTAAAATATGAGATAATTCCACTTTCGACTTGACCCTACCTCATAAATCCTTTTCTTCTATACCACTTACAGGAATCAAAGTGGACCAAATTTAGTCTATTTCTAATTTTATTGGAGAACGTGAGCTCTATTTAGAATGATATTGCATACTCGAGAGATGTATTATTAATTGTTAATAAATCATTAAATAAATGGTCCGCCATCTAACTTTTTTTTTTCAACTATTCAACCGTTGGACTATTATTTGTGGGGTGCCGAGGCAGCCATTTGAATGAAATTATTTTCCATTATTAACCGGAAGGATTGTACTTTCATATAAAAAAGAAATTTGAGAAAATATTCAGTAGTTTTTTTATAGCATTTTCAAAAAAAAGTTATTTGGCGGACCCTTTATTTGGTAACGTAAGGGTCTGCCATCTAACGTTTTTTTTCAACTATTCAACCGTTGGACTATTATTTGTGGGGAGCCGAGGCAGCCATTTGAATGAAATTATTTTCCATTATTAACCGGAAGGATTGTACTTTCAAATAAAAAAAGAAATTTGAGAAAATATACAGTAGTTTTTTTTATAGCAAAAAAGTTATTTGGCGGACCCTTTACAACGTGCGACAATTTTATATTTTTATACCCTCATCCTCCAGAATGGGTATATTAACTTTGTCATTATCAAATATCGACCTTATATAAATATAAAATTCTAAGACGATCTAGCCATATCCGTAAACGAAACGAGCTAGGAGGTCAAAAATGTCCATCAATGCGTCTTATAGCCGTAGATCGGTTAGGATTGCAACTGGGCGAAATCGTTACAAAGGGAAAACATTTTCCCTCACAAGGACTGCAAATACCCATAATAATCCCTTATATTTTAAAGTATTTATGCATTTTTTCAATATGTCGGCTTGTACTTTCCTGATATTGGGTATGCGCATTCTCATTCGTAGGGGGTGAAATGGGACAAAAAGGGATAAAAATGGTACCAACCAAACGACTGCAAACAAAATAATGAAATTCGGTGTATAGATTCCTCTGGTTGTGTAAATACGTAAAAAAGGGATTTTTCCAGATTCGTACTTTTTGGGGTAAAATGGAAAAAGGAGATAAAAATTGTACCAACCAAATGACCGCATCTAGAGTCATGAAATTAGGAAAATACATTCTTCACTGTGTAGACACGAAAAATAAAAAGGTTTTTCCAAAATCGTACTTTCAAGGGATACAATGGGAACATAGGGAAAAATGGTACCAACTAAACGGCTACAGCTAGAATTTCGTAAACACATAAAATAAAGAGATTTTAGAAAGTCGTTCTTTTAAGGGAGTAAAATGGGGAAAAAGGGATAAAAATGGTACCAACCAAATTGTACCAGCTAGACTCATGGAATTCGGTGTACAAATGTGTACTGATTGCGTAATTCGTATCTTGCACTGTGTACGAATTAAAATAGGATGGAAATACAACCATCTATATTGTTTACGCTTTATTTATTTATATTTACTTTTTGAATTGACTTGAAGTATTAATTCGATTATCCGGGATGGTCGGGACCGGAATTGTTCTGGATAATCGATTTTACCGGTTAATTGAGGTAAAATTTTTTACTCGTTTTTACAAAAATGTTTGTTTTATTTATTCAATGCACACTTACAACATATAATACTTATACATTTTTAATTATTACTTAATTACTTTTCTATTTTCTGCCAAAAGCTTGTCTTGGACACGGTAGATTTGAATTTTATCTTGTTCTGTTCCCTTTGTTCCCGGATAATTGAGTAAATTGAGGATAATCACGGTTAATCAATTGATATAAAAATATTTTCCTTTCGTTATCGATGCCGAATAATTGATGTTCCCGGTTAATTGAATCACGGATAATCGATGCTTAACTATATATATATATATATATATATATATATATTATAATCGTATTGAAAGACTTGACTTATAAGCGTGGTTTGAAAAAATAAAAATTATATATTTATTTATAAAATTATTTTTTCAATATTTATACACTCCACGAGAGTATTATGTCTTTGTGCATTTGTTTGTAACACCCAAAAGGAAGAGAGATAGACCCATTGTTAATTATACCGATCGACTTAGAATCACTTTCTGAATCGATTTAGCAATTGTAGACAGAACCAAATGAAACTTTGCACAACGACGTTTTTCGGGATAAGAACGAACGCTATTTAATTTGAAGAAAATCGGTTCAGATTTAGATATAGCCCCCATACGAATTTCACTCCCGATTTGACACTTTTCACTAGATACCACATATTACAACAGATTTTCTTCAAAATTGGCAAAACATCTTATATTCCAACTAGAAACACCTGTGGTAAAAATGGGTCAGATCGGTGCAGATTTATATATAGCTCCCATACAAATTTTGCTCCCGATTTGACTTTTTCCGCTCTAGAAACCACATATTGTATCAGATTGTCTTCAGATTTGGCAAAACATCTTATATTTCAACTAGAAACACCTGTCGTAAAAATGGGGCTGATCGGTTCAGATTTATATATAGCTCCCATACAAATTTCGCTCCCGATTTGACTTTTTCCGCTCTAGAAAACGCATATTGTATCAGATTGTCTTCAAATTAGGCGAAATATATTATATTTGTCCTAGAAACACCCATAGTGAAAATGGGTCAGATCTGTTCAGATTTACATATAGCTCACATACGAATTTCACTCCCGATTTTAATCTTTTGACTCTAGATACCATATATTACAAGAGATTTTCTTCAAAATTGGCAAAACATATTATATTTCAACTAGAAACACTTGTGGTAAAAATGTGTTAGATCGGTTCAGATTTATAAATAGCTTCCATACAAATTTCGCTCCCGATTTAACTTTTTCCGCCCCAGAAACCACGAATTTTCACCGAATTTCTTCAAAGTAAGCATAACACCTTATATTTGAACTGGAAGAACTTATTGTGAAATTTAATCACATTTTTCCATGTTTGGATATAGCCCCGATACAAATATTCTTATCGATTTGACAAATCGAACCAGGTTGTATTAGCCTATGATTAGGAAACATACAAAAATTCTTCCCGTTTTCACTTTTTTACCGAGTTGGACTGTATTCGGTTGGAAAGTGGAGTGTATCATATAGTCGGCCCCGCCCGACTTTAGCCTTTCCTTACTTGTTTTATTTGTTTGGGTTTGGCTATATTAAAAATTGACATTTTGCTGTAATGTTACTGCACTTCTACGAAAATCAACAGCCTTAACATGTAATAGTTTAAATCATTTTATATTGGCACTATCAATTGAATTAAAGCAAAATATAAACGCACTACTGAATTCTTTACATTTAAGTATAACATAATTAAATTACCTACTTGAATTCCATTACTATACATATATAATACTTTTTACATATATTTTTGCAACATTCAAACCTACTTGTAAGATTTAGTCCAAAAAATAAATCTTAAATTTCCAAAGCAAAATCCAGTACAAAGTATACTGTTTTTTTCTTTTGCTTAATCTACCAATACTACGGAGTTACAAATCCAACGAAAATACAATTCTTTGGTTTTGTTTCGGCTCAAGAGAGTTCCACGGTTTCTTTTTCCATCCAGGTCTAATCTGCTCCCACAAGTTCCTGCAATTCAGCTATTTACCCTGTACAATCATCAAAAATGTGCCCTATTATTATTAGGTAGAAACCACCGTTTCCCCATTTGCAATTTCCTGATTCCAGCTACAGCCCAAATGTCTGTACCATTTTGATAAGAAAAATTCTAATATTGAAGATAAAATATGTTACAGACTGGAATATACACACCTAGCTGCAACCGTTTGATTGGTACCAGTTTCATCCTTTTTCCATATTGACCTTAAAAGTATGAGTTTATAAAAATTCGTACCTCTTATACTCCGCGTCTACGTAGACAGACGAGTGAAAATACACAATATCATGATTCTAGCTACAGTCGTTTGGTTGTTGTCAAATTTAATCCCATTTAGATCCTGATGGTACGAATATCGAAAAATCTCACTGCAGTCAGAGAAGTGTACTCACTGAATTTCATTATAACCGCTGCAGCAGTTTGGTTGGTATCATTTTTATCCCATTCACCCCATTTTCCGCCTAAAAGTACAAATTTGCCATCACCACAGTTAGATGAATTATTTATGATTTTAACTGGAACCATTTTTGTCCCTCTTTTCCAATTGTATTCCTTAAAAGTATGAATTTTGAAAAATTTCTCTATGTTACGTATCTAAGCAATTAGAGGTATGTACATTCCAAATTTTATGTTTCTATCTATTGTCGTATCATTGGTACCATTTTTGTCCCATTTTACTCGCTAAAAGGTTTATTTACTTTTTGGTGATTTTACGCTACAAGAGGAATGTAAACAACAAATTTCAAGTTCATATAAAGCAGAAATTACAAAAGCAATGCGAAAGTCGGGCGTGATCGACTATATGATAGTCTCCACTTTACAATTGAATTCGTCGGTAAAGTGATATCGGGAACGATTTGTGTATGGGTGCTTTTTATATGGTCTCTAGAGAGTACAAAGTCAAATCCGGAGCCAAATTTGTATGGAAGGAATATATATATACATATATATATATTTTTTTTTCCAACGATTCCAACTTCAAAATTCTAGTTCTTTATTTACAACTTCGAAAAAGTGGTAGGCCATGATTTCCGTGTCAAATTTTTGATGCCAAATTAAGTATTTTCTGACGTGGTTTGAAAAAATAAAAATTATATATTTATTTCTAAAATTATTTTTTCAATATTTATACACTCCACGAGAGTATTATGTCTTTGTGCATTTGTTTGTAACACCCAAAAGGAAGAGAGATAGACCCATTGTTAATTATACCGATCGACTTAGAATCACTTTCTGAATCGATTTAGCAATGTCCGTCTGTCTGTCTGACTGTCCGTCCGTCCAAGTGCATATAAAGCAGAAATTAAAAAAGCAATGCGAAAGTCGGGCGTGATCGACTATATGATAGTCTCCACTTTACAATTGAATTCGTCGGTAAAGTGATATCGGGAACGATTTGTGTATGGGTGCTTTTTATATGGTCTCTAGAGAGTACAAAGTCAAATCCGGAGCCAAATTTGTATGGAAGGAATATATATATACATATATATATATATTTTTCCAACGATTCCAACTTCAAAATTCTAGTTCTTTATTTACAACTTCGAAAAAGTGGTAGGCCATGATTTCCGTGTCAACTTTTTGATGCCAAATTAAGTATTTTCTGACAATTTGGGTTGTAATCTTCATTTGTGTAATCTATTTGTGAAATTCGCATGCGTATTTACTTGTGTTTCGTATGTTCCAAAATATAACCTTCTAAAAATAAAAACATCCAACACTATAAAAGCAGAAGGGAGACCTGGTTCTCACTGCACACCATTTAGTAGTCCAAGGGATCATATGAAAGGACTATTTAAAATTTACTTAAGATTTAAGTTGCAGTTTTTTTTCAATATTTTCATTTTTCGCCATTTTAAGTGGCCCTTTTTATTAGAAACGGAGAACTTTTTCGAATGTGGAACCTACGCCACACAAGAAAAGAAGTGAAATAATCACAAAAATTATCGAAAATATTGAAGAACGTTCCAGTAAAATATTCAAGAAGGATTTTTTTTTTTAAATTATATTATTTTTATATTATGTATCCAGTTAGTTAGAGGAATGTACACACCGAATATCGTGTTTCTAGCTGTTTTCGTTCTATTACCATTATTACCGTTACCATTTTTGCCACATTTCCCCTCTACAAATAGAAAATACTTTATTGTGCACGTTTTTGCTATATAAATATAAGCAGACATATTCAAAAAACATGATAAAATACTCCACATATTAGGGGTAGGTAGGTTAGTCCTTGTGAAGGGAAAAATTTACCATATGGACCATTTTCGCTCATATGCAATCCGATCTACAACTATAAGACGTATTCTGGGAAAATTTGGACGTCCAAGCTCCTTTCGTTTATATGCCAGCGAGATTTCAACAGACGGACGGACTAGATCGTCTTAGAATTTTATGACGATCAATAATATAAATATTTTATATGGTCTCAGGTCGATATTTCAAGGTGTTGCAAACGGAATGACAAAGTTAGCCATAAGGTTTCTGTTGATCCAATAGTGTTATTTCCACCGAACCTGTTCTAGACATGTGATGTTGAGAACTAGTTCTACAAAAAGCTGGGTGAGTGTTATAAACTTCATAAGAGAACAATGATTAAAAACTGTTTTGATAGCTTGAAAATTGGACATACGGCCGGAGAATATGGGCAAAGACCGAAGAAAATCCTGCATTAAATGTGTTTTGTTTACATAAAGCAAAGAAGTGTAAAAACGATAAAAACTATTTTCCCAGTTCATGAATATGTTAAAAGAAGTGGGTGGGTGGATAACTAAGGCAGAGCGTTAAATTCACTAGGAAATTAATGCAATGGGTGCCGCTGACTATATTATGCACTACTGCATTAATTATGGTTAGCTGGAAATTTTTAACTGAGACAGTTCACTTCCCAGAAGGAGAAAAGCAAAACATCATGTTCAAATAAGCTTACATACCTCTATGCTCTGTTGATTTGATGTCGGGATAATTTCCTGAAATATCTATGCTGTTATTGGGAATGATTTCAGTAAGTTCACTGTTATGTTTTTCATTATTTGATTTGCTGTTGTCTTCTTTAATTTGATCTTCGTCTTTACTGTATATATCATCTAAAGATTTTTCGACTAGGATGAGTTTTTCATTCTTATTGTAAGATACAAATTGTTCTCCAGCTTCATTTACTTTCTTATGGACATCATGAGAAATGTTGTCTTCAAGGATAGGTTCTTCAGGGATATTACATGGTACAAATTGTTCTCCAGTTTCAATTACTTTCTGCTGGACATCATGGTCGATAATGCCTCCATTCCCTTCGGATTCACTGTTGAATTCATTTGAACCTGAAAGCAATTTTAAGTTATATGTTTTTAGACGTAGTAAATATAACAACATGAACATTTCGATATCTGAGTCTTTTTATTTCAAATCTTTCATAGAGATATAAATAGTAAAATAATAAAAAAAATCTTTTTATTTTATTACTTTCTTAATAATCTGACAATTTATGTTAACTAGGGGAATGGGGTTTTTCGCAGATATGTACTTCGGTACGGAAAGCTTTCTGATTGTCATTCACTTGGGAATGACCCGAAGCAATTGTTGAAAGCAGCTCACTGATTTTATACTAACTGTTCCCTTGTAATGCCGCAACTCTAGAATCGGATGTAGTTGCCCAATCAGCCGCTCATCTGAAATTTATACGATTACAGAAACTTTATCTAATAAAATTAATAATCCTCCTAAGATGTCGTCCTTTGGCTTTAAAAACGGAACTTTGAATGTACGGACGCTTTCTGAAACATCTAAACTAGAGCAATTTCGTAACGAAAGGGCCTCTTATGAAATCGGAGTAAGTGAAACGCGATGGTCTAATAGTGGTCATATCTATCAATTCAAGACGGTGCACAAATGGGGTAAGAATTCTTTTATCACCAAGAGCAATACAATTCTGTATGTGACCGAATTATTACTGCAAGATTCAACTGCAAATTTCGTAAGATTTCTGTAGTACAATGCCCTAACAGCACCAGACGACAAATGTGTGGATGATTTGTGATATTAAAATCATTCTCTGCGATTTTAACGCAAAGGATAATACAAACCTTCATGCTGTTATGGGCAACAACGGTTTAAGAGATGTACAGAACAACAACGGAGAATGCACAAAATCGCCTTTTTATTGGTGGAACAAAGTTTGTTCATCGAAATATTCATAAATATATTTGGCAATGTCCGGACCCGTAAACAAATTGACCATATTGCGATTGGGAAAGATTATGGCACACTTAATTTTGCAGCGTATAAGACTGGTGGTGGAACATATATTGCCCGGGAGATCATGATAATAATAATCAGAATAATAATTGAACAGTTAGCTGAATATAAAACGCATTTATACCTTCTATTTGTCGATTTTCTTCGAGCATTCGACACTGTAGATCGCAAATCTATGTGGCCACATTAGTAAAGGAATGTATACCAGGAAAAATTGTAGAACTCATTCAAAAACTCTACAAGGCCGCTGAATGTAAAGTACTCTAGAACGGTAGAGAAAGCAATACTTTCAATACATGTACCTTACACTGGTACAAGGATGTGTGCTATCCCCCACATTATTTCTACTACTTCTTGGTTGCGTAATGGATGACACGAAAGATAAATTAAGCAGGCTCTCCGAAAACTCCTAGAAGGTTGGATTAAAAATCAACTTCGCAAAGACAAAACTGATGCGTTTTGGAACAAGGGTTTCATTTTCCCGTACTTTTTATTTCCCGTACTTTTTATTTCTGGAATTATTTTTTCGATTTCCCGGGTTATGACGGGAAATCGTCAACATATTGTTTGCTATATAAAAACTTATTTTTTTTTTTTTCAATAAACCATTCGACCTTTAATAAAGTAAATTATTATATTTCGCATAAAAATATCTTGAAATCAAGTTTTAAAGCATTTATAAAATATAACTCTTATACGATTTGTAAAGAAATCCTTCTGTTTAAAAAGAATCAATGGAAATACAGATTAAAATATGAGATAATTCCACTTTCGACTTGACCCTACCTCATAAATCCTTTTCTTCTATACCACTTACAGGAATCAAAGTGGACCAAATTTAGTCTATTTCTAATTTTATTGGAGAACGTGAGCTCTATTTAGAATGATATTGCATACTCGAGAGATGTATTATTAATTGTTAATAAATCATTAAATAAATGGTCCGCCATCTAACTTTTTTTTTTCAACTATTCAACCGTTGGACTATTATTTGTGGGGTGCCGAGGCAGCCATTTGAATGAAATTATTTTCCATTATTAACCGGAAGGATTGTACTTTCATATAAAAAAGAAATTTGAGAAAATATTCAGTAGTTTTTTTATAGCATTTTCAAAAAAAAGTTATTTGGCGGACCCTTTATTTGGTAACGTAAGGGTCTGCCATCTAACGTTTTTTTTCAACTATTCAACCGTTGGACTATTATTTGTGGGGAGCCGAGGCAGCCATTTGAATGAAATTATTTTCCATTATTAACCGGAAGGATTGTACTTTCAAATAAAAAAAGAAATTTGAGAAAATATACAGTAGTTTTTTTTATAGCAAAAAAGTTATTTGGCGGACCCTTTACAACGTGCGACAATTTTATATTTTTATACCCTCATCCTCCAGAATGGGTATATTAACTTTGTCATTATCAAATATCGACCTTATATAAATATAAAATTCTAAGACGATCTAGCCATATCCGTAAACGAAACGAGCTAGGAGGTCAAAAATGTCCATCAATGCGTCTTATAGCCGTAGATCGGTTAGGATTGCAACTGGGCGAAATCGTTACAAAGGGAAAACATTTTCCCTCACAAGGACTGCAAATACCCATAATAATCCCTTATATTTTAAAGTATTTATGCATTTTTTCAATATGTCGGCTTGTACTTTCCTGATATTGGGTATGCGCATTCTCATTCGTAGGGGGTGAAATGGGACAAAAAGGGATAAAAATGGTACCAACCAAACGACTGCAAACAAAATAATGAAATTCGGTGTATAGATTCCTCTGGTTGTGTAAATACGTAAAAAAGGGATTTTTCCAGATTCGTACTTTTTGGGGTAAAATGGAAAAAGGAGATAAAAATTGTACCAACCAAATGACCGCATCTAGAGTCATGAAATTAGGAAAATACATTCTTCACTGTGTAGACACGAAAAATAAAAAGGTTTTTCCAAAATCGTACTTTCAAGGGATACAATGGGAACATAGGGAAAAATGGTACCAACTAAACGGCTACAGCTAGAATTTCGTAAACACATAAAATAAAGAGATTTTAGAAAGTCGTTCTTTTAAGGGAGTAAAATGGGGAAAAAGGGATAAAAATGGTACCAACCAAATTGTACCAGCTAGACTCATGGAATTCGGTGTACAAATGTGTACTGATTGCGTAATTCGTATCTTGCACTGTGTACGAATTAAAATAGGATGGAAATACAACCATCTATATTGTTTACGCTTTATTTATTTATATTCACTTTTTGAATTGACTTGAAGTATTAATTCGATATACTATACTATATATATATATACAGTTGAGCATCGATTATCCGGGATGGTCGGGACCGGAATTGTTCTGGATAATCGATTTTACCGGTTAATTGAGGTAAAATTTTTTACTCGTTTTTACAAAAATGTTTGTTTTATTTATTCAATGCACACTTACAACATATAATACTTATACATTTTTAATTATTACTTAATTACTTTTCTATTTTCTGCCAAAAGCTTGTCTTGGACACGGTAGATTTGAATTTTATCTTGTTCTGTTCCCTTTGTTCCCGGATAATTGAGTAAATTGAGGATAATCACGGTTAATCAATTGATATAAAAATATTTTCCTTTCGTTATCGATGCCGAATAATTGATGTTCCCGGTTAATTGAATCACGGATAATCGATGCTTAACTATATATATATATATATATATATATATATATATATTATAATCGTATTGAAAGACTTGACTTATAAGCGTGGTTTGAAAAAATAAAAATTATATATTTATTTATAAAATTATTTTTTCAATATTTATACACTCCACGAGAGTATTATGTCTTTGTGCATTTGTTTGTAACACCCAAAAGGAAGAGAGATAGACCCATTGTTAATTATACCGATCGACTTAGAATCACTTTCTGAATCGATTTAGCAATTGTAGACAGAACCAAATGAAACTTTGCACAACGACGTTTTTCGGGATAAGAACGAACGCTATTTAATTTGAAGAAAATCGGTTCAGATTTAGATATAGCCCCCATACGAATTTCACTCCCGATTTGACACTTTTCACTAGATACCACATATTACAACAGATTTTCTTCAAAATTGGCAAAACATCTTATATTCCAACTAGAAACACCTGTGGTAAAAATGGGCCAGATCGGTGCAGATTTATATATAGCTCCCATACAAATTTCGCTCCCGATTTGACTTTTTCCGCTCTAGAAACCACATATTGTATCAGATTGTCTTCAGATTTGGCAAAACATCTTATATTTCAACTAGAAACACCTGTCGTAAAAATGGGGCAGATCGGTTCAGATTTATATATAGCTCCCATACAAATTTCGCTCCCGATTTGACTTTTTCCGCTCTAGAAAACGCATATTGTATCAGATTGTCTTCAAATTAGGCGAAATATATTATATTTGTCCTAGAAACACCCATAGTGAAAATGGGTCAGATCGGTTCAGATTTACATATAGCTCACATACGAATTTCACTCCCGATTTTAATCTTTTGACTCTAGATACCATATATTACAAGAGATTTTCTTCAAAATTGGCAAAACATATTATATTTCAACTAGAAACACTTGTGGTAAAAATGTGTTAGATCGGTTCAGATTTATAAATAGCTTCCATACAAATTTCGCTCCCGATTTAACTTTTTCCGCCCCAGAAACCACGAATTTTCACCGAATTTCTTCAAAGTGAGCATAACACCTTATATTTGAACTTATTGTGAAATTTAATCACATTTTTCCATGTTTGGATATAGCCTCGATACAAATATTCTTATCGATTTGACAAATCGAACCAGGTTGTATTAGTTGATTAGGAAACATACAAAAATTCTTCCCGTTTTCACTTTTTTACCGAGTTGGACTGTATTCGGTTGGAAAGTGGAGTGTATCATATAGTCGGCCCCGCCCGACTTTAGCCTTTCCTTACTTGTTTTGGTTTGGCTATATTAAAAATTGACATTTTTCTGTAATGTTACTGCACTTCTACGAAAATCAACAGCCTTAACATGTAATAGTTTAAATCATTTTATATTGGCACTATCAATTGAATTAAAGCAAAATATAAACGCACTACTGAATTCTTTACATTTAAGTATAACATAATTAAATTACCTACTTGAATTCCATTACTATACATATATAATACTTTTTACATATATTTTTGCAACATTCAAACCTACTGGTAAGATTTAGTCCAAAAAATAAATCTTAAATTTCCAAAGCAAAATCCAGTACAAAGTATACTGTTTTTTTCTTTTGCTTAATCTACCAATACTACGGAGTTACAAATCCAACGAAAATACAATTCTTTGGTTTTGTTTCGGCTCAAGAGAGTTCCACGGTTTCTTTGTCCATCCAGGTCTAATCTGCTCCCACAAGTTCCTGCAATTCAGCTATTTACCCTGTACAATCATCAAAAATGTGCCCTATTATTATTAGGTAGAAACCACCGTTTCCCCATTTGCAATTTCCTGATTCCAGCTACAGCCCAAATGTCTGTACCATTTTGATAAGAAAAATTCTAATATTGAAGATAAAATATGTTACAGACTGGAATATACACACCTAGCTGCAACCGTTTGATTGGTACCAGTTTCATCCTTTTTCCATATTGACCTTAAAAGTATGAGTTTATAAAAATTCGTACCTCTTATACTCCGCGTCTACGTAGACAGACGAGTGAAAATACACAATATCATGATTCTAGCTACAGTCGTTTGGTTTTTGTCAAATTTAATCCCATTTAGATCCTGATGGTACGAATATCGAAAAATCTCACTGCAGTCAGAGAAGTGTACTCACTGAATTTCATTATAACCGCTGCAGCAGTTTGGTTGGTATCATTTTTATCCCATTCACCCCATTTTCCGCCTAAAAGTACAAATTTGCCATCACCACAGTTAGATGAATTATTTATGATTTTAACTGGAACCATTTTTGTCCCTCTTTTCCAATTGTATTCCTTAAAAGTATGAATTTTGAAAAATTTCTCTATGTTACGTATCTAAGCAATTAGAGGTATGTACATTCCAAATTTTATGTTTCTATCTATTGTCGTATCATTGGTACCATTTTTGTCCCATTTTACTCGCTAAAAGGTTTATTTACTTTTTGGTGATTTTACGCTACAAGAGGAATGTAAACAACAAATTTCAAGTGCATATAAAGCAGAAATTAAAAAAGCAATGCGAAAGTCGGGCGTGGTCGACTATATGATAGCCTCCACTTTACAATTGAATTCGTCGGTAAAGTGATATCGGGAACGATTTGTGTATGGGTGCTTTTTATATGGTCTCTAGAGAGTACAAAGTCAAATCCGGAGCCAAATTTGTATGGAAGGAATATATATATATACATATATATATTTTTTTTTTTCCAACGATTCCAACTTCAAAATTCTAGTTCTTTATTTACAACTTCGAAAAAGTGGTAGGCCATGATTTCCGTGTCAACTTTTTGATGCCAAATTAAGTATTTTCTGACAATTTGGGTTGTAATCTTCATTTGTGTAATCTATTTGTGAAATTCGCATGCGTATTTACTTGTGTTTCGTATGTTCCAAAATATAACCTTCTAAAAATAAAAACATCCAACACTATAAAAGCAGGAGGGAGACCTGGTTCTCACTACACACCATTTAGTAGTCCAAGGGATCATATGATTTACTTAAGATTTAAGTTGCAGTTTTTTTGCAATATTTTCATTTTTCGCCATTTTAAGTGGCCCTTATTATTAGAAACGGAGAACTTTTTCGAATGTGGAACCTACACCACACAAGAAAAGAAGTGAAATAATCACAAAAATTATCGAAAATATTGAAGAACGTTCCAGTAAAATATTCAAGAAGGATGTATTTTTCTAAATTATATTATTTTTATATTATGTATCCAGTTAATTAGAGGAATGTACACACCGAATATCGTGTTTCTAGCTGTTTTCGTTCTATTACCATTACCATTTTTGCCACATTTCCCCTCTACAAATAGAAAATTCTTTATTGTGCACGTTTTTGCTATATAAATATAAGCAGACATATTCAAAAAACATGATAAAATACTCCACATATTAGGGGTAGGTAGGTTAGTCCTTGTGAAGGGAAAAATTTACCATATGGACCACTTTCGCCCATATGCAATCCGATCTACAACTATAAGACGTATTCTGGGAAAATTTGGACGTCCTAGCTCCTTTCATTTATATGCCAGCGAGCTTTCAACAGACGGACGGACTAGATCGTCTTAGAATTTTATGACGATCAAAAATATAAATATTTTATATGGTCTCAGGTCGATATTTCAAGGTGTTGCAAACGGAATGACAAAGTTAGCCATAAGGTTTCTGTTGATCCAATAGTGTTATTTCCACCGAACCTGTTCTAGACATGTGATGTTGAGAACTAGTTCTACAAAAAGCTGGGTGAGTGTTATAAACTTCATAAGAGAACAATGATTAAAAACTGTTTTGATAGCTTGAAAATTGGACATAAGGCCGGAGAATATGGGCAAAGACCGAAGAAAATCCTGCATTAAATGTGTTTTGTTTACATAAAGCAAAGAAGTGTAAAAACGATAAAAACTATTTTCCCAATTCATGAATATGTTAAAAGAAGTGGGTGGGTGGATAACTAAGGCAGAGCGTTAAATTCACTAGGAAATTAATGCAATGGGTGCCGCTGACTATATTATGCACTACTGCATTAATTATGGTTAGCTGGAAATTTTTAACTGGGACAGTTCACTTCCCAGAAGGAGAAAAGCAAAACATCATGTTCAAATAAGCTTACATACCTCTATGCTCTGTTGATTTGATGTCGAGATAATTTCCTGAAATATCTATGTTGTTATTGGGAATGATTTCAGTAAGTTCACTGTTATGTTTTTCATTATTTGATTTGCTGTTGTCTTCTTTAATTTGATCTTCGTCTTTACTGTATATATCATCTAAAGATTTTTCGACTAGGATGAGTTTTTCATTCTTATTGTAAGATACAAATTGTTCTCCAGCTTCATTTACTTTCTTATGGACATCATGAGAAATGTTGTCTTCAATGATAGGTTCTTCAGGGATATTACATGGTACAAATTGTTCTCCAGTTTCAATTACTTTCTGCTGGACATCATGGTCGATAATGCCTCCATTCCCTTCGGATTCACTGTTGAATTCATTTGAACCTGAAAGCAATTTTAAGTTATATGTTTTTAGTAAGAATATGACGTAGTAAATATAACAACATGAACATTTCGATATGTGAGTCTTTTTATTTCAAATCTTTCATAGAGATATAAATAGTAAAATAATAAAAAAAAATCTTTTTATTTTATTACTTTCTTAATAATCTGACAATTTATGTTAACTAGGGGAATGGGGTTTTTCGCAGATATGTACTTCGGTACGGAAAGCTTTCTGATTGTCATTCACTTGGGAATGACCCGAAGCAATTGTTGAAAGCAGCTCACTGATTTTATACTAACTGTTCCCTTGTAATGCCGCAACTCTAGAATCGGATGTAGTTGCCCAATCAGCCGCTCATCTGAAATTTATACGATTACAGAAACTTTATCTAATAAAATTAATAATCCTCCTAAGATGTCGTCCTTTGGCTTTAAAAACGGAACTTTGAATGTACGGACGCTTTCTGAAACATCTAAACTAGAGCAATTTCGTAACGAAAGGGCCTCTTATGAAATCGGAGTAAGTGAAACGCGATGGTCTAATAGTGGTCATATCTATCAATTCAAGACGGTGCACAAATGGGGTAAGAATTCTTTTATCACCAAGAGCAATACAATTCTGTATGTGACCGAATTATTACTGCAAGACGACGACAAATGTGTGGATGATTTGTGATATTAAAATCATTCTCTGCGATTTTAACGCAAAGGATAATACAAACCTTCATGCGGTTATGGGCAACAACGGTTTAAGAGATGTACACAACAACAACGGAGAATGCACAAAATCGCCTTTTTATTGGTGGAACAAAGTTTGTTCATCGAAATATTCATAAATATATTTGGCAATGTCCGGACCCGTAAACAAATTGACAATATTGCTATTGGGAAAGATTATGGCACACTTAATTTTGCAGCGTATAAGACTGGTGGTGGAACATATATTGCCCGGGAGATCATGATAATAATAATCAGAATAATAGCTGAATATAAAACGCATTTATACCTTCTATTTGTCGATTTTCTCCGAGCATTCGACACTGTAGATCGTAAATCTATGTGGTCCACATTAGTAAAGGAATGTAGGAAAAATTGTAGAACTCATTCAAAAACTCTACGAGGCCGCTGAATGTAAAGTACTCTAGAACGGTAGAGAAAGCAACACTTTCAATACATGTACCTAACACCGGTACAAGGATGTGTGCTATCACACACATTATTTCTAATACTTCTTGGTTGCGTAATCGAAGCGAAGATGTTCGAAGCGCGATGTTCGACTTGGTGTTATATGGACGCTGACGACTTATGTCTAATGGTTCATCTCTTTGTAGATATCAAAGATAAATTAAGCAGGCTCTCCGAAAACTCCTAGAAGGTTGGATTAAAAATCAACTTCGCAAAGACAAAACTGATGCGTATTGGAACGAGGGTTTCACTTTCCCGTATTTTTATTTCCCGGGAAACTGGAATTATTTTTTCGATTCCCCGGGTTATGACGGGATATCGTCAACATATGCTATATAAATACTTATTTTTTCTTTTTTCCAATAAACCATTCGACCTTTAATAAATTTATTATATTTCGCATAAAAAAGACGATCTAGCCATGTCCGTCCATCTGTCAGTCTGTTGAAAGCACGCTAGCATCTAAACGATACGAGCTAGGAGGTCAACATTTTTCATAAATGCGTCTTATAGTCGTAGATCGGTTAGGATTGCAACTGGGCGAAATCGGTCCAAAGGGAAAAATTATTCTCTCACAAGGACTGAAAATACCCATAATAATCCCTTATATATTACAGTATTTATGAATTTTTTATAATATGTCAGCTTATACTTTCTTGATATTGGGTATGCACATTCTCATTAGTAGGGGTTGAAATGGGACAAAAAGGGATAAAAATGGTACCTATAAAACGTGTATATTCCTCTAATTGAGTAGATACATACATAAAAGTATTTTTTTCAAATTCGTACTATTAAGGGGTAAAATGGGAAAAAAGGGATAAAAATGGTACCAACCAAACGGCTGCACCTAAAATAATGAAATTCGGTGTATACATTCCTCTAGTTGTGTAAATAAGTAAAATAAATGGATTTTTCGAAATTCGTACTTTTTGGGGTTAAAATTGAAAAAGGGGATAATAATTGTACCATCCAAATGACCGCATATAGAGTCATGAAATTAGGAAAATACATTCTTCACTGTGTAGACACGAAAAATATAAAGGTTTTTCCGAATTCGCACTTTCAAGGGATACAATGGGAACAGAAGGAAAATCTTTAATTTTACGAAAATGCCATAAAGTCCAAACTTCGCGTCATAAGTCCCAAAGAAGTTAGTTGGGCTTTAGCTGACATTTTGATTGGGCGTTGTGACATTTTCATTGCCCAAATTTGGGCATTACGACCTTGGGCGTTATGACCGTACGCCAGGGTATTGCCTGCGGCCATCTTTTAGGTAACTCAAAAAGCCGAAACCAGTCTACAACATCCTTCAGAAAACTAACTTCTAAAGGAAGACACCCAATCTACAGGCAGAACCTTTTGCATCAGTAAGGCACAATGGATTCGGTGGACGAATTGGTGGTCATACGAGACGGCAACGCAATAGAACAACAGAAAGCTATTGTCAATATAAAGAAGACTCCCTTGGATCGACGCTCATTAGACTTCCACCAAAAGAAGTCAGACGATTTGAATGCTCTTTGGAAGGTTTTCGATCTACATATATTGAAAGTAACAATAGTTTAGCGTCTTCTGACCTGGAATATAAACATGGGTTTTTGATTTTTGGTACAGGGTATTGCCTGCAGCCATCTTTTAACTGTCTCCTCCATATTTCTAAAATAATTTTCGGTTTTATTTAAACCCATACATTTTCTCGAATTTAGTTATTTAGTACTATCAGACTGACAGATATTTTCAAGGCCAATTTATCTGGAGAAGCTGAAAACTAATCAGCCACTTATCTACGACGGAAAGTAATTACAGCACAGGAAAATGCTGCAGGATTGTTATAAAAACAAGCGAATTTTAATAGCTATATTAGTAGAAAATATACTAAAACCCATAGGTCAACCGTATTCTCCAACGCTACATGACACAACTCGTGAGTGTTTATTGGCGTTAGACAATATTGGAGTAGAGACGAAAACTTGGAGCCCTTTACTTCTGCAAATATTGATAAAGAAATTAGATCGCAACATGCACATAAGATTCGAGCAATCTTTAAAATCCGAGGGAATATCCAAGCATCAAAAATCTACTATCATTCCCCGAGCTTCAATTTCAAACAATGGATAATGGATGGAATGGATAAGGAGAAATCATAATCAAGCAAAACGGTATCTTCAGTAATTACTTCCGAAAGGAAAGGAGATAACTGCAAGATATGTCACAGTACCATTGTAATAAGTTTCTGGAGTTATCAGAGGCAGACTGACACAAATATGTTAAATCACAAAAGTTATGCTTTAAAAGGTAAATAAAATAATATATATAATGTTGACATTGACCTGGTTTTGACATATAGGTTTTTGTTTTTCAGAAATTAAATTCAAACAATAATAGTTTCCTGTATTGAATAGACATTTTTCTAAAATTTAGTAGAGCCTTCCAATTAATGGCTCACCATTTAATATATTTACTAACTCGCCTTCATTACGCAAAACCTTTTGGAAGAACATTAATCGGAATTCTTTCAATGCTGGACAGCGGCCTAGAAAATGTTGCAAATTTTCTATTTCACTCACTTCACTTCAGGCCTTAAAAATCTACATTATATCCTCTTGTTTTAAATTCTCAATTAAATATGGTTGGCCAACAGTAGGGTCTAAATTAGTATAGAAACGGCTTGTCTGACTGGCTTTGTGCATTGCTTGGTTTTTATTTCTAACATTTAAAGTTTGAATCAAATGATACTTGTTGAATATCCAATCGTGTTTCGTTTGATTTTCCAGAAAGGGCTCGATATTATTTTCCGACATCAGCATATTTATACTTTTTAGCTAGTTTATGGGGCAACCTTTCTTCGTTATGATCAAAGAGAACTCGAATTGTATATGTTAAGTGGGATTCCAATGTGTAAATATGACCATTTTGAATACCATTTTCTAGCATGAGGGCGTATGTGGGTTTAAAACTCGGTAATCTGAGAATCTTTTTAAGAAAAGATATTGCCAGCTTGTCTACTTCTTCGAAATATGAACAACCCCATATTTGCGATCCATAAGTTTCTCTACATACAGCTTGGAATAATTTCCATTTTGTCTTAATCGAAATGTTTTGTTTACTCAAGTAGAATTTCCATGTTGAACTTATACTGTTTTTTGCAGCACTATTTCTCGACTCTATATGTTTTTCGAATGCAAGTTTTGGTGTTAAAATCAAACCGAGGTAGCAGTATTCAGATACAATATTAATTATTTTCCCATTATAATACCAATTTTCATCTCGAGAAACTTTTTCGCCTTTTCTGAAAATCATTATTTTTGATTCATCTAAGTTGACCGTCATGTTCTTCCAATTTTTTAATCATGCGTTGTAAAACATATATTTCGTCGGCCAGTATTACGATGTCATCAGCGTAGAGCAAGAGACGTATGTTAAATTCTTCTACGTAAGATCCCCCACCAATAAATTCATGCAGATCATTTAAATAAAGTGCGAACAGTAATGATGTAAGCAGACATCCCTGTTTTACGCAATTAGTCGTAGTCCACACTGCGAATTTTGTTGTTTCATAAACATTTTCAATAAATCTTACTACTTTAGTTGACACTCCAATTGTATGTAATTTATACATCAATGCATTTAGTGAGATGTTATCAAATGCTGCTTTAAAGTCAACGAAGAATGCATATGTTTTTCTATTTCTATACCAGTTTAAATGTATAATCGATGTGAGGTTAAATATATTATCCAATGTACTATAGTTCTTACTAAACCAGCCTGGTATTCATTTAGTTTATTGAATTTTTCAGTCCATTCTGAAAGTCTTTCTGTGATTATACCCATCATTATTTTTGGCAAGCAGTTCATAAACGATATGCCGGTAAATGTTTGGCTGTGTATTATCACCTTTCTTGAAAATTGGATAAATAAAAGTTTTTTTCGAAGGAATTATCAACTTCCCCTTTATCAAACAAGTTGTTGCAATGGTTCACTATTTCTTGAAGGAGAGTGTCCAGCGCAAATATGAAGAATTCGTAGGGTATACGGTCCTCCCCAGGTGCCTTATTTAATTTTTCTTTCTTCAGAACATTCGTCGTCAAGAGTTATTGCCTTGTCTAAATTATAGTCAATACATATGATCATAATGTATGTCTGGTGATAAATGTGGATGGTTCAGGATTTGCTCAAAGTAGCTTTTCAGGGCTTCCGTCGACACCTGAATGTTCGATATCTCTTCGCAGGCCCGTGCGCAGGATTTTCCCCTGGGGGGTTTTCACCTATACTCATAAAAAATTTAACCCTATAATGAGTTAAAATTAACTAAAATTTAGAAAACCAAGTACATTTTTACTAAATATAAGTAGAATTTTGCTGACATTTTCCTAAATCTAAGTAAATTTTTCCTAAAACCAAGTAATTTTTTACTAAATTTAAGCAAAATTTTCCTAAAACTAAGTAAATTTTTACTAAATCTTAGTAAAATGTTGCTGAAAATTTCCTAAAACTAAGTAAATGTTTACACAAATCAAGTAAATATTTACTCAAACTAAGGACAATTTTGCTTATTTTTTCCCTTAAAACGAGTAAATTTTTACTTAATCTGAGGAAAATTTTATTTTATACAAGGTATAAGTTTCGACTTATTATTTTTAAGATTTGAATTTGTACAACATTGAAGTAACCATATTAAATTGTATCTAACTTTTATTGTAAATCGATAACTAAATTCGAAATTACACTATTGTGAATTGTAACTTGGAAAATATTCAAAATGAAATATGAAAACCGAATTTTCCTTTGACATTCGCAAAGGAAAATCTTCCACTTTTCCATATACCATCAACTGGTGAGCATCTCATTACCCAATAAATCCACTGAATTTGAAGTAACTCTGGTTTGTTGTTTTTTATCATACATTTTCTCGTTGGTCTATATTCAATTGCACATTTATACATAATTTCTCATGTACTGAGAAACTACGTCTCTCAATTGAATAAAACTCTATTTCTTTTTATGAAGCTCTGGAGTTAATCTCATTCCCAACCTCAAATACAGTCCACTACATCCACCAACTTGGTTGACGTCATTGCCCACAACTCCAAACTCTCTAATTCAGCAGCTTTCCTCAGCCAAGCCAGCCTTAAATTCCTTCACAAGGAAAAAAGGTGAAATTAAAATAAGTTCATTTTAACTAAAAAAAATCAAACAAATAGTTTTGCTTCAGAGTATGCAAAACTGACAACATGAAATATTTCTCAAAAGTTGCATGATACCTCTGCCATAAAGAGTTGAGCTATTACTCCATGATTGTTGCGAAGGCAAGATAGGCGCCTTCGCAGTGGTTGTTTAGAATAATTCATAAAGTATTTAAGAAATAAGTCTCTGCAAACGAATGACAATTGCTTCTTAGATTAATATTCTAGAATTTTTTAAACAATTTCAAATGTTTTTTATGTTCATTAATACTTAAATGTATGAAGAACTCGACATAAATTTAAGTAAACATTTTAACTTCATTTTTAGGAAAAAGCACATTTTAAGTTAAAATTTCCTAAACGGAATTTTTTCCAGATTTCAGGTTTTTTTAAATTTCGTTTAAATTTCCTAAATCAGAAAACTGGTTTGATCTACATTGTTTCAATGCTAGAAAAGCATCCTTTAAGTGGCTAAAAAGGTTCAGAAATAATAGTTCTGATGATAATAAAGATAAATATTTATACTATAATCGACGATACAAAGAAATAACAAGAAACGCCAAACATCAATATCAACTTCGCATGGAAGAGAAAATAGATAAAATCGGAGACTGTAAACATTGGTGGAAAGTTGTTAAGGAAATTCGAAACGAAGAGAGAGGGCCGTTCCCAGGGGGGAGGTGGGGGTTTGGGGTTTGGGTTTTTAAAACCTTCTAGACTTTCTGATGCAATAAAATATAGAATTTTTAAAGTCTTTTTAAAATAACTTGTCTGAAATGGTAATTTTGCAGTAAAATCATGAAAACACGAAAATTACATAAAAAATCGTGGACACTTTCTTGAATTTCGGACAAAGGTTATGAAAAATACAAACAAACTAAACGAATTGTGCCAATTTCAAGATTGTGTAGTGCTAATTTCGCTAATGGGCACCAAATTGTTCGGAAAATTTTCATTTTTATTAACCGATACCACTTCTTGACATTCGACTAGAGCTATATCTTATGAACTTTTAATTGTGTACTGCAATAAAAGTTTGTAAATTTAATAACAAAATCGTTTAGTAATTTTAAAAAAGTGTAGATAAGAATCACTATGATATCATAATGAAATCTAAAATATTCTTAATAAAAGCAAATAATTTGCTTGATGCTTGTAAAGCGCTAAGATGAAACTTTGCGATTGGAAATTTTTATGGAGCTGTATCTTAATCTGAACCGATGTGTCCTATTTTCATCACAGATGCAACAACAACGGTTTCTGTTATTTCCAATGTTTTGGGAGTGTGCAATTATAATACAAATCTATTTCGACAAACGAAGAAAACTGTTTAATATACATAATCTTATTTCTCTTTGTTCATTTACAATAACTGATGACATGTTTACCGCAAACAAACTAATTTTTCCCACAAAAGAAACTCAATAATGATGTTTACGTGTTTAAAATGTTGTTTCTACGAAATGCATTTTTTCTCTGCGAAGCAATAAGAAATGAGTTTTAACTTTATATTTTCACTTATGTCAAATATTTTTCAGAGTTAGTATTTATATGTAACAAGTATTATTCAAAAGAGAAGCAACAAATTCAGTAACTTGGATCTACGTAGGAAAACGAAACTCTAAAATACCAATTATTTGGTTTCTTGGAATTAAAATTTCTAGTTGTTTCTTCTTGCATTTCATCGAATACAAAAAAACTGTATTTGTTATTTGAATTTATATATATTTAGATTATAAAAATGAAAAAACATTTCCAAATATTTTTTATTTAATCGGAATATGCGTATAATTTTTTTGTGTAATATTTCTTCAAAATATATATCGAGGGCTTATATTCAAAAGTGGCTACGAACCATTTTCTCGAAAATAAGTTTTTGATGCCAAACTATTCTCAGATTTGGATGTCATCTGTCATATAAATTTGGAAAAGATTTTTTTTCTAAAGCCATTTTTTTAATTTTCTGAGTTAGCTATCCCCTCGCACGTTAGTTTATGACTGCATAAGTGGCTATGAACATAAAAATAATAGAAATAAATGGTTCAACATTAAACCGAAGGTTATAATTCGCTACAACGATTTTGTTTAAAATATATTCGTAGGTTTAGGGCATATCATACTATCAAATTCCATCATTTCGCGTGAATAGCATTTAATTCCACATGTTTGCCCGAAAATGAACATTTTCCAAAAAATATCCAATTCGTATTTTTTGTTCACCGTGCCCTACCGCAATATACACTTTTTCTAAAAAATTTGGAAAAGGGATAAAAATGGTACAAATCTGACGGATGAAGCTCGAATCTTTAAATTCGCTTATGAACGCTTATCTTTTTATATTTTAATTAACAACAGCCAATTTTAGCAGACTGCAAACGCTTTAGCAGTGTGAATGGTGATGTAAGATTGCAGAAAACTGCTGTTATGCCAAAAAACAGCTGTAATAGCAGAAAAGTATCTGCAGATAGGCAATCGCTGCTTTTATTAACAGACTTGTTCTCTAAGTGTAGAACTTTTGTTTAAATATTTGCTTGAAATTACATACATACATATCGAGGGTGTCTATGAACAAAAACATAACTGATTTTCTCCTTAATTTGAAGAGAAATTATTAATCATTATTCTACAGTTTAATCTAAAAAGGATTACTAATTGCTACGATTAAAAATTTTTCAAAATTTACTATTATTCGCGGTTTCATGGTTCATAGCCACTTTTGTATGTTTAAAATTGAGCACTATGAATGTTGAAATAAACACATAGCCATTTATGTCCAAATATATAAATAAGATTTATTGTAAACTCCGTAACTTTTTTCATGAAATCTTGGCATTGTTGTATAGAAAACGCATTTTCTGTGATGTACACAGCCAGTCGCGAAAATCTCTGCAATTGATGAAAAATCCAAAATTCGCCGTTGCAATTCCTTATATTTTAACCTTCTTCATTCATAATTCTGAAACTTTTCATACACAAATATTCCCCATGAAGTCAGCAATCACATGCCAAAATATTTTGGTATTCTCAATATAATAAAAAGTTACGCCGGTTTTTCTAAATATACTTTTCACAATTTTTGACTTTACAGCCACAATTTTTTCCTATTTTAGCCTGATAACTGGGGAATCAAAATGCTATTAACGCGAAATGATGGAATTGATAGTACGATATGCCCTAAATCTAGAAAGATTTTATAAACAAAATCGTTGTAGCGAATTATAACCTTCGGTTTAATGTTGAACCATTTTATTTCTATTATTTTTATGTTCATAGCCACTTATGCAGTCATAAACTAACGTGCGAGGGGATAGCTAACTCAGAAAATTAAAAAAATGGCTTTAGAAAAAAATCTTTTCCAAATTTATATGACAGATGACATCCAAATCTGAGAATAGTTTGGCATCAAAAACTTATTTTCGAGAAAATGGTTCATAGCCACTTTTGAATATAAGCCCTCGATATATATTTTGAAGAAATATTACACAAAAAAATTATACGCATATTCCGATTAAATAAAAAATATTTGGAAATGTTTTTTCATTTTTATAATCTAAATATATATAAATTCAAATAACAAATACAGTTTTTATGTATTCGATGAAATGCAAGAAGAAACAACTAGAAATTTTAATTCCAAGAAACCAAATAATTGGTATTTTAGAGTTTCGTTTTCCTACGTAGATCCAAGTTACTGAATTTGTTGTTTCTCTTTTGAATAATACTTGTTACATATAAATACTAACTCTGAAAAATATTTGACATAAGTGAAAATATAAAGTTAAAACTCGTTTCTTATTGTTTCGCAGAGAAAAAATGCATTTCGTAGAAACAACATTTTAAACACGTAAACATCATTATTGAGTTTCTTTTGTGGGAAAAATTAGTTTGTTTGCGGTAAACATGTCATCAGTTATTGTAAATGAACAAAGAGAAATAAGATTATGTATATTAAACAGTTTTCTTCGTTTGTCGAAATAGATTTGTATTATAATTGCACACTCCCAAAACATTGGAAATAACAGAAACCGATGTTGTTGCATCTGTGATGAAAATAGGACACATCGGTTCAGATTAAGATACAGCTCCATAAAAATTTCCAATCGCAAAGTTTCATCTTAGCGCTTTACAAGCATCAAGCAAATTATTTGCTTTTATTAAGAATATTTTAGATTTCATTATGATATCATAGTGATTCTTATCTACACTTTTTTAAAATTACTAAACGATTTTGTTATTAAATTTACAAACTTTTATTGCAGTACACAATTAAAAGTTCATAAGATATAGCTCTAGTCGAATGTCAAGAAGTGGTATCGGTTAATAAAAATGAAAATTTTCCGAACAATTTGGTGCCCATTAGCGAAATTAGCACTACACAATCTTGAAATTGGCACAATTCGTTTAGTTTGTTTGTATTTTTCATAACCTTTGTCCGAAATTCAAGAAAGTGTCGACGATTTTTTATGTAATTTTCGTGTTTTCATGATTTTACTGCAAAATTACCATTTCAGACGAGTTATTTTAAAAAGACTTTAAAAATTCTATATTTTATTGCATCAGAAAGTCTAGAAGGTTTTAAAAAGTATATGTTCGAAACCTCTCTGGGGGGGGGTTTGAAACCCCAACCCCCACCCCCCTGGGAACGGCCCTCTCTCTTCGTTTCGAATTTCCTTAACAACTTTCCACCAATGTTTACAGTCTCCGATTTTATCTATTTTCTCTTCCATGCGAAGTTGATATTGATGTTTGGCGTTTCTTGTTATTTCTTTGTATCGTCGATTATAGTATAAATATTTATCTTTATTATCATCAGAACTATTATTTCTGAACCTTTTTAGCGACTTAAAGGATGCTTTTCTAGCATTGAAACAATGTAGATCAAACCAGTTTTCTGATTTAGGAAATTTAAACGATCTTGTTAAGGAGGATTTATGAGCAGTCTTAATCACATTTGCCATGTCTGCAAAATCACGTTGGGTTTCTTGTCTGCTGGGTTCAAGTAGTATCAAAGATGGACGACTGGCATATGATCTGACCAGAATTTGTTGACAACTTTAAAAGAGCTTACGACTGATAATAGTTCCTGCGACATTGCACATATATCGTTGACTGATGTCCCAACTGTACTATCAAACGTATAATCACCGCATTCATCACCTTTCGTCATTCCATTTAATACTACCAACCCATAATCGTAACAGAAGTTAATAAAATCTCTAGCTCTTGAGTTTATTTCGCTATCCTTGGATCTTCTTTCAGGCATACCTGCAGAGAATGTTGATTTGAAGATTTCGTCTATATCCTTTTGCATTGATCCAATTCTTATATTTAAATCTCCGATTATTATAGGATTTGCTACATCATTTTCTCTTAGGAATAAGTTTTGCTTCATAAAATCTTTGTTCCAAGTAGCAGCACGCATGTATAAGGGGATGATATTAAAATTGATTTCCTGTGTGGTGACTTTTTTGTAGTTTATTTCAGAATTATTTTCGTATGTACATTCAACGCCCATTTTTCGCAGAGACTTCTTTATTCCTATTAAACATACACCAATTCCCCTTCCAAATCTAGCATTTTTTGCAGCTGGTTGCCAATGCATCTCAAAATCGCCAAAGTATTTCCGTTTTATCAGAACAGATGTGTGTTTCAAGCAGCGCAATAATGTCAAAGTTATTAATGTATTTAAAGAAATCTGCGTATAAAATTTTATTTTCTAGACCGTGTATATTGTACTATAACACCTTAAATAAAATAATATTCTTCTATTAAGGTTTTGCTTTCACATATATTGCCTATTTTTAGTTTTTTAATTTAATTTATTTAGAAAGAAATTATAATTTATATTTATTTTAATCATTTGTTCTCCAAACAATTCTTTTATAACAGCTTCGGCCATATTTTTTCTGAGGCAGCACTATGTATTGTCGGCATTGGGAATGGGCAAAAGAGAGCCACAGGACGCATAAATGTTAAACTGAAATCCAGAAATAACAAATACGCGACATATTTAGAATCATTTGTTCTTCCAACTATCATTCCCGTACAACAAAGCCAACATTTTGATGTTTCAACATTGGGAATTCCTAACGTACAACTGACTGATCCATATTTCTACCAACCAGGAAAAGTAGACATTTAGCTGGGTGCTGAATTTAATTTTATTAGAAGTTCACATGAACTTCCAATACTTGTGAACACAGCTCTTGACTGGATTATAAGTGACAGAATGACGTTGAATTATGGTTCAGCAGAAGCGGCAACATGCGCAGTATCTGCCACAGATCATGGATCGTTCTAGAATGAAATGTTGAGCGATGTATGTGAGCGATTATGGAAAATGGAGGATTAATGAAAAAGGATTATCGCAGGAGGAAGAACATTGTGAAGCTCTTTTCGTGCAAAACGTCCAAACAAATAGTGAAGGACGGCTTATTGTGCGATTACCATTTCGCGAGAGTACAACTGTGTTAGGAAAATCAAAAGAAATGACCTACAGCAGGTTCCTCAGCCTTGAACGTCGCCTATTGAAAGATACGTCCATAAGAACATAATATATCAATTTCATGGAAGAATATAAAATGTTAGGGCACATGACAGAAGTAGACACTAATTCCTTGTTGTCTCCAAATTATTTCATCTCTCATCATTGTGTGCTAAAACCAGAAAGCACAACAACCAAACTTTGTGCTGTTTTCGACGCTTCAGCTAAAACTTCATCAAATTATTCACTTAATGATTTAATGTATACTGGCCCAATAGTTCAGAGTGAGCTATTTTCAATACACTTTCGTTTTCGATTACCACGATTTGTTTTCACAACAGATATCGAAAAGATGTATCGTCAAATTTTGATACATCCAGATTATCGGAGATACCAAATAATTTTATGGAGAACGGATCCTTCATCTCCCATTAAATATTACCAACTCAACACAGTCCCCAACGAAAATCGAGCCATATCTGGCCACTAAATGACTTCAAAAAAATACAAATGAAAATGAATTCATTTATCAGTTACGTGCCCAGGTACTCAATGACTGTTTTTACGTAGATGATGGGCTCGGAGGATCGAACAGTTTAGCTACAGTATTGAATCTCAACGACAGCTAATACACATTTTAAAAAAACATGGATTTAATTGTCGTAAAGTGCAAATCATCCTCAACTTATTCAAAACATTCCCCAATATGACCGTGAAGTGAATCTCGACTTCAACAGCAGCGATAGAGACTCTATCAAAACTCTTGGTCTGATTTGTTTACCAAAGACTGACCAGCTTTGCGTTAAGTAAATGTGGAACCAGTAAAGGTCACCTCAAAAATGACAGTATGTTCCGATTTGGCAAAACTGTTTGATCCGCTTGGACTTTTGACACAAGTCGTAAAATGTTCATTCAGCATTTGTGGCAGCTTAAATTAACGTGGGAAGATGCCTCCCATCACATCTAAGCTCAACATGGACAATTTCCGCGAAAATTTAGTAATTTTGAATAATCTTCAAATATCTCGTCACATATTCAAAGGTGGCATCCCGCTGATCACACAGTTACACATTATTGCGGATGCATTCGAGAAGGCATTTGGGGCTACAGCATATTTACGAGCAACATTTAAGGATAATAGAGTGATGACGCGTCTATTATGCACAAAATCTCGAGTAGCGCCCCTCAAAAAACAATTATTGCAAAGGTTAGAGCTGCGTAGTTAGCAGCAGCATTGTCGCATGAGCTACGAAAATGTATGAAGAGAAATGATCTAAAAATCTTCTTATGGACTGATTCTGAAATTGTACTAGCTTGGATTGGGCGTTTACAATCATCATTCCAAACATTTGTTGGAAATAAGATTTCGCAAATTCAAACACTGACGTTACTAGGACAATGGAGACACGTCAGTTCTAAGGTCAATCCAGCGGACGTAACGGCTAGGGCCATTGTATAAAAATGCATATGATGTAACAAAGCTCGTCCTCAGTTGTGCCAACAGATTATGGGCAACCTTCCACAAGCAAGAATGACTCCATCAAGACCATTTATTAATGCGGGAGTCGATTACAGCCGCCCGCTATGGATTCACTACAAAGTCAGAGGAAAGCGACCAACAAAGTCATACATCGCTGTATTTTGTTGTTTTGCCACCAAGGCAGTTCACCTTGTAAGTAAATTATCAACCAACGCATTTATAGGAGCATTAAAACGTTTTATATGCAATGCAATGCAACAAATTTCGTTGGTGCTAGAAATCAACTTCCGGAACTTACTGAGTCAATTTACTCAAAAGATGGACATTAATCAATAGTTTCAACATGCAGCTCAAAAGCAATAACTTTTCATTTTATTTCACCCAGAGCTCCTCATTTCGGTAGGCTGTGGGAAGCAGCTGTGAAATCTGCAAAACACCTATTAATTCAGAGCCACAAGTTCATTGCAGTATGCAGAACTGGAGACAGTAGTCGTTGAAATAAAAGCAATATTGAATTCACGACCTTTGACGCCGACGTCTAATGATCCTTCCGACCTATCAGCATTGACACCAGGACATCTACTGATCGGTGAGGCTCCCACAGCACCGGTAGATAGCGAAGCCAGTTCAAAAAATATTTCACTTCTGTCTCAATGGGAACTCGTTACACAATTAAAACATGAGTTCTGGGAACGATGGTCCAGTGAATATCTGCACGAGCTGCAACAGCGGCAGAAATGGAGAAAGCCATGTCCTAACAGGACAAATCAGGAGACATGGTCATCATTAAAGAAGACAACAAGAAGACATGAAAAATTAGGACGAATAACTCACGTTTATCCAGGAAATGATAGATCTACACGGGTGGCCGATGTACAAACTGCAACATGAAGTTTAAAACACGCAATTCATCGTCTTGCCTTACTTCCTATTGAAAATGGATCTGTACATATTTCAAACGTCGTCATCATTCCCACCGTTACCAAACCACTAGCGAAGCCAACACGACGACGTCTTTCGACACCAGCTATATTAATAACAATATTATTGATCCTTCCATTTGTCAGTCCAGTGAAGGTAGAAAACTTTCCGTGGAAATCGGCAAAATGCAACGTAATATCCAGCGTATGGACACTTATTATATTTTATGAGTTAGGGCCATTAAAAAAGGAGATACAGGCACTACATAATAGTACAATGGCTCTTCAACACATATGTCAACAAATTCAACAAAAACGTGAGTGCGAAGATCTTGTTAGACACTTCCAACACATTAACACGGAAATATCATTTGTTAACACTTTACTCGTTCCACATCGACAGAAAAGAGGGGCTCTTAATATAATTGGAAATGTTGTTAACACATTGTTCGGCGTCTTGGACTCGGACTACGCCGAAATGGTGTCGGATACGATTACAGTAATTCAGGAAAATGAAGGACAGATGACATCGTTTCTGAAGAACCAGACGTCCATAATTGACTCCACTATAAACATAGTTAAAAGTAGTAAGATTATCACAATGAAAAGATCATCAAGTTTTGAACACCAACTTACAGAACTTACTTACTTACATCATGAACCGCCTTCACGCAACAGAGAATATCATATTAGGTGAGAAACAATCACAATTGTACTTCTCTTTATCCGTGCAATTAACATTAATGACACTTAACATAAAACAAATTCAATCATCACTCATCAATGTGATGACGAGCATTCACCATGGTCAAATCAGTCCACTCTTACCCTCACCAAAGCAGCTCAGCAATGAAATCACCAAAACGCTGGCACAATTACGCCCAACTATGAGAATTCCTGGCTTTCATGGAGACCTCTTGTCAGTGTACAAACTGATGACAGTAAAAAGTGGGATCACATCAAGACAAGCCATTTTTAAAATAACAATTCCCTTACGTACTCCCGACGATTTCAATGTTTACCGGATGATTCCAATACCAACAATGGTGAACCAAATAATGATGTACATCAAATTGTCCACACAACTTCTATCGGTTACAATTCACAGAGATATATACTTCCTAACCTGCACCGAAATTCTTCAACACTGCATTATGTTAGTGGACAAAACATATATATGTACCAATACACAACCAATTTATAGCAGAGGATCATCAATAAATACATGCGAAATATGTATATTGAACAACAAATCACGGCCTATCATTCAATACATCAAGGTCCAAGTGCAAACATGGGTCCAGGCCACTGACCAAAACCACTACAAGTTACTACAGTCCGAGAGGAAGAAGTGTCGCAAATCACATTGACTGGCTCGGGATTTGTAATAAATGTTTTTTTATCAAACTATTTCGACTATTTTGGTATGTTAATTTTTGTCGTTTTATATTACAAGACAAATAGTATTTTTCACACATATACGTTTTATTGGTGGCAACCCATATGTTTTGGCGATATTCTAGCAGATACAACAATGTTAATTTGAACTGCCAAACCAGTTACTTTTCTGTAAAGTCACGCTTAACAAAAAGTACAGCTTCCTTTCAACATACCATTCGAAGAGTAAAGACGCCTACGCCTTATAGAAAAGTGAAATTCTCCTCATAGAATTAAACATTTTTTCCAATCATTTTTATAAAAAACATACTGAAAAATGTTCGGAAATAAATATATCTTGTACTCGGTGGATTTTCCAGGTAAACTCCGGTGTAATTTAGTGTAATCTTTATGAGAATATAATTCTAGAAAAAATCAACATTTAATTTTGTTATACCACAGGGCGAAATCATAGTTAAAAAAACTTCAAAGTGATCGACACCAAATACTGAATAGGCCTAGATTTATTGGCAACTAATCCACCATTCAGTATTCGACTTTGTGCCACGTGATCTCTCGGGAAGTTTGTTGCCAATGTTGAAGGAAGAACTTCGCAGTAGGAAGCAAAAGTGTGGTGAGAACTTCAAATCTTTTTATGATTCTGTGTCTATGATTTTAGATCGGTTAAGTACTCTTATTCCGGACACGTCAGTTTACAACAAAATCCCTAAATGCACCATATCTTCGCAGAAATATTGCGGAAGTAAAATTTTTAAATGAACCTTTAACGGATCCTGTATCCGAAAGAGAGCTTTCCATCGAAGCAGTAAATCTTGCGCTGAATATTTCCAAATGTTGGAATTGTCAAGAACCTGGACACTCATGGGAAGATTGTCTGAGAGATAAATCCATATTTTGCTATGGTTGCGGAGCTAAAAATACCTATAAACCAAACTGTTTAAAATGTGCAACAAAAAAGATTTACAGCACAAAAAACTTCACTCATCATCAGAACTTTTCAAAACACCCATAGAAAACGTCAGTAATAAATGTAACATTACTGTCACAGAACAAATTTTGCCTCATACACAAATTTTACGCAATTCCACAGATAACGTAATACAAATTTTAAAAAATAATATTCAAGAATAACATCAACAAAAACCAAACCTATATCCTATTCGTCCTTACCATGAACGATGGTCTGAATACATGAAAAAACGGAACCAAATTTTTGAAACTTCAGCAATATCTTCACAATCAGCCAAGAAACCAAAAAGGTCCTCCATTAGACTTCGTCAATACCATAAACGTAAACAGATGTCTTCTAAATACATAATTTCAAGCATTGTCAATAATCCAAAGGATCAAAGACTTTACGCCAAAGTTTCCTTTTTGCATTTTGTAGAACACGGTCTTTTGGATCTTTATCTCAACGTTTAATATTAGGTTTAGATTTTTGCAGAGAATTTAATCTCGTCCCTGATATATTTGAGTCAGTAATTGTGTTCTGTACGTCCGATAGCAAAAAAATGTCCAATTTGTCCGCTTTAAAGTCTGAATTGTCATCCGATAACATTGAAAATAAAGAATCATATGAATCAAATAATAATCAATTGCCATTGACTTCAGTCCAACTTCATCAATTAGAAGCAGTTAAGGCATTGTTTCCTAATTTTGAAAAACAAGGGCTAGGGAAAACCAGCTTAATTAAGCACGAGATCGACGTTGGCGATGCCAAGCCGGTCAAGCAAAGGTTTTATCCAGTTTCTCCCGCTGTGGAGGAATTGATGTATAAAGAGATTGAAATTGGGAGTTATTGAGCTATCTACATCATGATGGAGTTCTCCCATGAGGTTGATTGTAAAACCAAATAAAGTCCGTCTGTGCTTAGATGCCAGGAAATTAAATTTAGTCACAAAAAAAGACGCTTATCCACTTCCAAGCATAGAGAGAATTTTCGCCCGTTTACCTAAAGCCAACCTAATATCTAAACTTGATTTAACGGATGCATTTTGGCAGATCGGCCTAGCCGATGAGGCAAAACCTCTAACAGCATTCACAGTCCCTGGTAGACCAGTTCGTGGTCATGCCATTCGGACTGTGCAATGCTCCACAAACAATGTGTCGGTTGATGGACGAATTGATCCCAGCAGATCTCAGACAGTGTATATTTGGATACCTAGACGACCTCATCGTTGTTTCCGAAGACTTCCCAACACATTTAGCTGTTCTCGTTAGAATTTCGGAACAATTTAGAAGAGCTGATTTGACATTAAACGTCACAAAAAGTAACCTTTGTGTGACAGAAGTAAAATATTTAGGATTTTTAATAGGGCACGGTGGTCTAAGAACTGACCCAGATAAAATTGATTCCATACTTTCGTTGCCAGTCCCGAAGAACCTTAAGCACGCAGCAAATTTTCTTAAAAGCAGCACGTGAGGGTATCGGGGAAAGAATATAAGTCTCGGAGCAAGAATACAAGTTACGGGGCAAGTTTTTGAGGCAAGGTTACTTATTACGCTGGACGAAGCGATTTTAATATTATCTCATCAAGAAAGACTTATTTGTACATAATACGATAACGCCAGCGCATACATTGAACTTCATAGTGGTCTTCCATTCCACCAAGAATGGATGACAATTTTCTAACAACCACACTAATTTCGGAAAAAAATATTTAAGTATCCTTTATATTATATAAATATATATATATATATATATATATATATATATATATATATATATATATATATATATATATATCCAATTTTTACATTAAGTTTTCTTTTATTCAAGGAAAGTGTATTTCTTTTATAGAATACTTTTTAACAAACACAAGTCATACATCAAGCTTACCCCTAATACCTTAGGTTTAACCCAAAAAACCAAAAGAAACAACAAACACACTGCGTTGATCGATTGCTTCAAGAAGCAGTGCAATTGCAATTCTAATGATCATTATCTTTATCCATCTACACATTATACAACAATTGAAACACAATTAGTATGACAAACATATTCCAACAATAACTTCATTACTACGATCGTTTACATCATCATCATCACAGCCACATACGTCGGACTTCTTGGAGGCCTTCAACGAACTTCGGATTATCTGGTGAGTACAAATAACATCTTATGACATCTTGATGTATGATTGTTGCCCAAGCTTTTAATACGTGAACATTACAGATTTCTGTATTTGCAACCAGAATGTGAAATAAAACAACTGCTGACAATCATGAGCAACAACGTCTGGTCATCAACTAAAGGCAACTCATATACCGGTTTCAGTGGCATGTCAATGTCAGAAACTCTTGATCAAGAGAGCAACACCGTCTAAGATCCACCATATCTTCCAAAAGCAAATAGCATCTACATAGAGAAACTATCAGCAATTCAAAGCAGCTAAGTTCGATACACATCAAGAATCTGCCACTAACTGTAATGAACACACTGTGTATAATCAAATAATTTCTTATGAAATTATAACGTTTAATTGATTAGAAAAACATTCAAATCATTCTGGTGTAGATAGTCAGGAATATGACTACGGGAGCCTTGAATATGCTAGCTAGCAGTCGGTTGGGGGGTTCGTGTCCTTTCCCTTCTATCCGGAGTTTAACATTGCAATAATATTATATGGACTCCCTATTTATTTAAAAAAACTAACATCATTACTACTTTGCAAATCAAAATACCCCTGTAAGAGTAGTAACCAAAATTGAAATTTAAACAAAAGATATTAATGTTGATTGGCTATTCTTAACATCTCCATGGTGACTATAGGAGAGCTTCGCCTCATGACCCCCCTACGCTATGTTCTAGTGGCGTGAATATTATGTATCTAGAACCCTTTATACAAACGATTACATATTTCCTATTTCCTCCTGGTCATCGTCATATTAAGAAAACTCTGAATTTAAAATTTAGCAATCCATAATTGTAACTATTAACTATTTATTAATAAAATAATAAGGCATTCCGTTAGAAAAATGCGTTTAAGGTGTACTAATTTAATAAAACAAAACCTAACAATCTTATAAGTAGGGATCTAGAATTAATTGCATCATTTCATATTACGCAATGTTGGGTATGTATATATTCATTAGAACTGTAGGGTATTCATTTCATATCAAAACAACATTTTTCGCGCCCTTTAGAAGGTATGTAGATCACCAACCAAATAAGACACGATAGATCAAAGAAGAAGCATAAAAACTTGAGTTTAAAAAAAAAGAGTGTGGAGGTTAACACATCAAATCGATCAAAGATAGATACAACAAAGATTATATAAAAGAACGTTTCAATTACATTGTGTTTCAACGAGATTATCATAGGGACATTTTAGAGTTGAATTATTAAGAATCACACTCTTCTCTTCCTCCTCTTCTATGCTTATCACTCTCACTCACTCTCTTTAAAATTATTACACTGTCTCTTACATGCTATTGATATGCAAAAACATTATAAAGAACAAAAAAACAAAACTTACCAACACATTCGCTGAAGTTCAAAGAGGCCTTTTCTACTTCCAAATGATGTATGGTGTGACGTAGTTACGTGTTTCAAGATGATGATGACTGTAAATTAGTTAATGATCATATGATTTTGCATATCCTAATAATGACGAATAAAAATACTTAATATATGTTACACTGTGATAATTAAATTAACTGTGATATTACCTTTAGAACATTTAGTAAATTATTGTAGATTTAGACAATTATTTAGCAAATTGAACAATGAATTTAATTTTAGTCATAGCTAATGATAATAAGCACTTTTTTATGTAGGCATGCAAAAAGAAAGTAACTCTGAACACCTTTTTGTCAAAACTGTGCTAGTTTGTATTTGTTAAACTTAAATGTTGAATTTAATATTATTTATCTGTTCACAAGCACCATTTTAATCACATTATATAGACGAACATTCACTGGTCTTTTTTACTAGAATATGTTTTTTTTTCGAAATCAACTAAAAATGCGATTATACATTCAAAATTCTTAATATTGGATGTTTTAGGGTGGTTTTAGATCTTTTGATATCTTATGATGTTCGATTTGAAAAATGTTTAAAGACTTTGAATGTCAATGAAGAAGTTTAGAAGACAACTGAATAACACTGCCAAGCTCTCTGCTGTTGAACCAGTATTTCTTTTCACTTCACACACTTTTAGTTGATTTTGAAATGAGTTACGGTACTCGTATACTATGCTTTTTCTAATTTATTTTTACCAATACATTTATATGCTGGTTCGATTGATGTATGTAAGTTAACCCAGCAAAAAGTCTGAGATCTGTTCTGTGGATTTCAGCTACGATGTTGATGTGGTGGTTCTTATTCCGAACTTAATTTTATGAAGGTCATCCTACTAGGATCCTGGTATTCCTAAATCGCAGGAATAGTAGTGGTTAATTTTAGAGTGCTTTCATATCAACCCCGTAAAATGCGCCAGAAAAGCTTATGGTTATGATAGAAAGTGTATGTGGGGCTATCACGTCCTATGCATACACCTCGCCCCAATATGGTCGTATGCCTCCTTGTAAAAAAAATCCACGAAATGTGTGCTGGGAAATACTTCTTTGCTCTGCGTTTTTAGTGTCTCCTTTTTGAAGAAATTCTCCTACATGGACAAAAAATGGGTTTAACAATGACTGCGGAGCAATGCAATGCCATTGAAAAAAATACCTTTTGAGTGCTCGGAACGAATTTTGTTTCCTGATTCCAGCAAAATTGACAACAGCTTGAAATATATAGGGAATGTTGAAAGTGTTTATTGACATACACCATGTATAAAGGCGATGAGAATATTTCTGCGATGTTGCAGGTTTGAAATCAGTAAAAGTGGGTGAGAATAGATTCTCACTTCACCGGTCTCGATATTCCTTATGCTTTTCCACGATTTCAAGCACGTGATTGTATAATCAATCCTATGCAAAAAAACTTGTTTAATATTGTGCTATTTCACATCATTCCCACAAAACTTACCTTTTTGAGTGATTGTTAGTTATACGTTTGAGTTGAGATTTTATCTTTTGTACTTTTCACTATAGCGACTACAATTTTTTTTATAAAAGATTTACACTTATCATTAATACGATCTTTCTTGTTCGCCAGTCAATTTGGAAAGGAAGTTCTTTTAGTTTCGTTCAACCCAAGAAATGTTGAATCTTGACAAATAAAGTAGCACCAATGGTGTTATGTCAAACGAACAAATTTTTCGACGTTACCCTATCGATTTGCCCAAAATCCATCAATATCAATAAAAAAGCCAAAAATCTCATGCGATAAAATTTGTTGAATATTTTTCATAAGGCAAATAAATGAACGAATTTTCGAAACATTTTATGGACATATTTGCTGCACGATATACCATTTTCTTAAGTTTTTCTTGGTATGAAGTTTAAAAACAATTTCGCTCAGAAGTTCATTACATACCACCGCAAACAAATCAGCATCATCACAGCTTAATCATTACTTATGTAGCACTAGTGTTGATAGCAGTCCTATTAGTTATTCACGTAACCCTCAAGTGCCTGAAATCGCAACGATTTGCACCGAAATTAAGGACCAGAACATCATGGGCAACACCAGAGGACGATCAACAGTTTAACACTACATTTACACGTTTTTGACCTTTAGTCAACGAGGGGGAGAACGTTTAGTTATTAGGTATATTTATTGTTACCACACTTTTGTCTGCGACTGTAAAATGCATAATATACCAAAGTATCAATAACAGACGGTTATAGGCCACTGTTATATGATAGCTTGTTAATTTTATGTAAAGGGTGATTTTTTAAGAGCTTGATAACTTTTTTTTAAAAAAAAACGCATAAAATTTGCAAAATCTCATCGGTTCTTTATTTGAAACGTTAGATTGGACCATGACATTTACTTTTTGAAGATAATTTCATTTAAATGTTGACCGCGGCTGCGTCTTAGGTGGTCCATCCGCTTAGTCCAATTTTGGCATTTCCACGTTTTTGAGTAACAGAGACCCAATTGGTGCGAACGGCGACGAATCGAAAATTGGTGGTCATCATTAACACTGGCCGATACAGCTGCGATATTTTCTTCAGTTCGCACTCTACGTAAGCGTGTTGGTGGTTTAATGTCCAACAATGTAAATTTGGTGCGAAATTTAGTCACAATAGCCCGAATAGCCGCTTCAGTGGGTCGATTAAACTGACCATAAAATGGAAGCGCGCAATGAACTTTCTTAACAGAGCACGCATTTTGATAATAAAATTCAATAATTTGCAAGCGTTGTTCGTTTGTAAGACGATTCATGATGAAATGTCAAAGCATACTGAGCATCTTTCTCTTTGACACCATGTCTGAAATCCCACGTGATCTGTCAAATACTAATGCATGAAAATCCTAACCTCAAAAAAATCACTCTTTATTAACTGTTGTTGTTGCGAAATTTTAGAAAATTTTAAATCTGCCCTCTTATGTTAATGTATTGGTGTTACTTTGTAGATAAATATTTGTATGCAAGTCGTATATATGCGTACAAATTCCATATATCGTTTATTTCATGTCAAATAACATCTTCCACCTTCTTTGCAACCTAGTAGAATAACTGCACTCTATAAAATATTTGTTTTATAGAGGACGAAAAAAATTCTTAAAAGATATGACCAATTGAGAGTTAGTAAAATCAAGATAAAAGGTCCGAGGTAGGAACATTGAAAATTGTTTCGTGTGAAAACGTAGCGTATGTACAATTCAAAGAATGAAGGATTGTTTTAAAAGTAATCGCATTAAACATTAAAAATCGAAAAAAAGGTGTATGCCCGAAGATTATAAACAAACCATGTATGGAGAAATAATAATAATTAAAAAACTGTAATAAATGTAGTCGACCGAAAACGCTATTTTTGAACGAATGAATGTATTGACTTTTCTACTAAAGCAGATTTTTTAAAATGCATTCTACATGCTTTCATTGAGACTTTCTTTTTCGTTTCATTTGAAATATCTCTAATAATATTTAGGGGACATTTGTCCATGGAAACGGGAGACAGAGATCAACTGCTTAATAAAGGAGAAACATATTTTTTAATATTGTTGCTTATATGCTTTAATTCCTTATCATGGAATATTGAAAATATGCAATTCATATATAATATCTGAATTACATAATTTTTTTACAACAACTAAATGAAAATGGAATTTGTTTTTTAACAAAAACTTAAGTTGTTTAAAATTTGGCCATTTCTGACAATTGATTTGGCGATAGAGGTACAAAATAATCTGACAACCCTTACTTGAGATAATTCATTGCAAGGTGAACTGACTATTCATTGTGTGTAGGAAAGTAATATTCCTATGGCTACTAAAAGTACAGGGAGGGAAGACGTATATGAATGCATTCATGTTTGTTTGTTTATTTACTTTCAATGATGACATACATACATATTTACATGTTTTTGAGTTACTATCTTAGAGATATTACAACAAATGACTACATTAATTTATTAATTACTAAATTCTTAAAAATTTCATAAAAGAATTGGAAAAATATAGTAAAAAAACTATTACAAAATAAGTATGACGAAGCTTTAAAAACAACAATTAATTTTAATTCTATATTGTGACAAACTTCTCAGATGGGCGAAGTTTCACCTTCTGCATTTGTCGTTAAATGTCAGTGTCATGTCTTTTATTAAGTTTTGAATCGTTTTCTCTTTAGATTTTCTATGAAATTCAGCGGTTGTGAACCTTTTTAGTAATTTATAAATTATTTTAAAATTTTTGTTCTGTATCACTTTTAGCCTCTTTTTGTGAATGTTGGCGCAATCCTTCCAAAGGAGCAATTTGTTCTTAATATTCAATTTCGATTTTCTGTTTAGAAGAGGGTACAATGCTCGAATCTAATGGCCTTAATACACACATTATGCAAATGGTCTTTAAACGTTAGTTTCTGGTCAAGGGTAATTCCTAGGTACTTTATTGCTTTCGAAAAACTGATGTCTCTTCCTTGAACCATGAGCATACATGGAGTTCATGGAGTTCTCTTAGTTAAAAGAAAAAAGTATGGTGTGGGATTTTGTGCTCATGGCTTTTTATTTTCCATTTCGAAAAGAATTTACTTGCAGAAGAAAGTGGCTTTTGCATTCGCTTTACAATTGCATTAGAAACTTTGCCGTGGCATTTTCATCAGCATAGAAAGCTATATCATTCCCACCAGAAGGTTTGAAGTCAGAAATATACACTACATTTACACGTTTTTGACCTTTAGTCAACGAGGGGGAGAACGTTTAGTTATTAGGTATATTTATTGTTACCACACTTTTGTCTGCGACTGTAAAATGCATAATATACCAAAGTATCAATAACAGACGGTTATAGGCCACTGTTATATGATAGCTTGTTAATTTTATGTAAAGGGTGATTTTTTAAGAGCTTGATAACTTTTTTTTAAAAAAAAACGCATAAAATTTGCAAAATCTCATCGGTTCTTTATTTGAAACGTTAGATTGGACCATGACATTTACTTTTTGAAGATAATTTCATTTAAATGTTGACCGCGGCTGCGTCTTAGGTGGTCCATCCGCTTAGTCCAATTTTGGCATTTCCACGTTTTTGAGTAACAGAGACCCAATTGGTGCGAACGGCGACGAATCGAAAATTGGTGGTCATCATTAACACTGGCCGATACAGCTGCGATATTTTCTTCAGTTCGCACTCTACGTAAGCGTGTTGGTGGTTTAATGTCCAACAATGTAAATTTGGTGCGAAATTTAGTCACAATAGCCCGAATAGCCGCTTCAGTGGGTCGATTAAACTGACCATAAAATGGAAGCGCGCAATGAACTTTCTTAACAGAGCACGCATTTTGATAATAAAATTCAATAATTTGCAAGCGTTGTTCGTTTGTAAGACGATTCATGATGAAATGTCAAAGCATACTGAGCATCTTTCTCTTTGACACCATGTCTGAAATCCCACGTGATCTGTCAAATACTAATGCATGAAAATCCTAACCTCAAAAAAATCACTCTTTATTAACTGTTGTTGTTGCGAAATTTTAGAAAATTTTAAATCTGCCCTCTTATGTTAATGTATTGGTGTTACTTTGTAGATAAATATTTGTATGCAAGTCGTATATATGCGTACAAATTCCATATATCGTTTATTTCATGTCAAATAACATCTTCCACCTTCTTTGCAACCTAGTAGAATAACTGCACTCTATAAAATATTTGTTTTATAGAGGACGAAAAAAATTCTTAAAAGATATGACCAATTGAGAGTTAGTAAAATCAAGATAAAAGGTCCGAGGTAGGAACATTGAAAATTGTTTCGTGTGAAAACGTAGCGTATGTACAATTCAAAGAATGAAGGATTGTTTTAAAAGTAATCGCATTAAACATTAAAAATCGAAAAAAAGGTGTATGCCCGAAGATTATAAACAAACCATGTATGGAGAAATAATAATAATTAAAAAACTGTAATAAATGTAGTCGACCGAAAACGCTATTTTTGAACGAATGAATGTATTGACTTTTCTACTAAAGCAGATTTTTTAAAATGCATTCTACATGCTTTCATTGAGACTTTCTTTTTCGTTTCATTTGAAATATCTCTAATAATATTTAGGGGACATTTGTCCATGGAAACGGGAGACAGAGATCAACTGCTTAATAAAGGAGAAACATATTTTTTAATATTGTTGCTTATATGCTTTAATTCCTTATCATGGAATATTGAAAATATGCAATTCATATATAATATCTGAATTACATAATTTTTTTACAACAACTAAATGAAAATGGAATTTGTTTTTTAACAAAAACTTAAGTTGTTTAAAATTTGGCCATTTCTGACAATTGATTTGGCGATAGAGGTACAAAATAATCTGACAACCCTTACTTGAGATAATTCATTGCAAGGTGAACTGACTATTCATTGTGTGTAGGAAAGTAATATTCCTATGGCTACTAAAAGTACAGGGAGGGAAGACGTATATGAATGCATTCATGTTTGTTTGTTTATTTACTTTCAATGATGACATACATACATATTTACATGTTTTTGAGTTACTATCTTAGAGATATTACAACAAATGACTACATTAATTTATTAATTACTAAATTCTTAAAAATTTCATAAAAGAATTGGAAAAATATAGTAAAAAAACTATTACAAAATAAGTATGACGAAGCTTTAAAAACAACAATTAATTTTAATTCTATATTGTGACAAACTTCTCAGATGGGCGAAGTTTCACCTTCTGCATTTGTCGTTAAATGTCAGTGTCATGTCTTTTATTAAGTTTTGAATCGTTTTCTCTTTAGATTTTCTATGAAATTCAGCGGTTGTGAACCTTTTTAGTAATTTATAAATTATTTTAAAATTTTTGTTCTGTATCACTTTTAGCCTCTTTTTGTGAATGTTGGCGCAATCCTTCCAAAGGAGCAATTTGTTCTTAATATTCAATTTCGATTTTCTGTTTAGAAGAGGGTACAATGCTCGAATCTAATGGCCTTAATACACACATTATGCAAATGGTCTTTAAACGTTAGTTTCTGGTCAAGGGTAATTCCTAGGTACTTTATTGCTTTCGAAAAACTGATGTCTCTTCCTTGAACCATGAGCATACATGGAGTTCATGGAGTTCTCTTAGTTAAAAGAAAAAAGTATGGTGTGGGATTTTGTGCTCATGGCTTTTTATTTTCCATTTCGAAAAGAATTTACTTGCAGAAGAAAGTGGCTTTTGCATTCGCTTTACAATTGCATTAGAAACTTTGCCGTGGCATTTTCATCAGCATAGAAAGCTATATCATTCCCACCAGAAGGTTTGAAGTCAGAAATATACAGCGTGTAGAGCAATGGCGATAGAAGTGATCCTTGAGCCACCCCAGCAGGAACCCTCCTCGTTGAGGATTGCTTTCCGTCAACCTCTACAATAAAAGTTCTGTCTGTGCATTTTGTGAAGCTTGTATAGAAGTCCATTATGACAAATTGAATTAAAAGCCATCTCAATATCCAGGAAAAGTACTCCAGTGGAATACTGTCAATTGTTAAATGTTGTGCTCTAAATCCTTATTGACAACTATGTACAAGGTCGTTTTCTTCCACAAATGTTCTAAGCCTGTTGCGAACAATTTTTTCAAAGACGTTATCCAAGGAACTCAATAAACTGATTGGGCGATAACTTGAGGGTAGACGTGGGTTTTTGCCCTTTTTATTAATTGGTAAAACAGTTTTAAATTCTTTTGGGAAATACAGATTGGTAATGCAAAAGTTAAACACTTTCACTGTAAACTTGTAAGCAGATTTTGGAAGTTTTTTCAGTAAAATTTTACTTATGTGTTACTTGAGGACGTTGATGAAGAACATAACTTCTTCCAATGTTGTTAGTGAATTTGGATTGATATTTTGTGTTGAATCCTGGTCTATTGACTTTATGGCTAACTTTACTTTTTTCAATCGAGTAACGTGAACTGATGGTGGTAAGGTGAGCATTTTCGAATTGATTTGCAGTTGTATTTGCTATTACTACATTGTCTGTTACATTTTTATTGTTAACAATAAGTGTTTTAATTGATTTGTTTTCTCCCGAAACCCATTCGTTATTTTCCAAAAAATTTGCTACCAACGGGAAGTTTAGATAGGAATTTGTTCCATTGATCATTTTGTGCCGTATTGACGTGTCACGAGATCAGTTTATTGAGCTCCCTGATTATTGCCCTGTATGTAGTTCTCATGTTATGGTCAGAACAAATTTGCAAATTTATTTTATAGATATAGATATTATACATCTACACTGATTTGTTATCTCAAAACTCTTGCTGTTTATACGTCCGTGTGATATTGAGTCAGTACATGCTTCTGTTAGTAGGTTTGTGAACTCTTGAATAGATTTGTCAACATTTAAAAATGTTAAATGATCATTAATATCGGAAGATTTTTTTTAATCCAATATCCTTTTATACCTTTCCCAATTGGCATCCTGAAAATCAAGGAAAAGCTTTTTGCTTTCGAGAACTTTTTCATTTATACAAAAAGTAATGGGACGGTGGTCCGAGTTCAATTTACATCAGGGTTGTCAGATTATTTTGTACCTCTACCGCCAAATCAATTGTCAGAAATCGCCAAATTTTAAACAACTTCAGTTTTTATTTTAATCGACAAATTCCATTTTCATTTATTTGTTGTAAAAAAATTATGGAATTCAGATATTATTTTTGAATTGCATATTTTCAACATTCCATGATAAGGAATTAAAACATATTTTATTGGTATTTATTACTCATAATAAAAGTTCAAACTATTTTTATACCGTGATTTAGTTTAGGCATAATTCATAATACCCCTTCAACACAGGCATTACTGGTTGAAAAAAAAAACAATATTAAAAAATTATATTTTTCTCCTTTATTTTGCAGTTTCTAATATTAAGTTGATCTCTGTCTCCCGTTTCCATGGACCAATGCCCCCTAAATATTATTACTGGTATTTTAAATGAAACGAAAAAGAAAAAATCTCAATGAAAGCATATATAATGCATTTTGAAAAATCTGTTTTAGTAAAAAAGTCAATGCATACATTCGATCAAAAATAGCGTTTTCGGTGGACTACACTTATTACAGTTTTAATTATAGCGTTTTCGGTGGACTACACTTATTACAGTTTTAAATTAGTATTATTTCTCCATACATGGTTTGTTTATAATCTTTTTTTCTTTTCACTGAAGGAAGATCGGGTATTGGAAGGAGGAAAGAGGGAGTAGTGTCTGGTGACATTTGTTTTGAAGCTCTGAATGTCGTAATTGGAGGGAAAGGTATTTGCCGGAAGTCGATTCAACATACGGATAGTACGAGCGAAGAACGAACTTATTCTGTAATGTGTAGTGCGGCCGGTTGTCCAATCGACAACAAATGGGTGCGCATTCCTGGAGAGTCACGTATCTCTACCGAACGTTCTCACGGCCGGTATAAGATCTCGAATCTCCGAAGAACAAACACCATGAAAGTATCGATAGAACAATGACACACAACCAACATTACGACGGTGTTCAAGGGAGACAATAGAATTGGATATCCTACCGTCGCCTATTAACACCATCGCCCTCCTCTGGACACGGTCAAGTAGCTCCAGTGATGAAGCTGGAGCACCTGACCATATATGGGAGTTATATTCCATCTTTGGTCTGATGTAGGTAGGGTAGATATTGAAAAGATTAGAGGATGTGAAATATTTCTTACATCTTTTTAAAAAGCCTAAACATTTGAAGGCATCTTTCGACACATCAAATACATCTGTGGTCATATGGAAGAGTAGCTTAAGTCGAAAATTGGCGTTTTGAGATATCACCAATTTTGTGTAATTTTAGTTCTACTTGATTTTTGCGAATAATCTATAAATTAACATATTGGTAATACGTTTCTTTGCGAAGAAAGGGACAAGTTTTAAAAAAGTATTGGTGAATACAGAAGATTTGACACCTTTTCTACTTAAACGCTTTTTCGATACGTCTATTGAAATAAAAAGTATATTTTGTGTAGTTTTAAGTAAACATAAGACGTTTTATTCAAATTTATATAAAGAAATTAAAGTAGATAAGGTTATTGCTTACATGACAATATTTTTGCTTTTAACGAAAAATTATAATTAGAATCTTATATGTATTAATAATAATATGATATTGTTGACTATGAAATTTTATATTCATTCAAAAATCTCATCAGCTTCAGTTAAATCAGGGTGGAAGTCCAACATGTCTGCAGTATTTAAGTTTAAATAAAAGTCTTTATACATTTCGTCAATAAGTGGCAACATGTCAATTAAATCTTGTTTCTTCTTTTGATTAATTTCAATTGGTGAATAATAGCATTTTTTTTAAACTATTTTTATTAATAGAGCTTATGCCTCGTTTCTTTAAATTAATTTTTCTGAAAGGCTCATTTTCATCTAAGGAACTTTTAAAGAAAACTGTTCCAAATTCTTTGGTAAATCGTAACCACTTTATATCAGCCCAACAGTATTTCTGCCCATCGTCATCCACCTTTCTCCATAAAAATAATTCCTTAGCAGCACTCGCAAAATCAATAAATTGGTTTCTATTCATTTCATTCACTTTAAACTTCGTTTTCACTCCAACAGTCCTAATAAATTGATACCAGTCACGAGGGTGGTGAATTTGTATTGATGTTTTTTTCTTTCTTTCTATCAAAGCATGATCACTATCACATTCCATATGTGTGTGGCCAGGAACCATAAACTTATGGTCAATTATACTTATTGATCCTGTTGTCTCGAGATGCATGAATATGACAAACATTGTTGCAATAAAAGAATTTTTATTCTGGCCAGGACAGCAATCACTATAAAAAACTACATGGTTGACAGAGGGCTGTAGGCTTTGCAAGTGTTGGAATAAACATGACGCTATCTCGTTGCCACCACGCTTAGCCAAAGCTTTGTGCCACATATAGCAGAATGGTTCATTTGTTGAGCAGTCATGCACAGTTAGATTGAAGGTCCACAATGGCCTTTTATAAAACGATACTGAGGATCGTAAAAATGGAGTAGGAAGACATTGTTGCAAATCAAAGCAAAATACTTTTAAATTTGCATCAATATTTGCCTTTTGCTTATCATGTCGTTTTGATTCATACGATTGTTCCGCTTGGTGATGGTGATCTGCTTGTTCGGATTTTAAGGCATCAAGCGATTCTACTTGTGTTACTGCTATTTTGGTTTTGAACTTGTCACATTTATGACAAGTGTCTAGTTTCGGTTTTTTTTATTTTAAATTTAATGTCTGAAAAATCTGAGAAAATTTTGAAACGGATATAGAGTGACCATGATTCTCGCAATAAAGCCTGTATAGCGCAGCTACAGACAAATCGCCGGGCAAATATCTCCTGCATGTGTCACGTCGCGTATAGTGCGATTCATACGCAGGGAAAGAATTTATAAAGTCAATCACTTCTCTTTCCTTTGCAGGTGGCAGTTTTCTTGGATTTCGGTGTTTTCCACGTAGATCGGCATAGAGAAAAGCACCATGTCCTTCAATTTTCTTTTTTACTACAGTTTTAAAAAACTGATCGCATGCGCATAAAGTCCCTTTAAAACATTTCTGATACACCAAAACTCGTTGACCGCTTATTTCCAAATAGTATTTATATGTATTCGTCCGGTTCCTTGGATTAGTTACACTTTTATCTATGCGCACGGTTTTAGGTGTATGGATCTCAATTAAGCCTGCTGCAAACGCTTGTCGCAATTGGTACGATCCCAGCTGCCAGTATAGTTCATGAACTTCTTGTTGCTGTTCTGGTGTAATTTTATCTTTGCATTTATTTCGGCATGGCTGCAAGTCTCGAATCGCGCGGCAAGGTACAATTTTGCCACTGCTTGAAATATAAGATTTACCTTCATTGCGTATTTTCTTCTGCACATTTTTGGATGTTGAAAGTTCAATATTTGCTTCTGCTTGTAACTTGCTTTCCTAAATTTAGAATTTTTGTATTGCATTATCACTTTTTGCACCATAACTTATTACTTACATCACAATTTTCATCTGCAGAATCTGTAGAGCTTGAATCTAATTCATTAATATGAATATTCGGATCTAAAACAGAATCATCGCTGTCAAATCCGTATAATTCTTCTTCAGAAAATTCCATTTTTAACTTTGTACGATGCAACGTGTACAAAAATTACTTCACGACTGCCGCTTATGTGCAAGCTGGCACAATAATTCGCAGAACAAACAACACTTAGGTAAACATACAGTACCGTTAATTTTTGGTATCGCTTTAATAGAACATCTAATGTCTACATAAGCTGCTTTAAAATATTTGTTTTTTTGTTTATTACTTTGAATTGCATTTCGTCGTAAGAACTTACATTCACTTAAGATAACTGTATACAAAAATTATATTTCATTAAAAAAACTCATGTAAACATAAGTTGTTTGAAAATAATTGCTTTATGTTTTCAAGGTGAACGTTCATACAGCTTAAGTCAACTTTAGTGATACAGTTATATGATGAATGGAAGATCGAAATATGTAAACAAAAGTAAGTGCACATAAGTTGTTTCGATCAATGCATTGTTGATTCAAAAGACTTAAGCTAAAAAGTTAACGCACATAATATTGTTAAAAGACAGAATTTTTCAAAACGGATTAAACACATTTAAGCGCCTTTACTTCTATAAAGCTCCCAATGCAATAACTCAATTGTGTCTTATGTCGACTTAAGCTACTCTTCCATATGACCACAGACATGTTTTGTCCAACGAACATCACGTTGTATTTTCATGCCAAGAACATCGAGAGCATCTGATTGCTCAATATCTACACCGTTCATTAAAATCGACGACACCGTTGGATCAGTGAATCGCTTGTGAGACAACAAGGAGCACTGGGTCTTACGTGCATTAAAATCTACTCTATTCTCTTGACCCCATTCAGAAATGGACAGCAAATCCTGGCTAAGTGACTCATCCATCAATCGCCTTTTATCATCAATTTCTTGACGACTTGGTCTATGTTCGAATGAGTATGAATGACAGAGGTTGCTGTCATCCGCGAATGAGTATAATGGATTCAAAGTCCGATCCAAGAGGTCGTCGATGAAATAAGAAATAGGGAGGGGGGAAGGACAGAGCCCTGCGGTACTCCTGCGGTTAACCTATGCTCATCGGATGAGAACCCATCTACAACAACACGCATAGTGTGATCTCTAAGGAAGGTCGATATAAATCGAGAGAAGTCACTACCAATACCAAAAGCGATAAGCTTTGATATGAGTGCGCCGTGCCAAACTCTATCAAAGGCCTTGGAGATATCTAGAGCAATGACCTTACTCTCACCAAGCTGGTGAATAGATCGATTCCACTTTTCGGATAGCAGTGTCATCAGGTCTCCCGTAGATCGATTCCTACGGAAGCCATACTGTCGATCATTAAGTAAGTCATTAGTTTCTAAATACCTCACAAGATGGTCGATAGTTAGCAGGATTATTAGCATCACCTTTTTTAGGGATGGGCTGGATGTTCGCAATCTTCCAACGCGCTGGGAAAACCACTGCTGGGAAAACAGTAGGGGTGGTTGATTGCTTTCCGGCAAGGATGAATTCCTTGCAAACATTTCAGCCAATAGGTTAGCTTTGGCAACCGGGTTAATGAATATCTGGCCATCTTTAACAAGAGTTGGAATTGATGAGGAGTTATCCATTACCCTTCTTACAAATGACCAAAAGCTCTTACTTCCCCTGGGAGAAGAAAGAACCTTGGCACGAAGACGTTGTTCGTACAGAAACTTTTCACGTCTAAGTACTCTGGCACACATGGTCCTTATCTGCTTGACTTCATTCCAATCCAGATAATATTTTCAATCATTTCGGCCGCAGCATCTATATCGCCATTTAGATAACAAAGTTTCCAATTGAAATGCAGGAAAAATTTGTTGAGCTCGGCCCAACGTGCCTTTTCGTATATATATATATTGTCCGCTTTGGGGCTGGGGTCGAAGCGACACGAAGAGCTGAATACGAAAAGGATGCTGAAACAATACAGTGATTCGAATTACCAAGAGGTGCTAGAACGTTAACTTCATACTTTTCAGGGTGTGATGTTAAGAAAAGATCAAAAATATTAGAGTGTTGTTGCGTCAAATCATTATGCGCGGCAAAAAGCTCGGCGTATTGACCCTCCGGTGTTGAGTGACTCGAATGGGCAAGATAAAAGGAATTATGGACATTGAAATCGCCAGCAACCACAATTTCACTGTCAGGACAATCCTCTAAAATTTTGTAATTGAATCGGAAAGGGCGTCAAAGCCATTTAGGGATACCTCCCTTTCCGCGTTTGAACTTCTGTACACACAACCGAAATGTAGTACGTGTGTTCCAACCTTGAATTTAACCCAAAGGGAGTTAAATTCTGGATTTTCTAAGTTTAAGTCTTGCTGGCTCTGGAACACTATGTCGTTGCGTACGTAAACCACAAGACCTCTGTGGGGACCTCTTTTAATAGTACCTAGGCTACGTTTTCACTCGAAACAATTTTCAATGTTCCTACCTCGGACCTTTTATCTTGATTTTACTAATTCTCAATTGGTCATATCTTTTAAAAAAATATTTTTTTCGCCCTCTATTAAACAAATATTCTATAGAGTGTAGTTGTCCTACTAGGTTGCATAAAAGGTGGAAAATATATTTTGACATAAAATAAACGATATTAGGAATTTCCATATATTGGATTTGCACACAAATTGTAATATATTTCTCAACAAAGTAACGCCAATACAATGACATAAGAGGGCAGATTTAAAATTTTCTAAAATTAGCCAAGAAAATCGCCAACTTTTTCATAAATCACCAACATATCGCCAAATCGAAAATAAAGTCGACAAACATATTTAAAATTCGCTACGTTTGGCGAGAAATCGCCATATCTGACAACCCTGATTTACAGGTATGGGTCTCTATGTCCGTAAATGGTAAAGAAGACTTGGTGAGCAGAAGGTCAATTGTGCAAGGCTGTCTGTAGGATATATTTTGCGTAAATCTAGTCGGGCTAGGTGGAAAATAAATATAATAATTAGAACTAATTAATGATTAAATAATTTTCTTCCTGGTATATCGGAATCTGCGCAGTTCCATTGAAATCACCAAGGAGGAAAAAATCTCCGCTTATGGACGTAACTAAGTCACATTTTTAGTGTCGAATTCCACAGAGGCGCATATATTTTCAAAGCTCTTAGTGGGAAACGAATTCTCCAGTTTGTGTATCGTATGCTACACCGCCTCCATGCGATCTTTTTGTTTACTTTATATCCAGGTATAGTGAAATTGTATTTTGGTTTGAGAAAACTCTCGTTCAGGAGAAGAATGACAATCGCGTACTACTTCATAAACAAATGAAGTTGTACTGATTCACAGAGTTTTGTAATGCCTTGAAAATTCCAGTGCATTACTTGAAGGCAGTTTTTTGTGTAATTAAATTGCATATTTAAGCAAAGTCATTATGACATTGAGCTGCTCCATTGAAACACATTTGCGTAGATCTGATATTGATCCAGTAAATGTTTGGCACATTTCATCAATGCTGTAAAGGTCGTCACAGGTGGTATGTCGGCGGTTGGTCGCTCTTACAGTGTTGGCATAACTGTTTCTGGAAAAGCCAGAGTTAATCTCAGCTGATGTGGCCATTTGAGGGAGATCACCAGGGGATTCTTCAAAAAATTGGTGAATGCGACTTCTGAACAGACCTTGTTTTATTTTGAATGTTCTCGCGAATAGAAAGGTACTCCTTATGAATAGGACAACGGGGATCATCTGATCTATGGTTTATCTATCTATCGGCCCAGAGGGAACAATTTTTCCCTAACAAGGACCCTAATATTTAGAATATTTAAGCAATTTTTTAAATGTCTGCTTTATGTGCAATGCGTACATTCTTCTAGTATCGTAAAAGCACCAAAAAGTAAATACACGTTTTAGCGGACGAAATGGGACAAAAAGGGATAAAAATGATACCAATGATACGATAACAGCTAGAAAAATGAAATTTTGAATGTACATCCCTCTAATTGCGTAGATAAGTAAAATGGAAGGATTTTTTAAAAATCGTACTTTTAAGGGATATAATTGGTAAATAGAGATAAAAGTGGTACATACCAAACCGCTAAAGTTGAAATCGTGAAATTCGGTGTGTACTCTAAATGGAATTAAATTTCGCTACAATTAAACAGTTGTAGCTAGAATCATGATATTCAGTATTTGCACTTGTCTTTCTACGCAGACGCGGAAATAAGAAGTACGAATTTTTTAAATTCGTGCAAATTTTTGAAGATTTCTGACTAATAATTATATTAATATGTATATATAGTAGAGGACTATTAATATTATAATAATGAAAAATCGCAATTTTCCTAATATGGTATGGCACTTCTATGTAATGTCGACAGCCTCTAATCTACCGATAATACTGTGGAATACACTCCGTGGTGGAGGGTATATAAGATTAGGCCCGGCCGAACTTAACGCAGTTTTACTTGTTTTGAATTACCTTTGGATCTGTTTGGGAAAGTCCGTAAAGAACTAGTTTGAAAAGTTTAGTATCTCTGCTTGTATGAGAGTAGAACTTTAAACCTGTTTCAATCAATATTTCCTTCACATGGTCAAGATGAACTAGTGAAGGAGAAATGATTTAAGTACCCACAAACATTCGTTTAAATTGGTACGTTGGTCCAATTAGCCTGTACATTATTTGAAAACTATGTACATCATGAACAACAATTTGACGAATTATAACCTTGTACTCCTTCTCTTCTTCTTCTTTATCTTCACTAAATGTCATTTATCTTCAATCATCTTCAGGGGTGTATTTTTTTTGTGTGCTTTCGTCTACTGATCAGTAGACGCAGATAATATTATATATATAAAAATACATCCCTGAAGATGATTGAAGATTTCAATCGAAATATTGGGATTAAATAAATTATCAAAAACAACAACACCTGTTTTTCAAATAAAGCCTACAGCCGAACAAAACAAAAAGAAAATTTTTAAAAATATTTATTATAAACAAACTATATTTAGCACAAACATAATTTTGGTGTCATAATAAAGATAAGAAAACACAATTTCTAATAAACAATTTGAGTGCAAAATCTCTTAAAATGTGTCAAAAACAGTTCGACAAAGTCAAGAAAAGTCAAAAAATACGTTTTTTAGTAAATTTCCTTTATGCTCATACTAAATTTTATAACAATCGGATTTCATTTGCCGGAAATATGTAAAAAATACCCTAATAAAGATTGATTTAGCAGACAAATCGAATTATTGCATGAAAACTGCACACGGGTAGTACTACAATTCATTTAGGAGTAAATGTTGACATCGTTTTATTATATACCTGAACATCAATTAAATTACCCTCAATGTGCATGTTCACACTTACTAAATTTAATTTTTTATTAAAACAAATAAATTTAATTTAAATAATTAATTAATTTATTTATTTTTTAATTATAACATTACTTATAAAATAGAAATATACTTAAGAAACTTTTAAAATTGAACTAGTTTTGTATGTCTTGAATTTCATTTAAATATTCTGCTACAGTATTGCCGTTCGGTAATAGTTGTTGTTGTAACATAAGTTTATGTATTCGTTTATGAATTGAGTTGTGTTTATTCGTCTTCTTGTAGATCTGCATCGTCTGTCTCCAGGTTTAGGACGATGGCCACCTGCTTCAGGAGCGTCCAAAGATACCTGAGGACTAGCTGAGTTGGTTTGGCTCGGCAGTTGAAGAGGTGTAGTAGCACGTTGCCATCACATAATCCTGATCTCAGCTGTGCCAGTACCGATCTTGTTCGTCGCGGTAACTCCTCTTCTTCCGATGAGATGTCTGGGTCCCCTAGATGGTCTCTTAGAACGATATTTACGGCGTAGTTATAGACAGCTGCTGCGACTGCATCTCGATGAATATCGTTCAAACCTGCCTCATACGCGCGCTGATCTTGAGGTTCTCTCTTGTACCTCTAGAACCTGGATGTCTTTCCTTACCTCGCCCATGCAGGTAAGGAAACACATCCAGTGGCAGTGCCATAAGATGATGGTTGGGATGGCTACTGCGATAATATCCAAGCAGTACTGTGTAGACAAGATAAAATTGTGTCTACGTACGGAAATCACCTTTGACTCCTCATGTAGATGGTCTCTTGATGACATGAGGAGACAGCCTGTTGCTGTTTCAGGGCGGCATTTTGTCAAGTCTGGACGTTTTTCCACTGCTTATTACTCACGTTCGCTGACCACACTGGCGCCGCATAGTTTGCCACGGACCAGCCTATCGCTTTATATGTAGTTAATAAGGTTTCCTTGTCTGTGCCCCAAGTACTGCCGGCAAGCGACTTGAGGACCTTATTTCTACTTCGCATTTTATCGCAGATAGCAGTGGCATGTGCAGAGGATTTACATAAACTATCGAATGTGACCCCTAGAATCTTGGGGTAATTCACGGTCGGTATTGTTGAGTCTTCGACTCTCACATTCAATGTCCTCCTGACCTCTGCGGACCATGTGGTAAACAGTGTGGCTGACGATTTTGAGGCGGATATTTTCATATTCCTCGCAGTGAAAAAACTGGTAAGATCGATGATATAACTATTCAGCCTTTCGCAAATGTCATCTGTAGTTGGGCCGGACGCTAGAATCGTGCAATCATCGGCGAATGTCACGATTTCGATGCCGTCAGGGGGTTGTGGAATACCAGAAAGGTAGAGATTAAACAGTGCCGGAGATATCACCCCACCCTGGGGAACTCCCTGTTTCACTCTACGGGGTTTTGACTTCCGGTTTCTGAATTCCACATATGACTGGCGTCCACACATATAGTTGATGATCCAACGTTTAATGCTTGCCGGGAGGGACGTGTTGGCGATGTCCTCAAATAATGTGACATGGCTGACCGTGTCGAATGCCTTCGAGAGGTCAAGAGCCAAGAGGACCGTCCTATCGCACGGCTTTCGAATGTTAAGGCCTCGGTGTATATGTGTGGATATAGCGTGTAGAGCAGTCGTTGTACTGTGCTGCTTACGGAATCCATGTTGATGTGTTGCAGTTGGGAAATTTCCAATAAAGCTCGGGTGGAGAAGTGCCTCAAGAGTCTTCGCTACTGGTGAGAGAAGAGATCGGCCTGTACGACTCTCCCTTACTCGCATCCTTGCCTGGCTTCAATAGCGGTATCACTCTGCCCATTTTCCAGGCTTCGGGAACTATAAGAGTGGTCATCGACAGGTTGAGGACTTTTGTCAGGTACTCGACTCCAGGTTCATCCAACTGTTTCAGCATCAACATAGAGATTCCGTCAGGGCCCAGCGCTTTAGATGGTTTAGCGCTACGGATGACTTGTGCAACTTTGTGGTGGTAAACTGTGGTGTGCCTCCTCGACTCGGAGACCATGTATATGGCGCATGGTCCTCCTTTTCGTCTTATCACTTTCGGGGTGCTCAATTAACAGCCGGTTAAAATAACACGCGCACCTCTTAGGATTATTTAGCGTCCTGTCACCAAATGTGACAGCGATATGATCATCTCGCTTGGTGTGATTCGAAAGTTGCCCACAATTTATCAACTCCGGAACATAAGTTGCACTGCTTCAGATGTTCTAACCATTTATTCCGCTTGTATTCGCTGACTGATCTGTTAATCTCAAAATTCAGTTCGCTGATTCTGGGATCTCCAATGACGTCACGATCATCTGTGAGTCCCGCTGCCTCTGCTGGGAAGTTTGGTACTACATTGGGTATTCGACCAGCAGGAATATGGCGAGCGGCTGCTGCGTTGACGATAACCCGTAAATTCTTCTTGCTACCCTTACATTGAATGGAATGGGAAGAACACTAAACACTTGCTGTGGGGGAGATTGCGGGGAGTACCACACACCGACGACGAAGAAGACGACGAGAACGATGACAGCGATGAGCTGGGTATACTACGTTGTAAATTGGCACAGCATGCGGCAGCGTAGTCATCGCAATACTCCCTGATGTGGCCGAGTCCAGAACAATTCCGGAAATGCACCCACTCCAAACATCTATTGCACCTTACTGATGTTGAACGGTTCTGGCAAACTGAGCAGATCCATGGTCCGAGATTTTGTTCGGTTCCGGCACGGACCAAAATAATTCGGAGCAATCACTACGGGTAATGTTGCTCCCACGTTGAAAAAACGGATAAACACGAAATATATATTGCTGGGATAGCAGCCCTTGGTCGAAGAAATCCATATCCGAGTCAATCCGTTTTATAGAACCGGTGGGCGTGGGATTATGGATTGGGATAGTTATGTTACCTCATGCCGAAATTCCGGTTATGGTAATTCCATCATTTGATGGATAACAGTCCTTTTTGACGGAAATAATATCGTTATATGCCGTTAATATCGTTATATATGTTGCCATTGTACGCAGTCTTAGTTGAGAATATTGGTATTTGGTTAGCTTTAAGTCCAGAAATAATGCATGTACCTATTTTTTCTCTTCCTCTTTTGGTATAGTCACGTTATTCAGAATACTCGTTGTTCTCGATGGATTTGTGGCTTTTTCTATGATTTGTGCCTTTTTATATTAATTTTCCGATTTGACTTGTTATATATACGCCTCTTTTATTTTATTTTTTCCGACTTCTTCATTCATCTCTATTAGTTCTCGTCACTTGCAGCGTTCACTCATTTCATCAAATGGTCATCCAACATTTGCGTTACTTTTATCCACTACAAATTCAATCATTAATTTGCGTTCTAGCACCTGTTTGGACGGTTCATAAAATCTTTCTTTAGTACGACTTGTATCTAGGTTATAAATAAGTAACGAAGATTTCGATTTACTCGTTAATTGTATCTCTTGATTCAGTTATTAACAAATCAAACGTTATTCTGTTTTTAATTATATTTATAATATCTTCTATTTCCTGGTTCTTCGTATATGCTTTCTCCGATTCTTTTTAACCGAACAATTCCATGTTTAAAAAGGATATTTTTTAAAATATTTATTGCAAACAGACATAATAAAGCTGAGAAACAAAATTTGCAAAATCTCTTAAAATGTGTGAGAAACAGTTCGATAAAGTCAAAAAAGAAATTAGGTTTTTTTCAATTTTCAAAATTTGAAAAAGGTGAAAACCTGTAATACAAAAAATAAATTTTTTCTCCGTTTTCTAAAATATTTCCGACTGTCCGATTTTTAATGTTAATATCTCTGGGACCTTTTAGGGTTTTTACAGAACTCAAAAATGTCTACTAGCACAAAAGTTATTGCATTTTGGCCAATGAATTTATAATCTGAAGCACTGTGCGACGAAGATGACCATCGCTCGTACTTGGCGACCACCAATTTCTCGAGGACTTCGCGGTTTACACTTAAGTGTGTGAACTGTAACGCTGATGGACACGCCAGCTTTATAGACTGTACAAAGCGTAAAACATTCCTCGCCAAGAAGAACGATACTAAAGGGTGATTTTTTAAGAGCTTGATAACTTTTTTTAAAAAAAAAACGCATAAAATTTGCAAAATCTCATCGGTTCTTTATTTGTACTTAGTCCAATTTTGGCATTTCCACGTTTTTGAGTAACAGAGACCCAATTGGTGCGAACGGCGACGAATCGAAAATTGGTGGTCATCATTAACACTGGCCGATACAGCTGCGATATTTTCTTCAGTTCGCACTCTACGTAAGCGTGTTGGTGGTTTAATGTCCAACAATGTAAATTTGGTGCGAAATTTAGTCACAATAGCCCGAATAGCCGCTTCAGTGGGTCGATTAAACTGACCATAAAATGGAAGCGCGCAATGAACTTTCTTAACAGAGCACGCATTTTGATAATAAAATTCAATAATTTGCAAGCGTTGTTCGTTTGTAAGACGATTCATGATGAAATGTCAAAGCATACTGAGCATCTTTCTCTTTGACACCATGTCTGAAATCCCACGTGATCTGTCAAATACTAATGCATGAAAATCCTAACCTCAAAAAAATCACTCTTTACTTCAGCTGTTTAGGCTATAAACAAGGCACCGATTGCCGCTGATGTGACTGGTATACGACCAGAACAGAGTCCCAGTACTATCCGAAGTGGAGTTTCCTACTCTGCTGCAGCGTGGCAGACTTCGGTTGACATCTTTAGTACGGATAATCAAGAGTATTTCGGCATGAACTTCTTGTCTATTGTAGGAAAAATGTAGAAGCACGCTGAGTAATACCATGGTCTGCAGACAGAAGACACAATCAATTGTATTTAAAGTTTAATGCTTATTTGTGAATGTAAATTATCTTAAATCTTTGCATAGGAGACATTACTTAGATTTATTTCTAAGAATGTCTAGACCGGAAATTTTTCTGATTGCAGAACACAAACATTCCCCATCTCACCGACTGCATTTTAAGGGCTACGCAATGTATAGACAGAATTGACCAAATAGCCAGAATTGGAAAAATCGTGGGTATAGTTATAGAGGGCATATGTTCTAAGAGGCCTACTCAAATGCTCGGGAACATAGAAAATACCCGCGTTAGGATCAAAAAACTTGATGAAACATGATTGAACACTGTCGCTTTGTACCGTAGACCCCAGGATGAAACGGACTGGAAGTACTTGGACTCTTTGCAACATATGCTAGGTCATAGTGATGTTTTGGTTGAGGGCGACCTGAACGCCAGACATCCCAGTTGGTCGGTGACGCCTACAATCAGGCGGGCAGAACACTGCACAATTATTTAGTAGTGTCCTGTCCTACGCATTGTGAAGACCGATGGACCCAAAAGATACGGTATGGAATGAATTCCTACATCGATATCTTCATTGTATCCCCGGTACTCTCCTTTGAATGCGACGCTGGAGGCATTGTCCTCAGGACTCTAGACTACATTTTTTGATTTTGACAAAATTGATTGATGTCACAGGGTGATTTGCTGTTATTGTATGCAGACGACAAACTTAAGAGTTAGAGTTATTAACTTAATTCGATCGATGGAAAATGACGCTGAACATAGCAAAATGTAACAGCATAATTTTTAAGGGAAACGGCGATTTCTTTACCCAAATGTCAGGAGATGTGTTCCTGACATCCGAATAGGGAAGAGCCAGATTAGGAACTCGGACACAATGAAGTACCTTGGGGGAGGGGTCTGAAGTTATGCTGCCCATATATAATCAGATCATAAGGGCTATATAGTCCTATGCTTTCCTCGTCTGGTTTAGAATCTCATACGTCCAGATGGAGAGACTTATGGGGTGAGCGTATACTGGTATCTTGCCTATGTCTGTCACCCACGGTTGCTGAGGACGGAACTATAAGAAGACCTTCTTGTAGGATTTACAACGCGGCCGGTTTCGACCGGATTGACGTTTTTCTTATGAATGGGTCACTTTGGTTCCTAGAAAGGTCCGCTTCTCGTGATAACGGATGGTTAGGACCTGCAAAGACTGTAAGACTGAAACTAAATAAAATTTCAATTGAAATTCGAAAATTCCATTTGAAATTCAAAAATATCAATTGAAATTGAAAACTCGCCAATTGTAATTGAAAAGACACTATTTGAAATTCAAAAGACATCATTTGAAATTCAAAACTCGTCATTTGAAATTCAAATATCTTCAAATAGAGATGGTAAGTTGTTATTTTACCATCGAAGGTTAGGTAGTTTTGACTTGGACGATCTAGTATACAACACGTACCAATAATCGGAACTGACAATGGTTCTCCCTATAATGTAAATAGTAGTTATAAATGATAGTGTTTATTTAAGTTTTATATAAAAATATCAGTAATTCCCTTTTTAGTAATTCGTATTTTGGGGGAAATTTTTTGATAGATTTTAGATTTAGTAAATGTATGTAAGAGGTGATTCATCGCGAGGTTTGACTTATACTGTAAAATAAAACACATACATTTGAAAGGGAACTTAAAATATTATATAAATGTTGGCCACGACTACGTTTGAGGTGGTTAAAACCCCTATTGAAATCAAACCTCACGATGAATCACCCGATATAACTACAACATGTAAATTTTAGAATACATAGTACTAGAAAAATATGTATGTTAGTACAAATGTAAGAATGAAATGAAAGAAAGAAATGGAATTCAATAAAGCAAAGCAAAGCTTGTCGTTCAGATCAAATTCCGCTGCTTATATTGTTAGAAACCTAATTGAATATAATCGCACTACGGCAGATTAGGATTCGTGAAAGTATTTATCTGGTCTCTGAGCGTAACCTTTACCTACATGGCGAACCATATTTGTGTCTTCTACTTCTCAGTCATCTTTTCTTAGGAATCAATATACCGTCTACCAATTATTTTCCTCTGATCTACCAAAGATTTTATGCGAATTTGGGCCAAATATTCGTCTTCGATTTCTCCCGTCCAATCTGATGAATATTGAACTCCATCTCAGCCACCACAGACAAATAAGCTATCTCATCAGATTCGGATAGCACTATTCGTCATCTTCGTCATATTATTTCTTGCTATTTTGTCCTGTCCTCTAGTTTTCACTTTCACTGTCCCTTCTTACTTCGTCGATTTTATCGATCTTTTTCGATGAGTTATTAATCGCGCCCGTTTCGACAATTTCCACATCTTCGGTACGATTTGCGAATTTAATTTTGATTTGATTATCATTTTCAATATTAATTACTACCAGAACCCATCACTCGAAATTCGAGTGAATTTAAATCTAGAAACATTTTTAATGGATATATTTTTGGAATAAATATAGAAGATCAAAACATAAAACAAATTTAATGTACTATTTGGAAAATGACGGACTAACGGCAATGTGAAAATATTTCTTGCAAGTAACCGCCACATCAAACGCGTAACGATTTCAACTTCCTTCTTATACTCTATCCCCAATTTTAAATCATTAATGTCTGATATTCCATTAATGTCCGATACCCAGAAATATTTTTTGAATGGTACTTTGTACGATTAAATCACTTTCGCGACCTTAGAACAACAACGTTCTAACTGACATTTTTTGATAAATTGATCTATATATCACACCGTACTAAATATTCGATTTCTGCTATCGTCACGAGATATGCAAAGCAACAAAGTTCTAACTACAATTAAAGTATAACAATTTAGTAAAAGTTCAAAGTTCTAACAACCAGATAGAACCTTGCGTCCCTAAACAAGGTGAAAGATGTTGATGATAGAACTTTGTTTACTAAAGCATTGATGATATAACTTTACTGCATATCATTGTTAGGTTACACTAGTCAACAGTCAAAATGTACTCGGGATGCGATAATTTTTTCTGTGTAGATAACCTTGACATGAGCTCGAAAAACGCAATAAAAATTTTTTTTTTCGTTTGGTTTTTTTTTATTATTTTTTTTTTTAAATTTTAAAATTTTTTTTGGTTAATTTGTTTCGTCCGGCATAACTCGGGAACCACTAGCCCGATTTAATTGAATTAAATTTTAAAAAATTTAAAATTACAATTCCCTTAATCTGTTCATATATTGTTTTCCTATACAAGCAACAGTTTCCAAGTTAAAAATGAATATATAAAGGAAAAAACTTATTTTTTGCCTAAAGATTTAATCTTTTTTTTTAAAAATCCATAAAAAATCCAAAATGAAAAAAAAGTCAAATCTTATTACTTTTACGTAAAGTCACATAACCTATGAGCAAAATGAGACAAAGATCATGAAAATCGATGCACGCGTTGCGCTTTTATTCGCAATTGAGTAAAGGTATGAATTTCAAAAATTTAAAAAATTTTTTTTTGGTTAATTTGTTTCGTCCGGCATAACTCGGGAACCACTAGCCCGATTTAATTGAATTAAATTTTAAAAAATTTAAAATTACAATTCCCTTAATCTGTTCATATATTGTTTTCCTATACAAGCAACAGTTTCCAAGTTAAAAATGAATATATAAAGGAAAAAACTTATTTTTTGCCTAAAGATTTAAATTTTTCTTTTTTTTAAATCCATAAAAAATCCAAAATGAAAAAAATGTCAAATCTTATTACTTTTACGTAAAGTCACATAACCTATGAGCAAAATGAGACAAAGATCATGAAAATCGATGCACGCGTTTCGCTTTTATTCGCAATTGAGTAAAGGTATGAATTTCAAAAATTTGCTCGACATATGCACAACTTTGTCTATGGTAAGGTTTTTTCTTTTTTTTTTGATTCTCAGAATTAACAAAACGGAATAAACAAAGGGTTATTTAATTTTTATGATTGCGTAAGCAAAGTAATAAACGCTAATAAATGTGCGTGAACAATTAAAAGGAAAAAAGGAAAGGGGACTTTTTTAATTATTTGGGTTTTCCGTTGGCTACCTGTATGATTTTTTTACAGAAATGCAACCCACACTTAAGGGTGGTCATTATTCGGAAAATTTAAGACTCACACATGGTGAAACAGGTATGTAGCCACCGTAAAAAAATATACACCCATTTATAAGTACCTGTCAGTAAAATACTAAACAATACACAGTATAAATAGGTCTTCATTGATCGATTTTACTCATTCAACAAGTGTCGACGAACGCGATAGTTAAAATGAGCAAACGTTCGCGAGGATTTGAATGCAATACCAATCCAAGTAATTTTTGTTACATGTGCACCATGCTCGTCACTCACATCGCCCAGGTTGTCCGGAAAGAAGTCCAAGTGCGAGTGTAGAAAATGTATCTTAAGCGACATATTTGCTCAAATTTTTTTATAATTTTGGAGTAGTTGTTCGACGACCTCTCTGTAATTTGAGCTTTTGTTGTTTCCAAGAAATCCGGAAACAATTTGCCGAAATGAGTTCCAAGCTGCAGCTTCATTTGGTGATAAAATGTGCTCAAACTGTTGGTCTTGCAACAACTTTTTAATTTGCGGACCGTCGAAAACGCCTTCCTTAATCTTTGCCGATGAAAGGTGAGGAAAAATGGTTTTTAAATAGGCGAACGCTTCGCCATCTTTGTTGATAGCTTTCACGAAGTTTTTTATGAGTCCGAGCTTTATGTGAAGAGGTGGGAGAAAAACATTTTCCTTTTTTATGAGTGGTGTATATTTCAGTTGTCGCTGCCGGGGATGAAGTTAACTCTTTCTGTCCAACTCCTCCTGGTGTAATGATGTTGACGATCGCGGCTGTCCCAAAGGCAGAGAAAACAACAGTACTTTGTGAATCCACCTTGTAATCCACAAAGGATACCGATAACCTTAAGGTCGGCACAAACTTTCCAATCGTGCCTCTCATAGTTAAGGCACTTTAGTAGATTGTCCATGACTTCGTATGTTTCCTTGGTGTCAACGGCATGAGCAATTGGAATCGAAGGTTTCTCGTTGTCGTTGTGCAGTAAAATTGCTTTAAGGCTCTGCTTGTTGCTGTCGATGAAAAGACGCCACTCTCCTGGATCGTAAGAGTACCCGAGTTCACCAAATAATCCGGGAATGTCCTTACAAAAACAGATGTTGTCTTTTTTTGTGTAGTACCTTGCGTATGGTTCATGACGCTTCCTGTAGATTGTTGTCACCACACCAGGAGCCAAGAAACCGAACTGTTGCATGCGCGATGCATGCAACTCTGCATCTTCCTTGGAGAGTTTCAATTCTCTAACCCAATCGTTCAGTTCTGCTTGGGAACATAAGCGTTGACCTCCATGCAATGTATATGTTGACTCGCATTCTGATGTGGTTTCTACTGTCTCCGGATCTGATGTTGGATGTATCACCTCATTATTAGATGCCCATCTTGAAACGGACGGTTGCGGGTCCACTGGTTCTTCGGAAAATGGCACTGGAAAATTCACTGTTGAAACAGCAGCGTAAGTCCATCGTATATTTTTTCCCACGCCTGTTTTTTTGCTAAGACAGAAGTAGCGATCTGTTACATGGCAAAGCGGAGCTCTCCAAAGCATTGGCATGATGATTCTCGGCTGTCGTCTGAAAGAATTTCAATAATAAGTTATATATGTTCTTGAATTTCGTAATCTACACTTACCTTGAGTCAGCTAGCTGTACGTAGCACCTTGGACATAGAGCACTTGGTGTCCACCGCTCATCTATGTTTGAGACCTTTAAATTGAAGCTCTCTTCAAATGAATCTCTCAATTTAGGTGAAAAACAACGCTTGTTTTTTTCGGAAACGTATTCTCCGCACATGTAACAAAAATTACTTGGATTGGTATTGCATTCAAATCCTCGCGAACGTTTGCTCATTTTAACTATCGCGTTCGTCGACACTTGTTGAATGAGTAAAATCGATCAATGAAGACCTATTTATACTGTGTATTGTTTAGTATTTTACTGACAGGTACTTATAAATGGGTGTATATTTTTTTACGGTGGCTACATACCTGTTTCACCATGTGTGAGTCTTAAATTTTCCGAATAATGACCACCCTTAAATGTGGGTTGCATTTCTGTAAAAAAATCATACAGGTAGCCAACGGAAAACCCAAATAATTAAAAAAGTCCCCTTTGCTTTTTTCCTTTTAATTGTTCACGCACATTTATTAGCGTTTATTACTTTGCTTACGCAATCATAAAAATTAAATAACCCTTTGTTTATTCCGTTTTGTTAATTCTGAGAATCAAAAAAAAAAGAAAAAACCTTACCATAGACAAAGTTGTGCATATGTCGAGCAAATTTTTGAAATTCATACCTTTACTCAATTGCGAATAAAAGCGAAACGCGTGCATCGATTTTCATGATCTTTGTCTCATTTTGCTCATAGGTTATGTGACTTTACGTAAAAGTAATAAGATTTGACATTTTTTTCATTTTGGATTTTTTATGGATTTAAAAAAAAGAAAAATTTAAATCTTTAGGCAAAAAATAAGTTTTTTCCTTTATATATTCATTTTTAACTTGGAAACTGTTGCTTGTATAGGAAAACAATATATGAACAGATTAAGGGAATTGTAATTTTAAATTTTTTAAAATTTAATTCAATTAAATCGGGCTAGTGGTTCCCGAGTTATGCTGGACGAAACAAATTAACCAAAAAAAAATTTTTTAAATTTTTGAAATTCATACCTTTACTCAATTGCGAATAAAAGCGAAACGCGTGCATCGATTTTCATGATCTTTGTCTCATTTTGCTCATAGGTTATGTGACTTTACGTAAAAGTAATAAGATTTGACATTTTTTTTCATTTTGGATTTTTTATGGATTTTTAAAAAAAAAAAATTAAATCTTTAGGCAAAAAATAAGTTTTTTCCTTTATATATTCATTTTTAACTTGGAAACTGTTGCTTGTATAGGAAAACAATATATGAACAGATTAAGGGAATTGTAATTTTAAATTTTTTAAAATTTAATTCAATTAAATCGGGCTAGTGGTTCCCGAGTTATGCCGGACGAAACAAATTAACCAAAAAAAAATTTTTTAAATTTAAAAAAAAAATAATAAAAAAAAACCAAACGAAAAAAAAATTTTATTGCGTTTTTCGAGCTCATGTCAAGGTTATCTACACAGAAAAAATTATCGCATCCGGAGTACATGAAATTTTTTTCAATTTGTTGAGTAGTGTTATTAGACAAAAATAATCATCGTACTAAATCTAATCGGTATGATAAGTGAGAAACTTGTTACTTGGTGCGGTTTTTTGACTGATATTCGGAAAGTACGTTGTTTTTCTCATTCGTTTGTAACTAAATTTCATTCTATAAAATATAGAAGCAAAATGGTCTCAATCCAGGATAATATCCCACTTGAAATCAAATATTGATTACAGGCCAAAATAAAATAAACGAAAAAATATGTTGAAATAAGTGAGAAACTTTTACTGTGAAAATGAAAGAAAAACGAAATTATCACCTGATGATAGAGCAGGAGATTTGGGATTAAGAATGTGTAATTTCTTATAATTATCTTGTCCTCGTTTAATATTTTATTATTTCAAACTGCGCATACTTGTCCATTTAACAAATTGAAAAAACTTGTCAGTCAACGAATATTTTTCACAAATAGGAGTTAAAAGTCCTCAGAAAATGTTGGTAAATGCACGAAAACTAGCTTTAACTTCCAAAATATTCCATTTAGTTCAATAGGAATTCTTAATACTAGCAGATAGAGTATGAACTTGAATATTATTTGTCCCAGTTAGTATGATAGTGGTCTAAGTCACACTTTATACGTTTTGATATATGCAATGATTTATGTTTGAATCAATTGAAAAATATTTTTCCACCGAAACAAAAAATTTGTTTCCTACAATATCCTAGTGCTATGTACAAACTTTCATATAATAAATCAACATCGTTGGTACCTCTAAGGGAGCCACTACTTTCAGACGATGTACTGACTTAGACCACTTTCATTCTACTCAAAATTGAAAAAATGTGTTACCGAATAGGAATAACATTTGTTTCTGCAAAGTCCATTTGGTTGTCGTTATTTTATAAAGTTTTGCTAAGAAATTCGAATATATTTCAAACGTTTAGCAATAATTTTTACAGAACTCAAAAATGTCTACTAGAACAAAAGTTATTGAATTTTGGCCGATGGATTTTTATTCTGAACCACTGTGCGCCGGATTGTACTCAAAAAGATTGTTATCTGGATGAGTACAGTAAGCTTGCATTAAATTTACAGAAGAAAATATAACTGTCGACCTAAACAACCCTACTGTTGTGAAATATATGGATCTTTCTTTGAATTCGGTATCCCTCTATATGATGACGTCTATAGTAATCGAATGATTGTATTTTTTTTTAAAGTCGCATTTATTTAAGTCAATTCCAGTATGCGTGGCTATATGTTCCTATAAAAAAGAACATTAAATTAAACCAACTCTAAGCAAAGTGGGCGTTTCGAAGACTACATCGTCGTGTTTAAACTGAAGATGTTTCATTTTGGTCACTCTTGTGTAGGACACACAAATCTAGCAACGTCAGCACACACATATATATTTTGGACTTGAAGTTCCACTGTACTTTGTCTATAATACCATTTACACTGTTCGGACACTTTTGAAACATGAACCTTATTATTGTGCTTCTTTAGTGTGTCAAAGGGTAGATCTTT